>JBBPDA010000009.1:392409-407347 GCA_037974385.1 Arnoldichthys spilopterus | reverse complement strand
GGAGTCCAGCATGATGCAGCATGACTTAGACATTCAAACAATTCATGCAACTGGAAGCCCATTAAAATATAATTAAATATGAAAAAGTTTAAACATGCCCAGTCAAATTGCATTTTTGGTGAAAATATGTCAACATATAATTATCATTATTATTATTATTATTATTGTTGTTGTTGTTGTTGTTGTTGCTAATTTATATATTTTTTTATTTAATATATTGAAGAAAAATGATTAAATATAAAGTGTCATAACATATTCATGTTATTTCATTTTTCCAATATGATCATTTTGCCCTAAAATGTGCATTAATATATTCTCTGTACATGATGCATATTTGAATGGAACATGTAGCTTTATTAGGTGCACCCAATTGTTTGCACATAGCATAGAATATTAATTTAATATATTGTTTGGTGCATTTAGAACAAATAAAAATCATATTTGTTTAATAGACTTATTAGATCTTATTAGACGGCATTGCTGTTGCTGCATATATCTGATATGTAAGTACTGTTTATGTTGTTTTTCCCATTAGCCCATTAGTTCAACAATGTTTGTCTTTGCTCATCTCCCCTCAGCAGTGACCAGGCCCTACTATGACTTCCTACTGCGTCAGAAACACCCCACCCTCCCCACCAGCCTGCCCCAGCAGCAAGTCTTCATGCTGGCTGAACCCAAACGCAAAAGCTCCAACTTCTGGCACAACATCGGCAGACTGACGCCTTTCAAGAAGTGAACACCAGTGAGAGAGCGAGATAGAAAGATAGAGCGTGTGAGAGAAAGAGATGGAGGAAGAACTCTCAGCTTGTGCCTGAACTTACTACTTGCCCTTATATCCTCATTCTATTATTATTATTATTATTGTTATTATATTTTTATTACTTTCAGTTGTCATTGTTGTACTTACACAGATCTATTGTAATGATGAACATGACGTTTATGTTGACTTGTTTTTTTCTTTTTTGGAGAACGCACTTTATAAGGTGGTTACAATCAGACTTGGTGACTGGCCCCCTAGGACTTTGTGAATATTTTTGGGGGGGGTACATTCCAGAGGACTGTAGCTCTGTTTCTTCTGCCCCAATGCAGAGTTTATGGATATACACTAATGTTACTAACTCAGTGGGCTTTTCCCCCCGTTAACATATGCCAATTGTACACAGTGCCAGACGAGTTTGCTTTTGTATTTAAGTTTGTTTATCGTCAGCTATGGACATGGTAAAGAAGAATTATTACAGTTTTAATGGGTTATGTCCTGTCTCTGGGACTGAAGAGTTTTTAACCATTGTGCATCAGCATTACACGCTTCTGGGGTGAGACTTCCTATTGTTTTAATGAAAAGTCTAAGGAGCCCAAAGATGTTGCTTCGAGCTGTTTCACTGACATTTTGTTAATATGTACATAATCCATAAGCCTCTTAAATGGATCTTATCTGGTTTCTCTTTGTGTTCCCTTAGCCTTATCCCTCTGCCCTGTACACATGAGTATGGAATTAACTTCTTTTTGGAAGTGCCACCTGAAGTGTGTCATGGAATTATTTCAAGACCATCTGAGCATTCAGCTAGTTCAGCTAGAGCAGGGCTGTCCAGCTCTAGTCCTGGAGGGTCATTGTTCAACACAGTTTGGTTATTTCCCTACAGATGTAGAGAGTGTGTTTAAGGAGGGAAACTTCCAAACTGTGCTAGACAGCTGCCCTTCAGGAACGACTTTGGACACCCCTGAGGTAAAGTTTCAGCAGTTCTCTACTATCTTAAAGGCAATTCCACAATCCCTAAAATGTTCCACATCAGAAAAAGGGCCATATCATATTTTTTCTGCATTTTTTTGTATCTGAAGTCTGCCTTTGGCTGATCTATTTAACCTTACTATTTGTATACCTTATACATTTTATACTTTATCTTCTGATTAATATGTCCTGTTTTGGACTAAAACACCACTTATAACTTCATTGTGGATAGGCAGAGCTAAACTGCCCTAGACTGAAGGAGGATAGATGTTGCTGTAGACCAACAGATCTCTTTTGTTGTTTGTAACATCATTTAAACAGTGAGTTGAAAAAAATTGGCTGATATTGCAGACAAAAAAAAACATACAGGAACGATATAGTCTGATGAGTGAATATTGTATGTTGTATATTCTGAAGTTGAAGAAAATGTGTCAATGATATGACATGCAAACATATTCATTCAGATTGGTTTGAAACACAGTCAAGATTGTTTACAGTGGTGGCAAATGGAACCAGACGGCTGAAGAAAACACTCACAAGTTCCAAAGTACATAGTACCAAAGAACTTTTCAGGTTTTCCCAATGTTTATGCTCAGAGTTTCATATAAACACTCAGACAGATGTAGGTTCACTGATAATTTGGATAGTAAATACAATAATCATATTGCATCATAGTTGACCCTTTGGTTCCTGTCACCACCACTGTAAATGTCTGTGATGAACAATTTCACACCAAACCCACTCTGAAAGAGTTTTACATCTCCACCACTGAACTATTCAAAAATGCAGAAAAAACATGGAATTCCCCTTTAACAAATGCATTAAACTAAACGGTCAGTAAAACTAACCTTATCACTTTAAAACAACTGATTCAGCTTTTAAACTCATTTTCTTTCAGTTTACAACCACACATCATCTGTACTGTTAGTAACTAACTGATTAAAATGAGCATGTAGTGTATAATCAGTAAAACTGATCAGATTAAAATGTACCAGATGTTTAGGTGTGTCACCACACTTGAGCCAAAATGACATACATTGATCAGCCATAACATTAGCACCACTGAAAGTTGTGTAATTGAAAGTGAATAATAATAATAATAATAAATGTTATTTATATAGCACCTTTCACAAACCCAAGGTCACTTTACATAGGAAAATAACATTGAATAACATTGCCTATCTATTTATTTCATTTCAGTGGCACCTTTCAGGGGGGTGGGATATATTAGGTAGCAAGTAAACAGTCAGTTTACTTTTTAAGTTGATGTGCCAGAGGCAGGAAAAATGGGAGAATGTAAGAATGATGGCTAAACAGCAGGTCTTGTGGAGTGTTCCAGGTGTGCAGTAATAAGTACCTACCAAAAAGTAGAACTGGTAAATTGGCAACAGGGTCTTGGGCACCCAAGGTCCATTGCTGCACGTGAGGAGTGAAAGCTAGCCTGTCTGGTTTAACCCAAAGAGGGGCCCCTGCTGCACAAGGGGTCTGAACACAGTCCACAACAGTCAGAGGTGTTTTAGCAGCATACAGGGACCTACTCCATATCAGGCAGGTGGTATTAATGTTATGGCTGATCAGTGTATATGCTTGCCAAGAGTGAACATATGAAGGTAAACAGATTCCAGATGCTAGAGTCAAGTGCTGAGTGACCTTAAAAAAAGAAGGGAGTGGACAGGCTTGTTTCTAAAAGCTGAAGGCAGAGCTGCTGCTCACTGCAGACACCTGCCATCGTTACCCAGCGTTTTTACAGTTTAGACAGGAACGCTTTGCACAGAAACATGTGCGCGCGCGTGTGAGTGTGTGTGTGTGTGTGTGTGTGTGTGTGTGTGTGTGTGTGTGTGGGTACTGACTGTGGATCATTAGTGTTTTCCCAAGGAACATGGAGCTGCCTTTGACACCTCCCGCCTCCCACAAGCCCAGCAGACATCACTTCTTCTCTGTTCTTCTCTTCTGTTCCACTGATCACGCACCACTGGAGGGAACGACAAATACCTGCACCGCTGAGACGCATTCATCTGCTTCATGAATATTCCAGAGCCTCTGCACAGATGCTGCTATGTTTGTTGTGACAGAGGTGCTACTTTGAATCGCCGCTGATGAGGATCAGGCTGACGATCTGGAGGAATTTGTGGAAAATAGGTTGGGATGACTCGCATGACAGCCCTCGTCTCCACCGGCCTTTTTAATCCTCCTTTTGAAGTTCAGATAACTTTTTTCTGCCATAATAAAAATGCTCCCTGATGTATCTAGTGTTGTTTTCTTTGTAAAAAGAAGTTTGTTAGCGATGCACTAGTCATTCTTTCTGATTTATTTACAGCCCAACTGGCTGATGGCCCATTTATCTGGCCTCTATTCATAGCCTCCTTTTTAACCCAAAGCCCCACAGTGTGAACTCAGTGAACACATGAAACACAGAACTTTCTCTTAGGAAGTCACAAATTAATAATTGGTCTTGTTTTTCTTTAATGGGCCAAATTGGCATTTTTAATTCATAAACAAAAACTGGCAGCTTTTTTAACAGCATCAGTAAAACTAAGAGCTTCATTGAAAGTTAGACACAAATGGTTATTCAGCACAATGAGTAAATTGTGCTACAGTTTGGTACAGTGGCAGCAGCGCAAGGCCCTGCCACTCTTGTATAGTCATATGCAAACGTAAATTAATTAGTGCACAATTTCTTGTCATTTGGTTTTATTTTGTATAAGTGTAAAAATGAGTAAATTGAGGAAGATCAAAGAATTTTGAACAATGTCACCTTAACATCATCTAGAGTGTAGTACATTTAGAATTAAATATTAGTCAAACATCTGTCCAATGCATGTGCATATGCATATATAAACTCACCAGCCACTTTATCAGGTACACCTGTTCAAATACTTGTTAACACAAAAAGCTAATCAGCTGATAACCTGGCAGCAACTGAATGCATTTAGACATCCAGCCCATCAAACCGAGATTGAGTATGGGGAAGAAAGAGGATTCAAATTACTGAATGTGCCGTGAGTGTTGGTGCCACGCACCACTATCTCTAGGGTTTACAGCGAATGGTCAGAAAAAGAGAAAATATCCAGTGAGCAGCAGTTGCGTGGATGAAAATGCCTTGTTGATGTCAGAGGTTAGAGGAGAATCAGCAGACTGGTTTGAGATGATAGAAAAGAAACAGTAGCTCAAATAACCACTTATTACAACCAAGGTATGCAGAATACCATCTCTGGTCAGTAGATGGGCTACAGCAGCAGAAGACCACAGCAAGTGCCACTCCTGTTAACTAAGAACAGGAAACTGAGGCTACAATTTGCACAGGCTCACCAAAATTGGAAAAGACAAGATTGAAAAAACGTTGCTTGGTCTGATGAGTCTCAATTTTAGCTGCGACATTGAGATGGTAGAGTTTGAATAGTTCAGGCTGGTGGTGGTGGTGTAATGGTGTGGGGGACATTTTCTTGGCACACTTTGGGCCCCTTTGTACCAATTGAGCATCTTTTAAATGCCATTGCTTACCTGAGTATTGTTGCTGACCATTTCCATTACTTTATAACCACAGTGTACCCGTCTTCTGATGGCTACTTCAGGATAATGCAGCATGTCAAAAAGCTCACATCATCTCAAGCTGGTTTCTTGGACATTACAATCAGTTCACTGTACTTCAATGGCCTCCACAGTCACCAGATCTCAATCCAAAATATCACCTTTGGGATGTGGTGGAACGGGAGATTTGCATTATGGATGTGCAGCCGACAAATCTGCACCAACTCCGTATGGACCAAAATATCTGCGCAATATTTCCAACACCTTGCTGAATCTGTGCCATATATATATTTGTGTGTGTGTGTGTGTGTGTGTGTGTGTGTACCATGGACACATTATCAATGATTTTCAGATACCTACATGTGATTTCACTACGGTATTGAGCCTGAACATAGATTAGGCAAAATAAAAAGAATAAACTGGCTGATTTTGGACAAAAATATGCACATTGTAATAAATCAGTCTAAAATGGGTATTTTTTAGCTCCATGTGCAATGCTCCTCTTGCAATTACAGTTCAAAAAGAGGCTTCAGAGAAAGTGTATGTGTGTGTGCGTGGGTGGAAAGGTGCCAGAGAGGGAAAGAGGAAGAGCTTATTAACAACAACCTACAGAACATATCTTTTCCTCCCACAACCCTAAAAAAGCAAAAATGTTGCACTTTGACCCTTTGAGGACACTTTAAGCAACACTTCTGCATTTTTTTCAACCGTTTCACTGCTTGCCACACATAACCAGTCACTATGGACAGCACCTCTCTATTGAGTTCTGTTACAAGTGTGTCTGCATTCTGTTCTGGGTTTTCTGTTCTTTTTTTACAGAGAAAATAATTTGCCACAGAAAGAAACCCCACTTTACAGGCATGCAGAGCTGAGGTTAAAAACCACTGGAGCACTCCTTAAACTACGACAGACAAGAATTTACGTCTCTGTCAGAGGTCAACATGATATCCAGCTTTCCAGCAGTCTTTTTTTTTCTAGTTCTAGATCATTCCTCTGTGCAGACGGAGCGCTCAATTCAGAGGTGAGGTGTGTAACTTCAGAAGCAGTCATCTTCTGCCCCCTGCTGGTGATTTCAGTCACTTCTCCCCATTTACAGTTGGTGGAGAGGTTTGCTTTCAGAGTGCTAACTAAGGAAAAATGTGCATTGTACATAGGCAGCAAGACAGACAGCTACAGTCTGGTAACTGTAGAGAGCACTGAGAGCATCCTGAGTAGCTAAATCTGGTTTGGGGATTGCACCATCATTGATTGCAAGGCTCTGCAGCGAATAGTAAAGTCAGCCGAGAAGATTATCAGAGTCTCTCTCCATTCTATCTCACTTCTATCGCAGACATTTACATCAGATGCTGCATCCGCAAACCCACCAGCATTGTGGGTGATTCAACACACCCCTCAGATGATCTGTTCTCCACCCTGCCATCTGGTAGAAGGTACCGAAGCATTCAGGCCTTCACTACCAGAATGTGCAACAGTTTCATCCCTCAGGCAATTAGACTCTGTAACACTCATTTATCTAGTCCATATATTTATATTTATTATTAATATTTAACATTATGCTACTCCTTCTTCCTGCTACCTGTGTCATGTTTCTGCTCTTTTCTGTAACATTGTTGCATCTTGGCACAACCTACTACTTTGCACGAAGTAGATTCATAACTGGACTGGTCAATGCTGGTCCTCGTTTGAACAACTGTCTGTCTTTGCACTGCAGTTTTTGCACATTTTTGCATATGATGCACTTTGTTGTTATATGTCTGGTTTTTTGTGGTCCTGTGTTTTCATGCAGCACCGTGGTCCTGGAGGAACATTGTTTCATTTCACTATGTACTGTGCTAAATGTATATGATTGAAATGACCATAAAAGCAGACTTGACTTTGAAGAACCTGTAAAACCTTTTCTCTTTTTTCTTTTCTTCTATGTTGAGCAGTTGCTTTCAGTCATAAACTATACTTCATACATTCTGTCTACTTGCTAACATTAGTCTAAACTATGTTGATGTGGTGTTGCATGCCAGTCTAGATCGGCATGAATAAAGAGAAGAAAACTCAAATGTAATGTTTGTTGCAAGTAAAAAAAAAACAGAGCACGTTTTCAGTTTTTCTTTGTTGTATGTTTGTAAATATATTTACATCTATTTACAGTTTTACACATTAGGCCATTCCTCCAGGGGCAAGTATAAGCCAAAAACAGCAATCAAAATCCTTGGAAAACCCAGCTCTACTATTACCCAACTCCTAAAACAAAAGAAAATAAACCAAAACTACACTGAACTTGAGGGAATAAAAACCTTACTCCCTGCTAAACAAAAACATGAAATTAACCAGAAATCATGTGCTTTTCCTGGCCTCTGTTGCCATTGGCTTGCTCATTAGGGGCTCGGACCTGAATTCTGTAAAACTGCTTTGTTAAATGATTTTTAAATAGCTAAAGATATTATTTACACACTATGTACACAGCAAATACAGATACAGATAATAGACACAAAGTTTAACTCTACAACACACAAACAACCTCTTCTCTTCTTTAGTTCAGGTATTTATCAGATGCTTTTATCCAAATTGTAGCCTGGCTGTGCTTTACTATTGATGATACTGGTGGTATTAAAAATCCAAGATATAAGTTAGTTTTGTCCTGTCAGTACCTGTGGTCTGATATTTTTGTGTTTTTAAGTGTGAGATTTTATTTTCACTTGAACTTGAATGAGTGGTACTCTGCAAGATTAATACATTTTCTGCAGTTTGGAATTTCTTATGGATCGATTCTTAACAGATGTCACTAGATTGCTGCAGATTTGCCCTACCTAGCAGACAGTTAACCCTATTAGCTTCGTTCCACCAGCTCTGCCTGCTACCCTACATTTATTAGTGCTTCATGCATTTTATTTGTTAGCCTTTATCCATCTTTGCCTGCTAACCTATAGCTATTGGCTTTGCTTGCTAGCTTCCAGCCAGGGGCCTTGCCAGCTTAACCATCAATCAGCAGCCCTGCCTGGTAACCCTCAAACACCGGCTTTGCCTGGTAGCTTCAACCATCAGCCCTGCCAGTTTTTCAAAAGGGTTTGAATAACAGCAGCCTTTATTGATGCTGGGAACCTTGGGAATTGTACCTTGGGAGTCTAGTCTTTGCCTGACTGGGTTTGTTATGTAAGTGGTGTCAGTAAAAGGTCCCTTGATTTGCTGAAAATTTGTGGACTTGTCTTCTTGCCTTTTCTTATCTCACACTCTGCCTGTACAGTAAGAACTCCTATCTCCAGCACAGCAATAATCTGCAGGACTTTGTAGAAACCTCACAAAACTGCTTAAAAAATTAGAAAGCAAGCATTTAGTATTTGTATTCAACTTGTCAGAGGGCACAGTGGGGGTTTCTAAACAGACAGCACACTGTAATACTACTGTACTAATGCTGACACTCTGAATCAGCAGCAATCAACAGTTGATCTGGAGTCCATCATGCTATGTACATAAACAAATTCAGCCATATATGAGAACAGGATACAAAGCTAGCAGAATAAATGACAGTACAGGTCCTTACATACAATCCCAGAACCATAAGCAAAAAAAAATAAAACACTGAACATAAAATTACAGGAAGTGAAAGGTGAAAACAATTAGCTTAAATTAGCAAAAAAAAATTTATAATTCACATAAATTAAAATAGTAATTATTTGGAAACTTTACTTTCAAAATATATTAAAGGGTTTTTTTCAGCTTTGAAGCTCTGCTTAGCAAGATCTGTAGCCCTCAGTTATTAATGCAGGACTAAACAACATCTATGTGTGATAAAACTATTAAAATTAACCCAAACCAAGATTTGGTAACAATAAAATGACTAGTGGAGAAATGCATTATTTGGTTTTAGGTCACAAAAGTCACAACAAGTATTACATTTAACTCAGGGAGTCAAACTTTTAAATTCATGACAAAGTGTTTGGAGTAGAACCTAATAGAAGTTTTCAAAAAAAAATTTTTTTTAAGAAAGTCTATTAGATGAACTGACACACCTAGATAAGTTGGTATGGACTGACCTCAAAAATGAGTTTTGACTTAAAACAAATGAGTCTTAACCTCCTTAATGTATTTGTGCATCTTTGAATTCAACTCCTGCAGCTTCAGCAACACAATGTGGATTAATGGGGTTCCCTCTGGTGTGAATGCGCTGATGTTTTTGGAGATGACTCTGTCTAGTAAAACTCTTCCCACACACTGAGCAGTTATATGGTTTTTCTCCAGTGTGAATGCGCCGGTGTATGTATAGATGACTCTGCTGATTAAAACTCTTCCCACACACTAAACAGTGATACGGTTTCTCTCCTGTGTGAATGCGATTGTGTTTTTGAAGAGTACCACTGTCTCTAAAACTCTTCTCACAATATAAGCAGTGATACGGTCTCTCTCCTGTGTGAATGCGCTGGTGTGTTTGGAGGACACCTCTATTTCTAAAACTCTTTCCACAATCTGAGCAGTGATATGGTTTCTCCCCAGTGTGAATGCGATGGTGTGTTTTGAGATGACCCTGTCTAGTAAAACTCTGTCCACACACAAAGCAGAAATATGGTTTCTCTCCGGTGTGAATGCGCTGGTGTTCTTGGAAATTACTATGTTGTTTAAAACTCTTCCCACATTCTGAGCAGTGATACGGTTTCTCTCCGGTGTGAATGCGATGGTGTGTTTGGAGGGCACTACAATCTCTAAAACTCTTCCCACACACTGAGCAGTAATACGGTTTCTCTCCTGTGTGAACACGCAGGTGTGTTTGGAGATGACTCTGTTGAGTAAAACTCTTCCCACACTCTAAGCAGTGATATGGCTTCTCTCCTGTATGAATGCGCTGGTGTGTTTGGAGGGCACCGCTATCTCTAAAACTTTGTCCACACTCCAAGCAGTAATATGGTTTTTCTCCGGTGTGAATGCGCTGATGTATTTGTAGGGCACCGTTATCTCTAAAACTCTTCCCACACACTGAGCAGTGATAAGGCTTTTCTCCAGTATGAATGCGATGGTGTTTATGGAGTTTGCTCTGTACAGTAAAACTTCTGCCACACTCTGAGCAGTGATACGGTTTCTCTCCAGTGTGAATGCGCTGGTGTGCTTGCAGAAGACTCTGTTTAATAAAACTCCTCCCACACACTGAGCAGTGATGCGATCTTTCTTTGCTAGTTTCTTTTGGTGCTTGCGTAGGAGATGTGTCGGTGTGGAGAGTAGCACAGGTAGTTTTCTGAGAACTGGAGCTTGGGGAAGCCATATTTTCACATTTAGCCTCGCCTGATTCAAACACTGAGAGAGTCTTCTTAATTTCTTTTCATGTGTTTGCAGCAGTTAATTAGAAGCCTGTAGAAATGTCAACACTGGAAGTAGGAGAAGACTTGCAACAGATGGTTGTTCGTATCTGGAGAACAAAAGGAAAGGGAAGTGTTAAAAATGTGTAAAATGTCAAAACACAACAAAACAGTGACAAATGCATGCAGTAATTCAGTTTTGTTCAAACCAAGCTGCTTACAGATTCTACCACTGACCTGCAAGCAGTAAAAATTACACTTTGGCTTTGGATTTAGCCTGTGCATACTAGTTAGACACTACTCTTGACACAATCCTATCTCAAAAGCTGACTTGGCCTCTTTCTGAGAGATTCTTGCAGGTGAACACAGGAACAAAAAAGTAGGTCTGAAGTTTAGGTTACTGACTAAAGGGCAAGACAGAAAGGCAAGCTGTAATACAAATGTTAAATATAAAGAAGTGATTAATAAACACTTAATCTTTAACATTGTGGATGTTTTGTTGTTTGTGGATATGTTTTTTGGCTGGTGCGCCTTCACCTGTTCTTGCTCTTAGGCTTTCTTTTCCTGAAAGCTTCTAAGCACAATTGCATCACCTGCTTCAGATGTTCGAACATTCCAAAATGTTACTAGTCCACCTCCCACCTGGCACTTTGCAGGCACTTACCAGAATTTGTTTATTTCAATACAATGACTTACAATGACTTTCAATACAGGACTTAAAACTGTGACCTTCAGTTCACAAGGGCAATGTCCTAACTACTAGGCCACCACTGCCTACAAATAATATATACACATATATTAAATATATATATTTAAATATATAAAATATTTGGTCTCTGTACTGTTTTCCTTTATTACAGCTCAAAGGGGATTTGCCAATCCCTGCTCTGCTTCTGTCCTCGCTGAGGTTTATACAGTAGCAGACACCCTGCTGCATGTAACTGTGTTTTGGCTTGTGTAGGAACGTTCAGTCAGATCAGTGTTTTTATATAAATGATCATTGTGTGTCAAATCAGACAGAATCCAGGAAGAGTTTCAGTGCCGTCTCAGATTTTGTTCACAGTTAGCCTTCATTTGGGTTCTGTAACTAAGGCCTACAAAATGTTTTTTTTTTAAGTTCTAATGTTTTAACATTTTGTGGCCCTTCGTACTTAATTTTTACCACCCAAAAGTCACATGGTGCCTTGAGGCCTTGAAATATGTGCTTTTTAGAGTTCTGTGGTAGTTCAGTTAAATGTGTGTCATTATGTGGAAATGTGACCTCTGTTAACCCATCCCACATGCACACGTGGAACAGCTATGAGAAGCACCCAGGGAGCAGTGTAGCGGGACGGTACCTTGCTCAAGGACACCTCAGTGGCAGTCAAGACTGGAATTTCTGACCTTCTGTTTACAAGGGCAAGGTCATAACCACTAGCTCACTGCTGCCCATGTGTTCATGGTTTTTTAATGTTGATCAGCCCTCTGTGGTTTCTGTGTTCACGAAACTCAGCTCCACCTCTGGCATGTGCCGTACAAGCTTGATGCATGTCAATAGCCTTGTTCAAGGTTGGTACTGAGCAAAATAAACGGCATGACAAAGAGCTGTGAAACTAAGAACAATGGGCCTCATTCACCAACCAACCTTTTTTAAGATGGGCATCAGTGCATTTGTAGTGTTTGTGATGCATCCCAACATTGCAGTCTCAAGCAAGTCCTGTGCATATTTGTGGCAACCAGATAGAATAAACACAGACATAGATAAAGAGCTTATTATAATAAAAATGATAAGCTGTAACATGGGCATCTCCACATAACTTTGATTTTTTAACTTAATAGTTATGGCTTGTATAAAATAAACCTTTATTAGTCCCTCAAGTGGAAAATTTGCATTGCTACGGCAGTACTAAAGGTAAGAGCAGCAGAAAGTGGCAAAACGATACAACTATACAACACAATAAGATAAAAAGGTAAACTGTACAACTAAAAAAAATAGTGTATGAAATACTATATAAACTCATATGTAGCTGCACATATTGTACACCGAAAAACACTGCACATGAGAATATTGCACAGTGGGGAAATATTGCATTTAGAGAAATATTGCACGTTAAGTGAACATTCCACTTTTCAGTCCATGATGTTTGGATGTGTGTTTGTGTGTATGTGGTCAATTGCAAGATGTTGGCTGAACAGTCTGACAGCATCTGGAAGGAAAGACCTTCTGAATCTCTCCTTCCCACACTGTGGGTGCAGCAGCCTGTCACTGAGGGAGCTGCTCAGTGCTGTCAAAATGTTCAATAGACAATATTCTTCTTGTCTGATACATACAACCTGGACATTTTGAGCCTTTAACCAGACTGGATATGCTTAATCTTGCCGAGTGTGAAAGCACTTGAACACAGAATACAGATGTAAAGGAGTGTTTGGCTATTAGATCAGATAGAAAAAAGGAACTGTGGGTGATTTCACAGGTTTTACCCCTTTTGAACTGATTTCACACATACAGTAGCATGCAAACGTTTGGGCATAGCCTTGTCAAAATCATTTAGTGAGTAGGAGATGAACTGTCCTCCAGAAAGTCAAATATATTCTTTTTAAGATTTTAAGAAAGAAGTGTGTATTATTGTTGTTTTGTACAATTTCAGAGTGAAAAAAGAAAAAAAGAACCATGGAAAAGTCACATAACATTTATCAAGGCCTCAGACTATACCTAGCTTGTTTATGGCTATTGCGCTTTAGGTCATGCAAAATTCAAAACTTTATAAACACTCTGACTCCTCAAAACTTGTCCCAATAATCAGCAGTCATGGGCTCCTCTAAGCAACTGCCTAGCTTTGAGACTAGGCTATAAGAAGATAAAGTGTTTTGAGATGTATTTTCCTCCGTTCCTAATGTAACTGGGGAACGTTGGAGGTCAAGTTGAGATCCAGAAGACAAAGGAAATGCAAATCAAAACCCTTGTTTGACTGAGAAGACATTCAGGAGGATTTAGCAGAGTCTGCAGCGGTGTTGAGTGCTATTGTACAGAACAGTATACCAAGACAGCCATGTCATATCATCAGAAAGTGACTTATTTGAAAGTGAAAGGAGTCCATTCATGAAATCTGCTGAAGGAAATACTGTGGTGAGCAATAGTTAATTTTTTGTTATTCCCATAAATGTTTTCTGCTACCTAAATTCTCTTAACCGCACCAAAAGCAAATTAATTTCACACTATTATGTCAATTTAAACAGATATACACCTAAGGCAAAATAAATAATCCCAGTACTAATTAAACGTTCCAGAGCTGCAGTTGAACTTCAGAGAACATCCAACCTCAACCAGCACAGGAGCTGAAGTGTGCTCGGCTCTGTTCTCCTCTATTTTAATGGTTTGGGTGTAAAATACCACAGTAAAGCTCCACAGTGAAAGGTGTGAACAGCAGTAAAGCAGTCCATGAGCAGAACCAGCACAACACAAAATAACACAAAAGAATGAGCTGAATGTTAGGAATGATTAAAGATACCTCTCAGCCAGGACACAAGCGCTTTCAACTCATCCCCTCTGACAGACGCTACAGGACCCAGTACAGCAGAACTACCAGACACAAGAGCAGACACAAGGACACTTAGTGTCTGACTGACAACACACACCCCCACTTATCTCAGCCATATCTATATTCATTATTAATATTTAACATGAAGCTGCTACCTTCTTCCTATTCCCCATGTCAGGTTTACATCTGCTCTTTTCAGCAACATTGTTGCATCTTTGCATTACCTGGTACTTTGCACCTGGAAGGTCCATAACTGTGTGCTGGTCTCTGCTGCACTGCCTTCATTTGTAACTGTGTTTATTCTGTCTTGCAGTGTTTGCACACAATGCACATTATGTTGTTATATGTGTAGTTTTATTGTGGTCCTGTGTTTTATGTTGCATCGAGGTCCTGGAGGAACATTGTTTCTTTCATTATGTACTGTGTATACACAATATACTGTACATATTTCCTAAATATTGTATATTTTGTACTGCATATTGTATATAGTGTACTTCCTATTGTCTATTGTACAATGTGCACCATATATTGTATATAATGTACTGCCTATTGTATACTGTACAGTGTGCACCATATATTGTATATAATGTACTGCCTATTGTATACTGTAGTGTGCACCATATATTTTATATAATGTACTGCCTATTGTATACTGTACAGTGAGCACCATATATTGTATATAATGCACTGCCTATTGTATATTGTACAGTGTGCACCATATATTGTATATAGTGTACTGTCTTGTATACTGTACAGTGTGCACCATATATTGTATCATATATTGTATATAGTGTACTTTCTTGTATACTGTTCAGTGTGCACCATATATTTTATATAATGTACTGCCTATTGTATACTGTACAGTGAGCACCATATATTGTATATAATGC
>JBBPDA010000009.1:362536-381824 GCA_037974385.1 Arnoldichthys spilopterus | reverse complement strand
AACCGTTTTATTGCTCAGACTGTGAGAAGAGTTTTATAAGACCGGATTGTCTCAGGCAACACAAGCGCATTCACACTGGAGAGAAACCATATCACTGCTCAGAGTGTGGGAAGAGTTTTACAGTACAGAGCAAACTTCAAATACACCAGTGCATTCACACTGGAGAGAAACCGTTTTATTGCTCAGACTGTGAGAAGAGTTTTATAAGACCGGATTGTCTCAGGCAACACAAGCGCATTCACACTTGAGAGAAACCATATCACTGCTCAGAGTGTGGGAAGAGTTTTACGGTACATTGCAAACTCCAAATACACCAGTGCATTCACACAGGAGAGAAACCGTTTTATTGCTCAGACTGTGGGAAGAGTTTTACAAGACTGGATTGTCTCCAGCAAGACTAGCGCATTCACACTGGAGAGAAACCATATCACTGCTCAGAGTGTGGGAAAAGTTTAATCGTACAGTCATCTCCATATTCACCAGTGTATTACCATATTACTGCTCTGAGTGTGGGAAGTATTTTAGAAAGAGTGGACCCCTTAAAAAAATGTGGGTGGAGCTTCAGGAAGTTTCAATTCAAAAATATATAAAAATGGTTAGGACTTACTGATGTCAAGTCAGAACACTATTTTTTTTTACTTTAGGATCATTCCATATCAATTCTCTATACATCCTGGTTTTTTCTTTTTTTCTTGTATTTATGGGATCTTTCAAAATCCTACAGCTAAATCATTTAAACCCCACAAAATCATTTAAATTTATGCTAAATTACATAATTTTATTTTTCTTTGTAAGCCTCACCAGCATAATTAGTCACTCTTATTCATGTTAACAGTTCTGAATGTTTTACACTATTTTTACTCCCAGTTGTCTTTTACTTAGGCCACATCCATAAACCTCGTCTTTGGCCTTCCCTTTTACCCTCTTGCTTGGCAGCTCCGTCATCAAGATCCTTTTCCCAATATACCCAGCCTCTCTCCTCCACACATGTCCAAACCAACACAATCTTGCTTCTCTGACTTTGTTTCTCAAAAGGGCTACAGATCTTGGTAAATAGGGCTTTAAGCTAAAAAAAAACAAAGCATTTAGGCTATGTTTACAAGGGCATTCAAATCATGGATAAATGAATGTGCTCAGTGCAATGTAGGCGTTTTGTAGTGGCGCTGATTTACATTAGTATGACATTACATTTGCTTCCATTTGCCTCTGTTTAATGTCAGCCTGCAGCCCAGACTGTAATTGTGTGTGTTTATCTTTGGGGGCAGTAATCAAGCAGTACAGAGTGTTTTTCACCTTTGGGGTTTGAGGTTCATCCTTTATTGGATTGGTGAAATATTGATCAGTCGTCTTTATTAGATCTGAATCTTGACCTCCTTGTGTTAAAAATCCTCCCAATACAGTGAAAAGATACCCTCTCGCTGCATAATCATGGGACATTTCTCTAATTGGGATTTCCGCAGAAATTGGCGCCAAGAAAAGGCTGCATTTTTTGACGCCATCCAAACGCACCACCGACTGAATACGAGTCTTGAAAGTTTGTGCTGATGGTCTGATTCTCTCCAACGAGCAGAAGAACAGTCAGCATTTGTTCCGCTCACCTGATTCCACAAACGTCAGAAAAGTGCTCGATTCAGACGTCCATGTGGACAGGGCCTTAAGATACTTTTTTTTGGCCAAAAATAATTATTTATTTTCCTTTAAGCTCTTTTTTTAGTAGGAAAGTGCTCATATTAATTGCAGATACCTAAAAAATAAATGTTATATTGCTCATTGATTTAACTTAAATTATTTCATTTAACGTCTAAGTTAATGTGTATAGGATCATGATGCTAGAAATGGTTGCAGATAATAATTATAGTGTATTTGATAATATAGTAGATTTGATATTATCTAACTTTGATTCACTTGCAGGCCTACAAGTCTTGCCAGTAACAATCGGGACTCTTTCAGCAATAATGATCTTTTCACTCAAGCTTGGGTATATAACAAAAGCTGCTACTAGCTGTCATAAGCAACTGATTAAGAAACTCTTGGTTTATGTCTGCTATTAAGTGGTCACAAGGTTGAGTGCACCTTTGGCACAACAGCGCAGGTCTGCATCTTTGGATTACTGAGGTTCTCCAACCTTGGCCACGCCCACCACACAGGTGACAGCAAAACTGTTACCAATCAAGGACTTGTGCATATATAGCAAAACAAATAAACTGATCATTGCAAAGTGTCTTGACTGTTTGCCCAGTTATTGACCCATGTAATAGGTGTTCCTGGGATTTTCTGGTTATTGGCCTGGTTTTTCCTAACTCAGATTCGCTGTTGTACCAGTTTGGCCTTGCTGTTTGGGTTATGTTATTAAATTAACTCTACCTTGCATTTGTATTCAGTTCTTTTCACTATTAAGGCCTCACATTACAGACCTATTTCTAATCTGACATTTATATCCAATATCTTAGAAAAAGTTGTGGCCAACCAGTTATTCTTACATCTGCACTAAAATCAGATTTCAGCACTGACAGCACTGGAACAGCCCTAGGAAAGATATTAAATATTCTACTGTCTGCTGCAAAGGGGAATGTATCTTTACAGGGTATTCTTGACCTTAGCCCTGCATTGGACACCACAGACTGCTCTTTTCATAAATAGACTTAAAAACCTGTCTGGGATCACAGGAACACCCCTATGCTGGTTTAAATCATATTTGACCATTTTGAGCTTGTGAGTGTCAGGGTTTCTGCTGAGTCTTAAAAAGTCTTAAAATCAAAATAAAATCAAAAAGTCAAATCTAAATATAACTAAAATTTAATCAAGGGCATGCTAATGCATGGGCAATGGAATTTCCATGTCTTAACATTGACTTCTACTGTGATAAACAATGACTTCTGGGCAGAAAAAAGTGACTGCTTTGGTGCTACATTTACTCTGTTATATATTGGTGTAATTGGACATATTGGCAGCCCCACCTCAACCCCCTGGACGGACAACATTTTAAATCTTTGTCAGTTCGAAGGAAAAAGTGCTTGGAAATTCTGAAGATTAAATGATTGCTTTGGATTTCTCCTCAAACACACACATACCACGGATTGATAAGTTCTTTCTGTGGTATATATATATATATATATATATCAATTCCCTGTGCAATATATATGTATATGTTGTCTATTGTGCACTAAATAGTCTATTGCTTATTGTATATTGTGTACTGCATACTGTATATTGTATACTATTTACTGTATATATAAGTAAATATATATGTTGTACCGTATAATGTATACTGTAGTGTATTGCACATTATCTGCATAGTCCTTGAAATGTGTTGTATCGCATGTGTGTTGTATCATATTGTACAGTAATGTCTGTTCTCTATATGTGCAATGTTTTATTTGTTTAGTACCGAAATCATAGTTCTAACATTGTCCATTGTCCGCTCTCCTCTCTCATTATTCCGTTTTTTTAATTTTCTCCAGTATTTTTTCCAGTGTGTGCGTGTGTGGTGGGATCAAGAGCCCTGATGTCTCGACTGCACTTACACCCCCACTCCCCCTTCACACCACTGCTTTAAGCAATAAATCCTTAATTGCTGTATTGTGCTGCTGGTGCGTCCCACTTCACAGACATGCAAGCAAAACATTTGGTGTAGTTACAGAACCGACCACTAGATGGCCTTCATGTCTTTAAAACGCTCTGGATGGAAGGGGGCGAAATGAGTACATTTCTATATTAAATTCTTGATAAAGCTTAGCTTTGCAGGAGCATGCCAGCTTATATTTTACAGATTTTAGCCAACAAACATGATTGTTGCCCCATAGTGAAAGATACGAGGTTTAAAACAACAACAAAGCTGCCCCTGTTACCTGTTGCTCTGGGCGAGGGGAGGGGCACATTCTGCCTTTGACGGGGCCGATGCAGCCAATCAGAAGCCGCGTCAAGAGCCGGTCACAGGACAGGGGGAGGGGCATTAGACGGAGAGCGCATGCTGCGATTGCAGATCTGTAGTGTAGAGAAGGGAAAGGGGAATCTCAGTTTTTTTCAGTACTTCAGGATTACTCGGGATTGCGGAATGCTTCTCAACACGTGAGTAACCTTAACATTGCTTTTATGGTCCTGTTTGTTGGCGCGAGAGGGATGGGAAGGTGGGACTGAAATGTGGTCTATTTAGCCTTAAAAACACACACATTCGGGCATTACGCTGCTGCTACTAGGACGAAGTGCTCAATAAATCAGCTACATTTGCTCAATTGGACCAAGGCAAGCTGTCCTGTGCTGCTTCCCTGGCACCTGTGGCTGAATGATCCACGCATTCTTTTATTCAGACTGCCCATTTGGACTGAACACACAGACCCTGGTATGACCTGTGGACTGGGATGCGAAGCCCTCCAGTTTATGTGGGGCTGCTTTGCTGCTCCATTGCCCACTTATGTATAGCACGTCTGCACTGAAGAGAAGTCTCCCCTCCATTTCAAGCCCTTTATTGCTGATGGTCTTGTAATGCTGCTGTAATTCTGTTTATGATGAGTGGTTATCAGTGAGATCCCTGTGATCCAAGTGGAACAGAAGGCTTGTTTACTGGTGCAACCCCTCATTGTGCTGTGGGCAGTGTTGTTAAATTCCTCCCCATTCACAGCTTTTACTTTTATTGTGATAAGACCTAGGTTTATTGAGGAAGTGCCTCTGAAACTTCCCTATAAGCCTCTCAACATGATGAGGAAGTTTGGTGGGTACCAAATGTTTCCCTCCCAAAATAGGAGTGTTTTTTTTTTTTTTTTCCCAGTTACTGTAAAGTTGATGCCAATGTTCCAAGGCAGTACAGCCGCAGTACAGATCAGCGGACTTTAGGTAAGGAGCTGAAAATTAACTGAGGGATATTACAGAGGACAGTAGAGATGTTGTTTTAAGGGATTTGCTACAGGTGGGGGAAAAATTGATTCAGTACAATATCTAATATATAATATCGCAATATTTTCAGCACGATATTGTATCGATACAGTGCCGGTATTTGGCCAAGTGCTGGTTTTTCACCCCCAGGACAGGAGGCCAACCCACCACAGGGCGTGTTGATATTTATTAATTTCATTACATTTTGTAGTGGTTTAAAAGCATTTCTTTGATTTTGGGGCATATGTCTACTATAATAACATTGTTCTGCAAAACGTCCACAATGTTTGTCTCTTGCTTAACAGTGAAAATTGGTTCAAGTGATGGAGGCAGCAGACACTCCTATACGTAACGTGCTGTCAGTTTTTAAGTCCAAGAATCTCATAATATCATATCGTGGCCCAAACATTGTGATATTATTATATCGTCACCTCTGTGGCTGCTCTCACCCTTAACAGTTTTCTTCAGTTTATTACTCTTGTAGTTCATCTGACAGTTCTACAGATGTGAAGGATTTCACCATCTAGAGAGTGTGCTCACAGACATGTGTTTAGACACAGTAAAGAGTCATTCGTCTAAAATTCCAGTCTAGACGTGATTGGGGAAGGTTTAATTTTTTTGTTTTATGTCTGTGATGGCAAATTTTCACAGAGTGGTCTGATTTTAGCTACATTGATCAGAACTATTTTTTTATTCCAGAATGTGTTAAAGTACTTCTGACACTTGTAATGGTGTATTTTACCACAGAGTAACATTTCTATAAAAGGGTTAAAAAATAAAAAATAGCATTGCTAAAAATAGTACTGGCAACTAGAAATGTGAAATTTGACATTACAGGCTTTGTAAACCAACCCTTTCTTCGTTGATGGGCTATATTTGAGAAGTGGTAAGGGGGGGGGCATAATCTGTATTTTTCTTTTTGTCAGTGTGTTGCTTTAAAAGATCAGTCCATCCTTTCATGAGAGGTGGGTACTTTTGTAGATGGGACAACTGTAAATGCTTCTAGGACTGGACTTCAGGACTGATTTGGTTCTATGTCAAACTTATTTTATGTCAAGGATCTTTTGGTGCCAGCAATAAAAGGAGCACCTTTAACATTATTACCTCTGATTACAATTCTGCTGTTAAAACAGTTGATTGTCCACCTTATGATGGATCAATGCATGTCTACACCCCTCCTGTTTTTTTCTGCTGGTGTTTAAAGCCTGCTTTGTGTCCAGGAGCTGCTGGCGTTGAGGCAGGGACCCTCGAGGAACTTCAAAGACTTCTGTGAGCATCCTTTTGTGGTTTTGCGGCCCTCCAGAAAGCCGAGCTGGCTGTGGTCGGGATGTTCGCTGGCGGGATGCTGCAGCAGAACAGCATCGGAAATAAACGCTCCATGGGCATTGCAAGATTCTCTAACTCCCACTTTCTTCCACTGGGCTCCGGATCTGGCTCTAGGCCAGGCTCCGGCAGTTGGGGTCTTGGACGTCCGGCTAAGAGTGGCTCCCTGAGCTCCATCAGCTCAGGCTCAGACAATATGGACGTGGTCGGTGCTGACCCGGACTACATCATGCAGCTTGTCAGCGATGTCCGGAGATTCGCAGACGTGCTGCTTCACCTCAAGGAGGTTTTCAACTGTAAAGGTGAGCTAAGATCTGATAGTGTTTGTCACAAGATTAGTTGTGTGAATAATGAGATTGAGTAAGTGGGCGCATAATATAGCTGATATTGCAGTACCAGCCGTTTTAATTTTTTCACTCTAAAATAGTTCCACACTGCAGACTGTTATGCTATAGATGTGCCAAGTAGAGGTTATGGAATGGAATCTTATTGTCATTGTAGCAGATCATTACTTGGATAAAAGCATTTATCAGATTAAACAGCCTTCAGTGGCTAAAATGGAATTGATTTGGATTTGATTCGTTAAAATATGCCTGGATAATTGTTTAGATTGGCCAGTGGAGGCCTAGTGATTAGGACCTTGCCCTTGGGACCTGAAGGTCGCAGGTCCACGTCCCGGCCCGGGCACCACTGAGGTTCCGTTTGAGCAAGGCCCCGTCCTACTACACTGCTCCACAGGCGCTGTTGATAGCTGCCCACTCCTCCACGTGTGCACGTGTGATGGGTTAAATGCAGGGGTCACATTTCATTGTGGTGTGTTCACAATGACAAATAGTCACTTTCAGAATGGATTTTGGCTTAATGGATTGAATCAGGGGTCTCAGAGCGGAGGAAATCTCTGAATGGTGCACAGATTCTTTAAGACAGCCTAAAATTTGGAAATTTTAGGAATCCTCACGAAGCAGCATGGATGAAAAGTTACAGATATTTAAAATTACGGCTAGGGGTGAGTTTAGCTTAGTGGATTTTTTTTGCTAATTCAACAGGATTCATCGACTCAGATGAAATCGCTGTTGTATCAGGGTGAATTTGAACTTGCTGTGTTTTGCTGTCATGCGATGCTGGATTTGTTTGTCCTTGGCTGCTCGGTCACTAACCTGGCTTTATCTCTGCCTTCCCTTTGGCCCATTCGCTACGTCTCGAATGGATCACCCAGTGTAGTCTGAAATAATGTCACTTTTTTTTATCTAATGGGAACATTACTGTTCATTAGTAATACTGCAGGCCTGGCTCCCTCAGGGGATTTGGTTTAAACGTTGTTGATGCACTTGAGTGGAGAATTCTTGGGGTTGCTCTGTTTTGAAGAGATGGAGGGAGAAGCAGAGGGAAAGAGGGAGAGAGAGAGAGGGATACTTAAAGTCTCTCATTCCATGTCCACACAGCAGCCTTGTAAAGGTCCATATAAAGCTATGGGATAATCCAGGCTTGTGAGTAGATTTTGGTATTGTGATGAAATTGTCTGGGTAAAAGGGCAAGGGAAGCATCTGATCTTGATATTTAAATAGTGAATTCCGACATTGTGAAACTACTCTGAAGAGAAAAGGCGCTTGAGAATAGTACACTACACCATAATTAAATGCCTTTTTTCTCTCCGCTCCTTTTTCAAATCTTAAGCGGAGCGTTTCAAAACCTTTGGGGGTACGGTTTTGTAATGAAAGACTGAGTGAAGATTAAGTGGATGGCTGCTCTTGCGTGTGTGATTATTGCATTCCGGGCCTTCTCGCTGTTTGGGTCGGCTTGGATCGGACCCAGTTTCACTAATCCTGGCTTCTACACTTCCCTTAGGAAGGCCTGTGGTGGTTGTGGACTCCCATTGCGGCCGGTAGGGATGGAATGGTTACTTGATTTTCGTTGTATACTACAACATAAAACTCAGTCATAATCACGCTGTTTCATAGTAGGGTCATTTCTGGTAACCACATACAATTAGCATCCCTGTAACTGTAACACTGTTAATATCTTAGTGCTGTAGTCCCCTTGCGTTCATACAGTGTAAACAGTAAAATTCTGGAGATCATTTCATGTTTGTTTATTGTAGCTTAAAAAGATGAAAAAAAGATTTTAAAAAGGTTAAGGTTCACAATAATAATTAAACATTTCATGTTTCCCAGCACTTTTTTATTTAATTTTTATAATAAAACATGTCTCTATACATCTATGTAAACAACTTACAGTTGTATGGAAATATTTGAACACCCCAAGTCAAACTGCAGGTTTTATTGGTTTCCAAAGCAAAAGTTAGTTAAATTATCCTCTACAGCATCTTTTTCCTTTAAAGTTTAGGGCAAGGTATAACACATTGGGGACAAAATATATACATTCAGCTAATAAACAGTACTATGAATTGTGCAAAGGTGTTTTCTCTACATACATATTTAGGATTAGAAAATTACATACAAAATGTGGACGGCATAACATTAGAACAAATACAGATAAATCTTAATACAGTGACCTCCTGATAGGAGGCTTAAGTGTTGTCCCATGTCACATGGCCAGACCATGTGGAGGTCCTGATGGAACCCTGGAGGAATGTCTTCCTTTGTTAGTCAGGTCAGGGAGGGTGCTTGACCTTAGCTGGACTAGAGAGTGGTTTGGAGAGCTGAGGGTATGTGTGATCACTGCTTTTTTACTTTTAGCTCTTTTTTCTTTCTCTGGAGCTGCGGTGAGTGTTGCTGAGGTAGCGGCTTGAGCTCTTCAGGCCGCATTCCTCTACTCACTCCCCCAAAGCCAGAATGTTTACAAATGATGTGACAGGCCAGCATTTCTGGCATAGTTTGAATGCAAAGCTCGATGTAGCTCTTTTCACAAATCTGGGTTTTCTCCTACAGGAAAGGTTTGGCCAAAATTTACAATTTACAGATTTTCAAAAGTGCAGAAATGTACAAAATGATGTTACAGAGCTAAAGGTGCATTCCATTTAACCCGAGAGGTGAGACTTTCCAAGTTTGCAGTTGTACGCTTTTACTGGAAAACTCCTGAAGTTGGATGTCTTTGTTGAAAAAGAACCTACCAGCTGACTTCAAAATCCAAGATGGCTTCTTCTTCCATCAGCTGTAGTGAAAGTAAATACTGGTTATTAGCATTTCTGTCCTATTTGTATCTCATTAAATCAGTTGTACTCACAGTAATGTTTAGTGTCTTATTGTAGACAGGTTGCTGTGGCAGTGGTATGAGCAAAATACTGCATAATGCATAGTTCTGCTATTGCTAGTAATAGCTAACTAGTCGTTGCTAGCCATTGTTAACCGTTGATAATGGCACATACCTGGCTAGATCTGTTTTTTCCCGCTTTTACTAGAACGCAGTCAACAACTTGTTCCAAGGTCTGACTTCTGAGGTCAACAGAATGCAGCATAGTAGTTACCAGTAATAGCTTTTGTAAAACTGTTTGGGCAGTTGGGCAGTAGGGGAGAACAATTTGCTGAAAATATCTAATTACAATTTATTTTTACCAGTATTCTAATGGTAATTACAATATAATTTTTTCTTTAAACTAATTAAATACTTTTTTCACCCTTGTTGCGTTTTTTGTACTTGAGGCCTATACATAATTGCGATGATGTAATTGCATATGATTTTTTTGGGAAGATCACCTACCTGTAATATCACACACATAAACAAGACTGTTTGAGATGACTCCCTTTTACATGACACAATTTTGAAGTTTTTAACAGTTTAAGTCTAAATTGCGGTAAGCTATTAGTTTGCTTGTTAAATGCTTTAACTTTGTAGCTCCAATGCTAACATAATGAAAAAAGATCCCCAAATGATAACTACTTTCAGGTGAGAAAGAAAATTGTATAAATGTAATATGTTGCCAAAATATTTCATTAAACCTACTTCAAAAACCCTCGATAGATTAAGTTTTTTATTTTTTCTACGTACAGTAGAATATCTGGAGTTGGCAGGCTAATGTTTAGCTTGACCGTTGCTGAGATGTATAGATCCTATCTGTCTGTCTGTCGAAGGGCTGCAGTTCTGGTGTAAGTTACCTGTATGAATTATGTAAATAGGATATGGTGAAAGAGTAACTTGTGATTTGCGGAGCGGGTTATTTTCTTCCCCCCTGTAATCTAGCTAAACGCAGGAAAAGGCAGATTTGGAAAAAGGGGCTAATTGGCCTGCAGGAAGAGAAATACTATGCTGTACAGGGGAGTGGATTACACATTCAGGGGCTTATCGCTGTTGAAATAAAGACTAATTCCTTACTGGAGGAACTCTGGTGATGCCCCTTTGCTTCAGATTTGTGCTGATAGACTTAAACTTGATTTCATTAATGTAAAACCCAATTAAAATGAAATGGGTCATTCCATTTCAGAACTGAGGAGCAGACTTTCTTGACCTTTGAGCCAAGATATGAAATGGTGGAGTGACCCCAGGAAAATACAGATTACAGAAAGGCACACTTGGTCAGGTATTTCAGAATTTAGTGATTGAATGCCATTTTCTTAAACTGGAATAGAAAGGCCAAATTATTACACAGATTTAATCCCTTACACTCTAATTAATACTACATTCTGAATAATGTGTTGTAGTTACTAAATATTTAATAGTTTATCCTTTATAATTTATGTAGAACACTATAAATTATTCAGTAACTGTAATTTATAAAACCTCTACTATAAATGATACAGAATATACTATATAGTAGTTACTGGGCAATTTATAGTAGATTCTGCATAATTTATACTAGATATTGAATAATTTATAGTAGTTACCGAGTAATTCCTTGAAGTAATACTTCGTAGTAGAGCCAAGACATGTTTGAAATCCAAATTTTACTTCTTTAGTTTATTGCCAGAGCTACAAGGCTAACGTTCCTAACAAACACGAGAAGCCAATAGTAACCAAAATTGCTTCTGTAACTAGATCCTCAAAACTTTTTCATCCCACTCAAACTGCATCCAACTGCAAATTGTATTAGATTTTGCAAAAGAACCGATGGCATAAATTCTGATTATCTGAACATGTATTTTACTGATGCTCAAATGGTGTGTGTGTGTGTTTAAACATCGTTCAAGGAAATTTGTTGATTTCAAGGAAACCGCATCTGTGTCGGTGATCGTATCTGGACTCTGGATGTTTTGGGTCACTGCACGTCTTCAAAGTGTAATGAGCGGCGGTTAACTGGGTGGAGTTTCAGAGCATGAACAACAGGCTGCCGTAAATCAGAGGCCACAGTGTGATTGAAAGTGATTTAAAGGCCTTTCAGTTTATGAGTTTATTGTCTGACCGATGCTCAGCCACAGAAAAGCTTTCCTCTCATTCCAGCCATTCAGTAGTGGGGCACAATAAGACAAGCCACAGGCCCCACTATAGATAGCTGCACTTTCACCAACAATGAACAATATTTGCTTCAGTGCTGTTTTGCCTAAAAAACGGCCATCATTTACATTCACTGATGTGAGGTTGAGGTCCTTTTTCTCCAGCAGGGCTGTATGATAAGGACACAGTTTTGGGATCTGGATTGTATGGCAGCATATTGCAATTTTGCCTAGAATCATAAACATACAGCAAATTATGTCTGGCTTTTACTACAGCATTATAAACACAGAGGTTTCTTAAAAATAAGGGTTCCTTAAGGTTTCAAGAAACATTGTATTGAAAGAAACAATCTTTCAATGGATGGTTCTTTGAAGAACTAATTTCGTTAATGACATGCGAGTCTGAAGAACCACTGTAAAGTTTGAAAGACTTACAAGTAACTGTAGGGTTTTGTTAAAACTGTATGCCCAAGACAGGAGCTATTTAGGAAATTCTGTTTTTAACACTTGTTGGATCACCAGGGTATGACTACCATTTGTCCTGTGATTTTATTGTTTTTTATTACCATTGTCACTGCCAAGGAGCCTAAACTAGGGGTCCACAATGATTTTGGGTTTATACCATATCACCAGGTATTTGCTGGAAAAAGTATCACCATCCGACAGATATTTAGATTTTACTGAAATTTGATGATGCACCTTTTGTGCTCTGGAAGAGCGGACTGTTAAGGTGACTGTGCTAAAATACTTTTCTCATTCTGGAACATTTTTAAGCTTGTAGAAATTAATATATGTTCTATGTAAGTTACATTTTTTAAATTCCAGTAGATATCCCACTTTCTGCATTTGTTAAAAACTATTTTGTATTGACATCATTGGATATATATACATGAAAATAATAATATAGGCATCAGACTGCAGATCCCTCATCCTGCAGAAACCTATGGATCTGTGAAAAAGGGGGTTTATTTGCATAGTACAGCCTTTCATCGGAAGGCTGCGAAAACGATAACATCACATGATACAGACAACATATTCTAGGGATGCACCAAATATTGGAGTTGCAGGCTGATAGTTTCAAATGTTGCTATATAAACATTCCTAAAAGGTAGAAAATAACATTAACTGTCTAGTTATTTCATTGCAATGGCACCTGTCAGAAGGGTGGGATATTTTGACGCATTGTGGAGTGTGTTAATATGTGTGTATGGAGTGTGTCTAGGTGTTAATGTGTGAGGGCCTGGCTGTCTAACAAAAAGGAGTTAGCTGCGATGTCCCTAGCTACTGTGTACAATGTGCTGACATAATATCCCAGCAAGACTCTAAGAACTATTGACGAACATATTTTGTAGTAGGGTGGTGGGAGAAAAAATATCAGTCAGTATTGTACAACATCATACTCAACAGTTAATACTGTGGCAGTCAATATTGATTTTGTGGCAGGCTGCCACAGATGAACAAAGTTATTATATTATATTGTATTATATATTATATTATATATTTTTTATTATTTTAGGCACAAACCCAACATCACCTAAAAGTTCTACTGTTCTGGAGATCTGATTATTTCAACTCCGATATCAGTATAATATATTGAATATGATCATGTTTAATGTTTTACACCTTGTGCTGCCCTAATACAGCCATGTAAACAGGGCTAGATGTGCTCTCTTTGTAATGATTCAGGCGGATGTCACACAGTGTACTTTATGTACTTTATGTGAAAATATCCACAATATTCTCAGGAAAAGTATGTTGCTACATCATTGATCACAGAAAATTACCTGCCTCTGCATAGTGCAACATCTTCCCCAATTTTGTTCTTCCATCAAAACTGGCAGAATTTGGCCTGGGGCTGATTTTCCCATGTAAGAATAGCAGGGGGCTTGAGCTCGGTCCCCTGAGAGTTATGGCCGGCTCCAGTAAGCATGCATTGTTTTTTCAACTGTTTTTTTTCCTTGAAGTTGTGCAGGTCACCTTAAATGGGAATTATTCCTTGCTGCTCTCACTGAGTTGACCTAAAGCGGTGCCAGAGACAGAAACCTTTTTTGAGCAGCTCAGAAAGCCGTGTTTTATAGTTTTTCTACACAGATGCTTTCTTTCTCGCGCCGTTTTCTGCTGACCCGCTTTGGCCATTGAACCGTCTCCCTTAATGACATTGTCAGTGTGTAACAGGGGTTTGAATGTCCGTGGAGGTCATGACCCTGCCCAGTGCCAACTCGTCAGAGAGATGTTGGTAATTGAATTGGATTATTTTGGGGTCCACCCTGGCCAGGGATCAACAGGCATTGTGGAGTATTGTGAACACGTGTGCAGGTCAGTTTTTATATGGTAATGGAGTGTAATTTGCATGTTTTTCTTTTACACACAGAAAATAGGCATTTAATAATCATTAATAGTGATTTAAAATGCCCATATCATAGAAAATCTACTTGGATTTTTCAATAAAACAGTCAGATGTAAAATGTAAACACTTATTTAGAGTTGTTATTATTATATGTTATTTAGAGATGTTTCAATACCACTTTTTCACTTCTAATACTGAAACCTCAGCTTTGGGAATCTGCCAATACTGGTAATTAACCTTTTCCTGGCTTTGAAATCATGTACATGTGCATGTGAGGAATGCTGATTCCTGGCCATGTCAATGTCTGTTGTTCTCTGGTCCTTTGGTAAGTTGTAAGGATCTCTGGAGAGCCTTGCTGCATTTTTATTTTAAGCAGACAATCCTTAATCATTGTTTTACTCTCGGTTCTGCAGTTTCTCCTTCTAAAGGTGGCTATGTTGCTGCATGTTTCGCCACTCAGTCCATCTGATGGGCTGTGTTCAGGTGGGAAAGTGACATCAGTGCATGCCCTCTAATCTGAAAAAAAAAAAACTTCTGTTGAACTCTGTTTTTGTGATTTCTTGAGAACCAGCATAGTTTACTGTTTAGTCTGCTCTAGGCTGAGTCTTAGCCTATTCAGCCTACAGCAATATAGCCCCCCCCACATTCTCGCTGAAGTGATAAGGAGTGCTTCAGTGGGGCCTACATTTTGAATGAGGCACGTTACAAAAGCTGTCTGATCGGAGGTCATTGTATGCAAAAGTTCTCTACAGGGGTCAAAAACATAAAATGTGGCCTGTGCAAAAGTAATGACATATGCAGAAATCAGAAGAAATAACATTTTTACATCTTTATTTTTTGTGTGAACTTATTTTTCATTCAGAAATTTAAGGCAAAGCTAATTTATTTATATAGCACATTACCATACACAGAGGTCACACAGCATGCTTTACCTAGAAAAGTGTATGATAAAATAGGGTAAAAAGTCTTTACAGAGATAAAATAACCATGAAAAGAAAAGTAAGCAATAAAATGAGGAATAAATTCAGAATACAGGTGAGAAAAGTTCAAAACATGATGACTGGGAGTGTTCTAACCTTTGCAAATGGCTGTATGAGAAAGGTAAAAATGAATTATGGCAGTTTCTTGTACTATATTGCAGAAATAATGATAAAAGTGTAAAGAGAAAATAAGATGATACAAAGTCTGTAAAGTAGAACAGTTATTCTTAATTGCTGAGGGGTATTGATGTTGCATGTGGCTCTGTATTTTTGTCTCATTATGTTTGTGTTGTGCTCGTGTTTCTGAGTTGTGCACATTTATGGGCAGTTTTATAGGACGGTACTTTGTCTTGACTGAACTTTCAGTAGCAGTAAAAATAAATGCGTGAGAGAGAAAGAGACCCCTGCTGTGCCTGAGCTTATAAGGAGACACACTACAGATTTCCCCTCCCACTTCTTTTTAGAAGGAGATAAAAGTCTCACACTCGACTGTGATGCTGCACTGCCTCGCAGGTTGGCTGTTTGACTGTAAATGTTTTTAATTGAGCGACCTCTTAAACACAGACTGTTCGCTTAAGACGTCCCAGTTCTTTATCACTCCTTTCCTAATAGACATCATTGAAATGAAGAAAAGTACATAAGCTAAAAACAGGAACTTATATATTATATACACACAAAGTATTTGGTCAGAAAGTGTACTTTGAGTCCCAGTATCTTATTAAAACATGCACTGAACTTAACTAAACCTAATTGTTAGTTGTTATTGCTATCCGGTGTCAACCAGAGGAGGTTCCCCCTTCTGAGCCTTGGTTTCTCCCGAGGTTTCTTCCTACAGTTTAGGGAGTTTTCTTGCCTCTGTCGCCTTTGGCTCTTTGGGGGCTCGGACCGGGTTTCTGTAAAGCTGCTTTGTGACAACGTCAGTTGTAAAAAAGCGCTATAGAAATAAACTTGACTTCACTTGATTGTTCCATCTCTATCACTTGGTTTAGGTCAGTTATGGTGAACAAAATCCACTGGATTTCACTGTGTCTTTTAATTAGTAGACATTTTTAACTGAGCTTTCTCATCAGAAGTCATAACGCATGGTAGTTGCAGGTGGTTCTGTTGCACACACATGTAAGGAAGTTGTATACATTTCTCTGAATTTTACTTGATTTTTAGACATTTTTTATTGTATTCAGAGTTTTGCAATAAAGACAATTCTTGGCTGTTTGATTGAGGCCTATTTAAAAAAAAACTAGGGCTGTTGAATAAAACATTAAACACTATTGTTATTGCCCCAAATCAATGTAAAAATGCAAAAAAATTGCTTTTTTTTGGTGTGGCCATGAAAGAGTTAAACTAAACTGTGTCCATCATTTTGCCCATGTTTCTTAGAGGCTGTTAAAATAAAGGATAATTACTTTGAACTGTTTTTTGGCCTGTTATGCTTTGGTATATTACAGAAACATTGACCCAGAACTTGCTCTGGTACTTCTTCTTGTGTGTCTATGATCATTTGTAGGTGTGAAGAAGAGTAGTGTGCGGTCTCCAGGTTATCATATGTTAGAGTTACTTTGTCAATGTCTTTCCTGTTTCCTGACACCATTAACCCAGAAACCTGAAGAAGACCGGAGAAGGGATGTGTGTCTGATGGTCATTGTTACTGCTCTTCTGTCTTCTACTAAGACATCTCAGGATGTCCATGTGGAGTCCATGGCAGAGCCCACCGCTGTGTTTGATGCTGCTTAGAAGTGATTACGCCAATCCAGCTTCAGCTAAAAGCTGACTGGTCGACATCCATCAGTCAGACTTGTGAAAGCGTGTCTGCATTTTTCTTCTGGAGCCGGTTGCACTTGAGCGGTCTGGTCAGACTCCCCCGCACAGAGTCCGTGTGTGTGTGTGTGAAAGAGAGAGGGATGTTTATGAGCGAATCCCACGGGCTCCTAAACAATCCCAGCAGCCCCTGAAAGCAGCGCGCTAAATAATCAAACCATCACTCAAAATCCGTCTGTTTCTCAGGCCTGAAGTGTGAGACACTAATGCACTTTCACAGTCTTTCCCACTAAACCCTCAAAAATAGAGGGTTGTTATTATTATTATTATTATTATTATTATTATTATTATTCTGCAACTATATATAATTAATTACATACAATTACTATTGAAAAAGTCTAATATGTCCTTATGACCCTCTCAATTCCTTTAATGTCAGAAAATGACAGGAACAAAACAAAAATAGTAGACTTTCCCCAGAAGCAAGACTATGTACATGATCATAACTCATCAAATTTAAATCAGAATATTTCCTCTCAGGTCGTGTGCGAAGGTGTTTTGAGATGGTGAAATCATAAGCAGTGTATACACCAATCAGCCAGAACATTATAACCATTGACAGGTAAAGTGAAAAACATTGGTTTCCTTGTTATCTCAACCAAAGGCACCTGTCAGAGAGGTGGCATATGTTAGGTTGCAAGTGAACAGTCAGTTCTTAAAGTTAATGTGTTAGAAGCAGGAAAATCGGTGTAAATTGGGACAACTCAGTTAGGAAGATATGAAATTAATATTACATAATATATAACAAATGACAAAATATAACATAACAGTATTAAACCACTTCAGGACACAGAACTAGCCTGCAGCACTCAAGCTTTTGTGATGAAAATTGGGAGTTAAAGGACAAATTCAGTGAAAAATCAGATTTGCAGTTTTCCACTTGCCCTTAGATGTTTCTAAATGTTACTGTGTTGGTTTAGTGTTACGCTTATGTTGTTAACAAACACTAGAACTCAATAGTCACCAGAACAGCCCTAAGCATTTTCAACATCTAGCTCTTCTTTAAGGTGGAGCAGACTTCTGGATATGTTTTAGGTCCCAGTTTGAGTTACTGTGAGCTACAAAGATAAACTAAACTTTATCTCTACTGGCAGCTGTTTCAGATCACAGCCGAGCTGATATTCGATATACGTTAGAGACGTCCTAAAATCACATCCACAAGCCTGCACCACCTAAATGAAGATCTGGACATGATTTGAACAGGTTATGAGAAGTGTTGGTGATGACGTTTGGAAGGGTTTGGCTGTTTTGGGACCGTTGATTTCTGATGTTTTAGGCAATGTTAGCCTGGAAGCTCCTGTAGTAAAGAAGCAAAACTGCAGAGTCTGAAAATATATAGATTCATATATAAAAAAAAATATATCAATCAGACCTAAAAGGAGCATACAGAGTTTTTTACTATGCTTATGTTATTGTAAAATTCTTATTTTATTTCTATTTTTAGCAGTTACAGGTGATTGATCCTGAACTCCCCCTTCCCTCATCTCTGCTCCTCTTCTACTTTAAATTAAAGGTGGTACGCACTGAATGTTTAGTATCTGTACTCTTCTCTGCCCTGTGAGCTGCAAGTGAGAGAGAGATAAGTGAGTTTTAAGCCTGCACTGGCTGAATGAGGGTGAGATTATTTTTTAGTTTTTCATGTGTTTCATTTGGTTAGAGTGGTGAGGCTCTGTCCCCGTCCGTGGGGCCTTGAGGATGGTGGACTTTTAACCCACTGTATCAATATTGACCCTCTGTAGGTGACGGCCATTGCCACAGGCCTGGCCTAATCAGTGAGATAGAGATGGGAAAAGCGTTCCTCTCTTCCTCACACATGGCCTGTTTTTATGTTTTTATCCCCCCACCCCCACCCCCTTCTCTCTCTCTCTCTCTCTCTCTCTCTCTCTCTCTCTCTCTCACATAGCCCGCATTCCTGCGGAACAAACGTTCACTTGTTGCTTTAGACCTCCCCACACACACACAAAATCCAACAGCTGAGCCACACTCGACCCACAGGCTAAAAAAATTATAAAGGGGAGACCTTGTTGGCACTAAACACAAGAAATACGGTGTGTTTTAAAGCAAAATACATTTTTCTAGTCCTTTGTGAAAAATATTATATAGTTATATTAGGATTATTTTATCATGTGATATATGATATTAGATATGTGTGTGTATTACACATTAACACAGAGCATGTTGGCATATGAAATTATACAACTGATATATTGTAAAATTTATTTTAGCCAATTTGTACCAGAGAACAACGTCATTCCAAGAACAAGAATTAAGAATCATTTCAAAAAACATAAAGTTCTCCTGTCAATCTGATCATTCCAATGCTTATCGAACGGAACCCCACCCCCAACAAATATAATACAATATACACACATAATAATATAATAATCATACACATAGTATGCCGTGTGTGTGTTTAAGGCTTTCAGTATAATTGTTTGACTGGTTGTGGAGGCAAGTTTACATTTGCAAGGTGAAACACAAGAATTTCTCCTGTCCTTCCTGGTGTGTGTGTGTGTGTGTGTTTGTGTTTGTGTGTGTGTGTGTGTGTGTGTGTGTGTGTGTGTGTCTGTGTGTTTGTGTGTGTGTGTGTGTGTGTGTGTGTGTGTGTGTGTGTGTGTGTGTGTGTGTGT
>JBBPDA010000009.1:330632-347897 GCA_037974385.1 Arnoldichthys spilopterus | reverse complement strand
CAGCTAGATTTAAACTAAACTTAACAACTACACTAAAACTAAACTAGACAAGAATACAAGACAAGACAACGTACAGCATACAGTGCAGTGGTAAGGATAAGGCAGAAGGTATCAAGGCATACTTACTTGGCTTTTATCCTTCCTGTTATGTAAGTGGGCATGAAGTTTTACATGGCTGAGTGCTATTCAAAAACACGTCCCTTGTGTGGACCCTCAAGCTTTGTTTTTCTAACTTTTTTCTGTTGGGATGGCCTTGAAAGAAGGACTAGCGATAAGCAATTACAAAGTGATACCTAAAACATCATTTAGATCACCCATCGTATTTATTTTAGGCTAACTGGTCCTATTGAACTAAAGTCCTTTAACTTCACACCCTGACCAATTTCCCAGTTTTAGGGTTCTTGTTGTAATTTAAAGGTGTATCTACAATGATGAACTTTTAATTTAATGAAGAACAGCACAGTGATCAAATCTTGAGGCAGATCATTGACAGCTGATTGATTAATATTTGCTTCATTTTATTTATGTAATATATTCTTGTCATTCTTAAAGTTCACAAGTACTGAATCAAACCTCATAAAAACATTCATGTCTAGTCTACACAAATTAATAAAGTGCTAGTTGTGGGCAAAGGGCCATTTTACCAGTTTCTTCAGGCCTGAGCACACTTTATTGTCATTGTTTGCCATGCTGGTATGTCAGTGAGACACTACAAGCTTTTACCTGAGGGCAAAGTAGTTGGACGCTCGCCAGCTACTGACAAGTCTTCTCATTTCTTTGTGTCAGTCCCATCAGGTATGTAAGAAGGTGGTGACTGGTTTGACTGATGGCTAGATTTGATTCAAAGTACTATGTGGTGCCAATAAACTGTATAGCCCCACTTTTCAGTTCCTTACTCTTATAACTTCAATATAAAAAATGTAAAATAAGTTTCCAGTTTTATAGTGAAAAATTGGATCTTTTGGTTTGTGCAAATAAAAGTATGTGCTTACGTGTATGGAGGGGAAACTTTACCTGTGTGTGTGTGTTTGGATGCATGATCACGTGTGCATGATATATTTGTTTGTCTTCAGGCCAACTCCACATTTGAGGAGCTAGAGAGATTGAGGAATATCATCAAGTCTTGGGAGGAAGTGGGACCACAACTGTGGGACTTTTTTCATAACAACACCCAGATGGACATGCTACGGGTAAGAGAGACAGAGATGTATGAGAGAATGGAGAAGGAAAAGATCATGTGTGAGCTGCAGAATTATTAAACCATGTCTATTAACCACTTAAAGAGAAATTTCATGTCTTTTCTTTTTAAATTTTTGTTACATTTAGTGTTTGTTCATGTACTTACTGAAATATAAGTCTGGAAATGGGTTGATCCATGAATGAGGGTATTTATTACATATGTACAGGTTCTGAAACCATATCTCAGCATATAGCAAGTTCACTTATAACCCTAAACGGTCAGTTGTCATTAGGGTCACACTACTATTTGGGATTTTTGGGATTTTTCTTGACTTGATAGACTTCTCTTTGCTCCTCTCTCAGGACATCCTAAAGAATCCATCAGTGATGGACTACATGAACCGGGGTTTAAAGAACAGCAAGCTAACTGTCCAACACATTCTCAACTTCTTGAACACTGCTCCGGAGGAAGAGCAGAAAGTTGGCACAGTGCTTTTTGACTGGAGAAACATCTTCAAACTGACAGACCAAGCATTTCGGATGATCAGTCAGTATGGAGAGGTGAGAGAGACGATCCTCTATGCTTTTGTCGAATTGCTTTTAACTCTTCAAGGTCCAGAGTTGTTTTTTTGTTTTTTTATCTCTCCATACATTCAGTTTACATAATTATTTAAATGCAGTTACAATCAGTTGCATGGTTATGCAGTCTTTGCTTCCAGTTTGTTTGTTTGTACTGGTGTCTAATAAGCTTTTATTGCACACAGCAGTAAAGTTGCATTACATACTAATTATCACCTTTTATTAAAACAAGTAAAGATATTAAACATGCAAACATTTATTTGTTGTATAACTATATAATTGATTATGTAATGGTATTACACATGTATAGCAAAACGACAACAATAGCTCCACTTTAAGCTACTCTAAATAGCCTGTGTCGTTTCTTCTTGGAGAATTTTTTGTTTTGACGGAACTCCACTGCAGTAGCCTATTGCTTGTATTCTAGGTGGGTGTGTATAATTCTTCATTCCCTCCAATCTGCCTGTACTCCTAGATAGAAAAATCCTGCAGAGAGAATGACACCAAAAGGACAGACCTTCAGTCTCTTTGTGCATTGCTGACTTCAAGTAGCATACAGAGAAAGCGGCGATTTCTCTCTGAGAGCATAGCAATGTTCCAGAGAGTCCTTCAGCAGTGGGGCTTAAAGCTCAGCACCCTTCAGCCTAATCAGAGTGAGACTCTTGCTGTATGGAGCAGAGAAAGCAACACTGCTGCTGTCTAATTGTAAAGCTCTCAGATTCTCTCTGTCTTTGTATCTGCCCCAGCTAGCAACACTCCGGTGTGACAAACCCCACCGATTGAGCCCAATTAGGTACAGCTGTCAGTCCTCTCTGTGCTCTTTTCAGCCTCCCACAAAGAAACAGGCCCTATAGGCACCCAAGTCCACAGCGGGCATCTGCTATCACAGGCCAACTCCACACAAATTAACACACAACAATTCAATTAAGCTGACGTTAGGCTGTGGGGCCAGTAGACACATTGTGGGTGTCACTGCAAGTGCTGAAGTTCAGGATTCCCTGGTGGCATTGCTCAATCCGACACGGTGTAAACGTAATGGGAGTCCAGCATTGAGCTGTCAGACGGGGAAGAAGAGAATGTGAACTTTGTCACAGACTTTGTGAGATCCCTGAGCCTAGGCTGAAGACGCACCGATACAATAAGAGTGTTGTGGAAAGGCATTTTAGTGAGGGTGACCAAGTGTCACATTGTCTCTTTTGTAACACGTTGATATGGCTCGGTTTCGTTCAGTTCACTTTAGTTCAGTAGTATTCAGTTTACCTCACTTCAGTCTGGACAGTTCAGTTCAGTCCAGCTCAGATCAGTTCAGTCCAGCTCAGATCAGTTCAGTTCTGCTCATTGAAATTCAGTGCAGTTCAGCAGGGATGCAAAGTTGTCACCTTTTGTCAAAAGTTGCTGCTTTGAATCCAAAGTAGCTCATTTGTGTCATTTGAGCTTTTGAAATGGAGAAGAAGCTTTTGAGAATCATGCTCTTCTGAACTGTCACAAAACAAACAAACAAACAAATGAACAAATAAATATTCTGGCCTCTGTGTTGGCACGTGCAGGGCTGAGAAGAGTGACCTCTCAGAGACGGCCATCTTAAGCGTTCAGTTTTTAATGTAGGTCCATTTTAGCTGAAAGTCTACATAGTTGACTCATGAATGAGTCTCATGTTCTAAAAAAAAATCTAATTATGCAGAGGTTATGACCGCATTAGCCTTGCTAATATTGTAGCATAAAGAAAATTCATTATGTAATGCATTAAGATGGCACTTTGGCTAAGGGACCCGCTAAGGAACCCAACTTGTGCTGTAACCATGGACAAAATTGTAATATTAGTCAAATTAAATAAGATCCCAGAGTCTTAATGTCAATCTTTTACAAGGGGGATTTGGAATAGAAAATATGCTAGATAATGTTAAACTCGATCTAAGTAATGTTTACACTGCATCTAAACTAACTGCTGCTGTACACTAAATCAGAACAACCCTTCGGCGTCCTCGCCAACTCTGCCGTTATGTCTATACTAGGAATACTGACATTGGATCTTGCATTTGAACCCCCAAGGAGGTTTGCACCTTTGTTTTCACAACTATGCATCCCTGATTCAATTCTTCTCAGTTCATTCGTTAATTTCACTTTTACACAATAGCTCAGTTCAGCTGTTGACAGTTAATTCCAAGCAAACTTAACTGAAATAAGTTCTTATTAAATAAAGTAATGGTGCAATAGTAAGAAATATTCATATTTTGTTATGTTTTTTGTAGTGTTTTGTTTTGGATAAGTTCATGGGTTTGCCGGATGAGAATCAGCTGACCCATCGGGCCCTGGACCTGATCTCTGAGAATAAGTTTTGGGCTGGTCTGGTCTTTGTGGATATGTACCCCTGGACCACCAAAATCCCATCACATGTCAAGTTCAAGATCCGGATGGACATTGACGCTGTTGAGCGCACCAACAAGATAAAAGACAGGTTAAAGTCATTGTCATGAAACTCACTATGAGGCTTAGGTCTTCTCAGTCTTACCGTTCTGTACTCATGTGTTTAGATTGAAACTAGAGACATGTAACACAGTTTTTACTTCCTCTAAATGCTTTGCCTCTACTCTGTTCAGTATCATAGATAGGCCTGATTGCAATTGTTAGTGAGTTAAAGCTCTTTGTTTGAGGTTTAAGCTCTCGATCATGTTTATGTTGCAACAAGCAGAATTTCATTAGATGTTTTTTTTTGTCAGTTAACTCAATGCAAGTATGAATTAAACTTTACTTCAATTAAAATGTACTTTAATTAAAATGAAGTAAACATTTATTTATTAAGATGTCATGAGTTTTAACGAAAGTTCAGACTTTTCACTGGTGCTATAACACCTTTAGGGTAAGAGCTTAGGCTGTCTGTTGTCAGTTGAGAGCTACTAAGTAGAGAAAGCTAGGAAACGAGATAATCAGCTCATTTCACCACTTAAGGCGTTTACTGTATTAGCTACATACAATGAGCAAAGATAAATTAATTTGATTATTATAGCAATTCATTGAGAGTTAAAATTTCATGAGACCGACAGACCTGATCCTAAACAGTATTCATTTGTTGCAAAAAGGTCTTCCAGCTTTCTTGGCCCTCTGACTTGTATGATGTGCTGTACACATGTTCTCTTTGTGCTGATTGGGTTTTTCACTTGTGCTCAGATACTGGGACCCTGGTCCTCGAGCTGACCCCTTGGATGACCTCCGTTACGTATGGGGAGGGTTTGCCTACCTGCAGGATATGGTGGAGCATGCAATCATAAAGACTCACACTGGGAAAGAGTGGCCTCTGGGCATCTATCTGCAGCAGATACCTTACCCATGCTATGTGGATGACCTGTGAGTCTAAAAATGCAATGTTTGTTTCTCCGGACAGTGCAAATTGTGCTTCTTATCTGCTTCACCACATCAGATTCAGCTCATAGCTTGCTAATTGGATCAGGCCTTGCTGTGGTCTTCCAGAACTGGAATTTCTATCCGATCATGTTGTAATTTTTTCCAAAATGTCTAAGCGTTGGTCCCATCATCAAGCGAGCCTGTTTGCTGTCAGTTCCCTCCTCCCTGATCACTTACAAGCTGTAACTTGCAAATGTCCTGAAACTAATGAAAATGGGGTTAATAGGTTTCTCACTGAAGACTTTAAAGTAAACATAGTAGAACAATCTGCCTATGAAATAAAAACTGATCATAATCTAAGATTCAGCTTCAGGAGAGCATACTCTTATTGGGTGGAGAAGATGTCCTAGTTCCTTCCACTGTCCATTTAGAGTAGTGTTATCCAGCTGATCAAACTTACCTATGTCACACTTAAAAATGCTGGTGGTGAGGTTGGACATGCTTTACAGAAAGTAGGAAATGGGAAATTGTCAAAATATAATTTCTATTTATTTTATAGGGATAAGTATCAGTTCTCCTTCAGTCATTCATTTCGATTTCTCACTATAGGGTATGTCTTGCTGGGTAGTCCTCAGAAGCCTTATATCACTATTCCAGCCCCCATTGGCTGTCAGCATTCAAGTGTGAGGGACATCCGATGCCACAATCGATGCCACACCATTTGGTTATTCAAAAACTGCTACTGTGTCAGCTGTTCAGGGAATATATATGTAGCTATATTGATTTTGGGACCTTTTTGTCAAAAAATGCATTTCATCATTGGGCACCATTGAGGAACATTTGAGCAAGGTACTGTCCCTCTACACTGCTCCCTGGGTGCTGCTGATAACCACCTGCTGCTCCACGTGTGCACGTGTGATGAGTAAATGCAGAGGTCACATTTTGTTGTGGTGCTTGAGTGTGTTCACAATGACAAATAGTCACTATTACTAACTGACTACAACTATTCAAGATCGTCAGTACTTATCCATGAACCTGATACCAGGTTATTAAAAAATACCCAGGTCGCTTGGGGATGCACACTAACAGAACCTCTGCTAGCTGTGGCATTAATCCTGCTTGTTAAAAGGCTTAAGATAATTTAGTGAAAAATATAAAATGATAAACTTTTACACTATCAGAAAGCCACCTGCAAGTTTGTTCACCTCTTATTTGAATCAAGCTAAAGTCAAAGACGGAATTGATGTCTTGGTCAAGAGAAATCTTATCATTTGTTTCAGTATCTGATTGACTACTCAGCCCTCACCAGGACTGTGTCTCCTGGTCTTTATGAAGCCTTTATTGTGAAATGTGTAAAAATGTATAACCTTATTTGTTGAGGTATTTGTTAAAATGTCAAGATTAACAAAATATTTTACTCCGTTTCACATCAGTAAATTCCTGCCTTCAGCAGCTGTTAGAGGGAAAGTCATAGTGGGCAGCTGTGACTGCTGTGTAGTCTAGAAGGAGAAACATTTCTGCTACTTGAACTACACATGCTACTCCATATGCTTTAGTGTGTGTGAGAGAAAGAGAGAGAGCTAAAAAAATAAAAATAAAAAATAAGATGCAAAGTCATTGCTTACCGGCTGTAATTTAAATAATGATCAATAATGAATGCATTTTTCCATTTATTGGCAAAATTACAAGCAGCCATCAATGTATCTTACATCCCCAGTATACAGAATTGCACAGATCCAGTGCATTTAGCTGCTGCATGAGTGGTAACTTTGGCAGATTTGAAATTTGTTAAAAAATAATTGTCATATGTAAAATACCTATAAGAGTGTATAAGTGTTCTGCTGTAAGTTCTTTCTTTTAAACTGTCTGCGTGGGTGTTTTTGTGTATAATTTAGATTCATGCTGACCCTGAGCCGCTGTTTCCCCATCTTTATTGTGCTGGCGTGGGTTTACTCCGTCTCCATGATGGTCAAGAGCATTGTGCTGGAGAAGGAGATGAGGCTGAAAGAGACACTAAAGGCCATGGGTGTCACAAACGAGGTTCTCTGGTGCGCCTGGTTCATTGACAGCTTTCTCATGATGGCTGCCAGCACTGCCCTACTCACTGCCATCATCATGGTGAGAAGTCATCTTGGAAGGATAAAATAACTCTGGTCTCACAATAACAACAATATAATTAGTTGCAAATGGAGTTCCCTAAAGTGAAATGCCCAGACTGTAAGACTGTAACTGTAAGTTGTAAAGGCAAAACATGGTCAAATAGATAGTAGTCCCTCCTGTACATGATATGGGTGCAGTCAGCCATGGGGGCACTGTAGCAAAGGCCTATGTATATGGCGTGGCCTTGTAACTCCTAAATGATTTTTTACAAATATAAATATATTTTTTTTCAAGACAAACTAATTTGCAAATTAGAACATTAAGCTCTGCCTGGTTATATTTATTAGTGACTTGTTTAATACGCTAATCTTACTTTTACAAGTTAGTCCTAGCTTTTTCACCTAATCTTCACATAATAAGGGCCAAGACATGTCAGATCATGAACCTTCAATAATTATAAAAAACATTAACGTTTTTAGCCAAGATGGCTGCCATATATTTATTAATCCTTCATGCAAAAATGCATATTATATTTAAAAACTCTTTAATGCTTTTGCCACAAAAATGGACCTTGACAAGCTTGTGCTAAACATGATTGAGGGCACCTGTCCATATTGGCTCGAAATTTTGAAATTGATTTTTGTTGCAAAAAAGGTTTAAAAATAAATATGATCTCCAGGCCTGACCAAGTTAAATTGCTTAAATGCAATGTGCATGGTCATATTACTTCCAAACATGACAAATGTTCTACTTCAAAAAATCTACTTAAACTGTATAGCAAGAAGTAATTGTACAGAGTTTAGATTTTGCATGTTGCACCGATGTAAGGTCAAAATCAAGGCTTTTAATTTCAGCTTGGTACATTGAAAATCAGGTCCGTCAACAAGTCTGCTTTCGGTATGAATAAGAGAGCAGTTCTTTGCTGTTCTCTCTGTAAGAAAAACCCACACTGGTCTGATGGGAAGAGGCCTAATTTGGCCTGGACCTGCACATTGCCGCTTGCAGCTGTATTTATTGGTATTAAAGCTCTATTTACTTTTTGTTCTTCAGGTTTATTGAATTTGCTGTATGACTCTGACCTCTAGTGGCCATTTGTATGAATTAAACTTATACAGTGTGAAAAAAGAAAAATCTATTGAAATTCCATTTGCTTTTTCTTTGATCATAGGGAGGGAAGGTTCTGAACTACAGCAATCCAATTATCCTCTTCCTCTTCCTCCTCACCTTTACCACGGCCACAATCATGCAGTGCTTCCTGATGACCGTCTTCTTCAACAAGGCCAATTTGGCAGCGGCCTGCAGCGGGATCCTGTATTTCAGCTTCTATCTGCCACACCTTGCCTGCTTTGCCTGGCAGGATCGCATCACCAAGGACATGAAGTTCATGGCAGTATGTTACACTAAATGCCTCTAACTGATCAATAAAAACGTCTTTCAGTAAATGGGGTCCAGCTAAGACCTGTAAATAGCTATTGTACAGGGCTGTTTCCTGGTCTGATAGACAGGTCAGTCACCATTTGAGATTTTATCTTACTCTTGATTTGGGGCATGCCCATGATGTTTAAAGAATAGAGAGCAATAGTGTCAAACTGGGTTTCTGCTGAGAGTTTAGCATTCCTTTATAATAAATACTCCTTATTCAGCTCATCATGTAATTAACAACACATTCGATCGGTCAAGTTATACTGTTAGAAGAGGGAAAGGGCAAATCCCTGCAGAACTGTGTAAACCATCTTGATATCCTTGATAGGCAGATACATTTTTTTTTATTAAGGTTCATGATTTATTGGCGGTTAGTAATTTATTTGCAGGTGGGCAGTGTTATTTTCATTATTGTAGTTCCAGTTTTGGAATAACATCAAATAATTTGATGGTTTTTAAATAATTACAGTTAAAATCTTGGCACCCCATTTTTCCCTGTGCACATGTAGTGTAATCACCCTCTCTTGTCAGAGAGTGAAAATCATTCCTGGGAACATTGCTCAATAGAGGAAAGTTCCCCACAGCAAATAGACTAAACATTCCAGTGCCAATCTTCGTAACCTAAAATAGTAGTGCATAAAAGATTTTACATACAGTAAAATACACCTATAAATTACCCTTAGACTGCAAATAAACATCTCTATGCAAAACCACAGCCTAAACTAAATGACTTGTCTGTGTGGTTATAACTCCTCTCTATGATTTTGTGTGTCAGAGTCTTATATCTCAGGTGGCATTTGGTTTTGGGACGGAGTACTTGTCACGCTACGAAGAGCAAGGCCTAGGGTTGCAGTGGGATAATATTCACACCAGTCCACTAGAAGGCGATGAGTTTTCCTTCCACACCTCCATCATCATGATGCTGCTGGACACTGTGCTCTATGCTGTACTTGCCTGGTACCTTGACAGTGTGTTCCCAGGTACAGGAACAGCAACAGTGGTGCATGTTACTTACAGGGGGAGCTTTATTAACTAGAACTAGAATCAACTAGATCAGCAGTCCCAGACCTCATCCCTCCCCAGCCCATTTTCCCCCCAACTCTAGTATGCAATGCATGATGTTCCCACTGGATCTAAAGTGTTGAGGTTGTGTGTGTGTATTAAACAGCATTCTATACACAGTGTTGCACTTCTAATTACAGTGTTGCAAATTTGTTTGTGTGTGTTTCCAGGGCAGTATGGCATTGGACGTCCTTTTTATTTTCCCTTTCAGCCATCCTACTGGCTAAACCTCACTGATCCTCCAAAACCAGGTGAGTCTGTGGTGACATTCTATTGGATGGAATTATGCTGCAGTGTGTGTGTGATATTTAGTGAAAGTGACTATTTGTCATTGTGAACACACTCAAGCACCACAACGAAATGTGACCTCTGCATTTAACCCATCACACATGCACATGTGCAGCAGCAAGCAGTGTAGCGGGACGGTGCCTTGCTCAAGGGTACCTCAGTGGTACCTAACTGGGACTTGAAACTACAGGCTATGTTTCATCAAGACTATAATGTGTGGGAATTTGGAGAAGTTACAGATCTTTATCCTGGATTAATTTGAGCCTCCTCTGATAAAACTACTAGTGTGATTACTGTTTAAGGATGTGCCCTTTTCTGTAGTTCCTGAGAAACTAGATGTGGCAAGACCAACAACTGGCAACACAGCAAAACAAGCTGAAGAAAATGCTAATAACCTCACCCAATCTATGGAGCAACAAAAGGCTCAGCCTCCAGAACCACCAGGATCCTGCAAACATGCAGAGCGACGGGAGAAACTGGACCCACAGAAAAAGTTGGATGAAGAAGAAACCAGTTACCAAAATCAGAGTACTCTGTCTGGAGGTATACTATAATCTCAGCTTGCCAAAAACCTGGTAATATGTAACTAAACACTGAAATCGCTGAAGAATTTACCTTTTTTTTTTCCTTAGTTTTTTTTTTATGAGGCTACTCACACGAGCTAGTTTAAAAGCTCTTGGTATATAGCCAACGCTAAATGAGGAGTTTATTATTGCTACAAGCAGCCAGGCTATTACTGGCAAGACGTAATTTAGTACGCTTGTAGGGAGCAAATGGCAGTTTTTGATTGAGACAATATCTGCTGAACTTGGTATAGTTCAAGTTCAGTTCAAATTAACGGTTATCTATAGGTAACAATGGAACATCATTACTGGCATTACTGTACCTATATTTTGGAGATAAAGCTCATATGTGACAAGGTAACAGTCTGGGGGAGAATAGCTATGTTGTCTGTTGACACTCAGGGACAGAATTAGATCAAGGGTGTGGCTACAATATTAAAATCTCTGACAGAAGAGAATCTGTCTCAACAGATTGAACCTGTGGTTGCACCTCAAAGGAACTAGCAGATGGTCAGTATAGTTTGCTGCCTGGCCTTGGCCCCACTTTGTTAGCAGCAGCTAACTATGCTACACTGCTGACTAACTACCAGTCTACAGACCCTCACTTTGTTTTTGGAGCACCACTTGCATCTATTGACAGAACTTTACTCTGCATATATGGCTCTGCTGCCGTTCGCTTCATATCTATTTATGTCCTCTGTCATTCCACAGAGAGGATGTTCTTTGAGGCAGAGCCAAGTGGCCTGGTGGTGGGTGTGCGTGTAGAGAACCTTGTCAAAGTGTTTAGTGGAAGTTCCAAACCTGCTGTGGATGGTCTCAGCATCACTTTCTATGAAGGCCAAATCACTGCCTTCCTCGGCCATAATGGAGCAGGGAAGACAACAACAATGTATGTGTGTAAATCCTTAAATTACATAGTGTGTTTTTTATATTATAGGCAAAATCCATAAAGCTACAGTTTTCTTATTTTCTTAGTGCATATTCCATTTCTGGAAAAGTTAGACATTAAAAAAAAACAAACAAAGGCAATAAAAAAAAACATCTTGTTACACACAAAAAAGAAGTTGGGACAGTCCTGTTTACCGCGGTGTTACATCATCTTTTCTTTAAATTTTTTTTTTTAAACTAAGTATACGAAGTTTTGGAACTGGAATTTTGGTGAAAATTTGTCCTTGTGAACTCTCAATCATACAAAGTGCACAACAGCAATATGTGCATTTAACCCATGACAGCGGGTAGCTATCAATCCTGCCCAGAGGCAGTGTAGTGGGACAGGACCTTGCTCAAGGGTACCTCAGTGGGATGATGACTGTGTTAAGTTGTGTTTTGGCAAAGTGCTCCTTGGTCCAGGTGACAGTATTTGTCACAGCAGCATGACTGTTGTGAGCTACAATCCATATTTTTTATGAGTTGGTCGGCCAAACCATTAAAAGGCCCTTGTCAAAGTGGCTCATATCCTTATGCTTGCCTTTGTTTGTCTTGGTCACAGCACATCAACTTCAAGAACTGACTTGTTTACTTGCTGCCCAATATATCCCACCTTTAGACAGTCTTCATTGTTATAAAATAGCTAAATAGTCAATGCTATTCACTTTACGTGTCTATGGTTATGTTATGGCTGATTTTTGTTTGTGTGAAAAATCTGATGAAACATCACTTGGAACAGTGTTTATTTTCATTTAATAGGTCAATTCTTACTGGATTGTTCCCTTCCACTTCGGGCACAGCCTACATCTACGATAGGGACATTCGCACGGAAATGGACAGTATTCGCCATTCTCTGGGCATGTGTCCCCAGCACAACATCATTTTCCACCAGTATGTATGACCCTTAATGTCACTGTCAGAATAAAACCTTGTATCTCTAAAATGCTAACTTTGGACAAAATGGAATTTAATGGAAAAAAAATCTAATTAAATAATATAAATAATCAAAAAATCTGATTCAACCAATACGACAGTTCCTAGAAAAATATATAGTAGTTTCTAAGTTTTCTATATTTATATGTTTACCTTACTGTATGGGATATGCAAGATCAGCTAACTGGAAACAAGGCATATACACATCTAGTAATATTGTGCAAAGAAAATTTAATTAGGCAAATTACAGTATTTGCTTTACGCTCCTGTCCTCAGTCAAAACAGGCAATTCTCCAGTAAGGCCCCAAACCCTTCAAATATAACTTTAAATACATCAGCAAATTTATTTGTGTTTCTGTTAATAACCCTTTAACATACACATGAAAAAAGGTTACAAAAATTTAATTCTACTGGTTTAAAAAAAATAACAAAAAAATGCTATACACTTTATAGCTAAAGATAACACTAAAACTGGTTAAATCATTACGGTAGCATATTAACGGTCCCTGTATCACCACTCAACCTTTAGCCTTCAATTTCTCTGGTTGCTAGGCAATGAGAAGCATTGTCTTAAGAATGTGGCTTGGCTTCCCAGACATTTTATACCAAGACATACATTTATGAGGCCCACCAAAAGATATAATTTTGTTAAGTAGAATATATGTTTTCAGTCTGCCTTCACTCAATAAACTCTTCTTTCAGTGAATAAACACGACTGTCTGCCATGGTAAAAGAATGAAACAAGCATAGGCAGGCCTAGTGAAACTGGAATAGTACAGTAGTGACATGTACTGTTAAAGGACCAAACATTCAGACAAATACACATCAACTTTAAATTTACGCACAATGTATTTTCACTTTGGGGTTATACATTTAGCTCTCCAGTTTAGAGTACTTCATATATTTGAATGCGATACAATGGGATTTAAGAGATTGGCTCGGTATCTTTGTCTTTGGTAGAAATCTGCCTTGTTATTTTGGCCAAATGTTCTTGCTCACCACCCTTCTTTGTCTATGAGGAACAGATTTATTGACTAATAGTTCTATTTTGGTATTGTCTTTGCAGTTGAATGTTCTTGAACTAGTTGGATAAGGATTTGTAAGATCTTGTAAGGGCTCTGTAGCTTGCTTCATTGTAGTGTTGTTAAATAAACAACACGAGCATTTTCACCTTAACTGTTCACTGTTTACGTTTACATTTATTCATTTATGTCACGTCTGACGCTTTTATCCAAAGCAACTTCCACTGTCTCATGTTCTCAAACAATAGAAAAGTATTTTGTTATAATGTATAATGTCTCTAAAGTGCACATTTAATCTTGAAAAAAAAGTAATCTTTTTGTTTATATTTTTAAATACAGAGTCAAAAAACATTGTGATAATTTAAAGTGCATATGCGCTGGAAGTTTTAAATTCCAGAAAGAGTGAACATTTTGTTTCCCTTCAATGTATTTGTTATTTATTTAGACTTAATCCATTCTTACCTTAATTATGAAAACAATAATGCATTTCATATTTTTAAGACTTTTACATATCTTATTTAAAATTGGTCTGATCCATTTGGTCAACCAGCTAAGTAGGTTTTGCTGCTCTACCCAGCTCTGTATTCTAATCACTGCCACTTTGAGCATAATAGTCATTCTCTAATCTAATTTTATGTACGCGTTTGTTCGTCCTTTGTCATGCAGTATGACGGTGGCTGAGCACATCCTCTTCTACTCACTACTGAAAGGCCGACCACTGGCTGAAGCTCAGCAGGAAGTGGAGAACATGCTGGAAGACTTTGGCCTCCCACACAAGAGAAATGAACAGACACAAAACCTCTCAGGTAAGACCGCAAACCATTAGACACGATCTATCCAGGGGGGAGTGTTAATGTTCGGATCAAATAAAGAGGACATAATGCAACATAATCATTCATTTAGGCCCTGGTCTCACTTAGTGTTAACATGCATCTATGGTGGTCTGTCAAGTGTACACCTTGTGCAAGAAAAATACAGAGAACCTGCACTTTTAGGGGAGAAAATAAAACTTAATTCAGTTCAAGTAATTACCCTAAAGTAAAGTAAAAGGATAAACTTGAACAAAAGAGAATCCTGAAAATACACTCGCATATTATGGTTCATTCTTGCTGGAGCAGAAAAAATTAGCCTAAAGACCTTTACCAAATTACTAGCCAATCTTGTGTCAGCACTCTACAAAGAAAATCCAAGACCTGAGCACCAAGCTGTGGGAAAGCTTTCCTTTATGAAGAACAGCATGGGTGCTGCCAGTTGTCTTAGATCACAGAAGAGAGGTTCTGGGCCTACAGTCTGTGCTATATTTGTGATATTCTCTTACTGTTTGCAGTTGTTACTGTTATGGGTCGTGTTAACTTTAGTAATCAGTGCTGTATTCACAATTGTGATGCCATACACATAGGGGGACTGCAGAGGAAGCTGTCTGTTGCCATGGCATTTGTGGGTGGAGCTAAAGTGATTTTCTTGGATGAGCCAACATCAGGAGTGGATCCGTATTCCAGGCGCTCCATTTGGGACCTGCTACTCAAGTATCGTCCAGGTACACACACATACATAAACTGACTTACTCAGATTATAATACTTAATGACCATTTTTGTTACCGTACCACTTATGGCTCAATGCTCATTTTGTTGTTTATACCATGCTTAGTTTCAAACCCACACTGTGATTAAGAGGCATTCTTTGAGTGCCAGTATCTCCCAGTAGTGGAACTTTGACCAGATCTCTTCAATCATCACTCCACCTACCAATGACAACCAGCTGCTAAAAACATAATTCACAGCAAAGTAGATAAGGAATAAAACTCCTGCTGTAAAGAACGAAAACAGATGACATCTTGTCCAAACAGTAAAAAACACAAATCAGTAACGACTAAAGAACAAAAATGCTCTCGCTGTAATCAGCCAAGCCGTCTACATAAACTGTGAGTGGCAGAGCTCTGTTTCTGTTGGATGCATTGGGCCGATATTCCACCTTAATTATTGTAGTAAACCCAGACACCAGGTTTTGGAAACCCAGTTAACCTAGCCTAAAATGGATGAGAACAACGTAATTAAAGAGACGGAGAAAAGTGTGCTCTTTGACTCATCCTCAAATGTTTTAAAGGGATGCTATTTTAGTTTCAGTTTTTCTTTAGTTTTTAATCTGTTGTGAGCTCCTGATATTTAATTATGCTATAAAATGTGCAGCTAAAAGCTTGTAAAAGCTGTGCTTTACTCACCTGGCAGCTGGCAAAATATCACAAGATATTTGCAGTGAACACTGAAAACTTCTTTGCATATTTGTGATTTGCATTTGTTGCTATCGCAAAAAAACCTATTGAATTATAGGAGAAGGAACATCTGTTTAATTAAAATCTGTGTGCTTATTGGTTACAGGTCGTACTGTGATCCTCTCTACGCACCACATGGATGAGGCTGACCTCCTGAGTGACCGTGTGGCTATAATCTCTCAGGGCCGTCTTCACTGTTGTGGCTCGCCACTATTTCTCAAGAACATGCTGGGGGCCGGCTTCTATCTTACACTTGTCCGCCGCATGAAAGAGGACACCCCGTCTGCCAGGAAAGAGGCTAGTTCCCTGCATTTCTCTCAGAAGCTTATGTGCGTACATGCATATGTGTCTGGGTGTTTCACGCTTCTGTTTTGTGCGTGTATATATTAGCAGATCAAACTGAGGTTACACTTATCATTTATTGTTTTCACACTGTATGATCAGGCAAGACATTATATGACTGTATATCATACAGTGTCAGATGACATACTATCTCAGTTTGCTTTAAGGTAATTGAACATGATATATTTTGAATTAAGCATGACATTTTCCCAGAACTAGTTTGTGTACATAAGGTCACACTTTATTTATTCCCTGTGAAAAATTTGGATGTTCCAGCAGTTTACATACAAGAGTACAGAATTCACAGAAGAATCAGATGTCAAGAATATAACACAATATAAATATACACTGCACTAATGTAGTGTGTGTGTGTGTGTGTGTGCTTTAGCTACACATCTGTAACTATCATTTTCTGTTAATTGTTATCTGCACTGGCTTCATGGCTGTAGTGAAATACTGAAATACTAACTTCAGACACAAGATATGTCTTGGCTTAAGATAAATTGTGTAAATCAGAATTTTCACCGCACAACTGAAATCCAGCGTATATCTTGTATATATTCAGGTTAACTGGGGTCTACAGTCTTCTACATTTGAATGAACTCGCACATAAAAACTTATACCATGGCTAATGAGTGATGAAAATATTATGTAAACAGCAATATATTGCTCATACATAATTGAACAATGTTCATGAATTATTGAAATTGCAATTTAATTGAAATATGAAGAGATGGGCCATACCCGGCTGCAGTGCAGTGGTTTATAGTCTAGAAGGAGAATTAAGGATACAGTTTATGACTTTTTTTTTGTATGCATATGTAACAGGGCCAGTGTGATTGTAAGGATGACTGTTCCTGTAAGTGCTCTGTTTGCACAGAATATAAAGAGAGTGTATGCCTTCAGCCCAAAGCCTCCAGTCGACAGATGGATGGTAAGATTGTGTTAAATTAAAAAAATAATGTGTTAAAACATCCAATCACATAAAACTACATTTTCACTTAAGTACTTTTATAATAATAATTTTTCATAATCATGTTAAAAAAAAGTGGTCAATAACAACAAAGAACACTAACAACATTAAAAAGGAGTCAGGAGTTGGAAGAAGAGCCATTGTACTGGGAGAAAAGATTAGAAAAGATGAGGTTTTTAGTTTTATTTAGGACATTGCAAAAGTTTAAGGAGAGAAATGTTTGGGGGCAAGAACACTAAATGATCTGTCTTCCGTTGACTTAAGGT
>JBBPDA010000009.1:318554-330532 GCA_037974385.1 Arnoldichthys spilopterus | reverse complement strand
GCTGAATTTCTGCCAGCTGACTGCCCTAGAATATTGGATTTCTATACCTTACAGCTCTTTAAGGGGATAGAAGAGATAAGAACCTCCTGTAAAAAGCAGACATATTCTTGGATCTAGCAACCTGGGAGGCAGTGGAAGATATTTGACCTCATATTGGTGTTAACGAATTTGTTTAGCACTGTGTTTGTAGTAGATTATGTAGTTTGAATACGGATCATGATGAGGACGCATGCTAATTTACATCAGATCCTATATGCTGCTTTGTCAGTTCTTTTTTTTAATTGTATTGTAATTATATTGCTATTTTAAAAAATCAACTTTACTGTCATTTAAGTACCTAAATTTACCTGTATGTAAAGTGATTACATGAAGTTCTTTATCATATTACTTGTACTTTTTGTACACCCCCTGTATATTTGTGTGAGTTTTATTGTTTGCATGCATTTAGATCAGTCATCATAGTATTCACACACTTTTTGGTTTATAGGGAAAACATTTGAAACTTGCGCTCAGGGACATTGGAATGTTCCTACAATATATGGAAACGGAATACAATGTTAAGGTTAGTTTTTTATGTCTGTGTGAAACTCATTGAAGTCATGTTGTCATTTTCTAGTTGCTGTAATGCCCTTATCAAGAACTCTAAGACTAAGCTGGTTTTGGAAGTGGTGAAACTGCATGGGCATTTTCCGCTAAACGTTACCAAGTCAGGCTCTGAATTACGAGGTCATTTAGATGTTGAAATATAACTATTGCTACATGCAGACTAACACTGCTGCACAATCAATTGGCATCTTGACCAACCGCCTCATCAAACTACCTGTGCAAACCAGGGAGCTTCGTCGGTTGTGAAGTTTAAGTTTCTTTGGCAAATGTCGCATAGTAGTTGCTTTTGTTGTATAAAAGTGTTGTTCAAGCTGTAGCGTTTCAGTGTACTTTTAGTTTGCTTGCTTGTTGTTCATTCTGAATTCTGATTGCCAAATGACCCCATAATTCTGAGGATGCCCTGGGACTAACCTATCGGCCGTAGAACATTTTTGTTTAACACAGGAAGCTATTTTTGAAGATGTGATTTTTCTCATCAGCTTAGAGTTCTTAATATGGGCAAGTACACTGATTCCAGAATAATCCTTTAGAATACATTTCTGAGGTCTTTGATTTCTCCTCACTATATATTACTTGTAAATAATGATTATTATTCATAAAATAGCAACATTTATTAACCTCTTTCCTTTTAAAGGTGTGGTATAACAATAAAGGCTGGCATGCAATGGTAGCCTTCCTGAACGTAGCCAACAACGCTATCCTCCGAGCCAACCTTCCCACTGATGCCAATCCCACCGAATATGGCATCACCGTGATTAATCACCCTCTCAACCTTACCAAAGAGCAGCTATCCGAGGTTACCGTGTACGTGCTTTAAGTCTTCTTCACAGAGCACGTCTGGGTGCTGAGACTAGAACAGTGATTGATGGGGTGTTTTTGTTTGTAATCCTGTTTCTTTTCATTTGTGTGTTTTTAAGTAAGGATTAAATCTGGTATTCAGTCTTAAGTTACAATTCTATAGAGCGGCAGCAGTGATTGTGCTGTTTTCCTTGCTGTGATGCACCTGATTCCATCTGTTGGGTAATCAGGGCAGACTTTGATGGATTAAAACAGATGTTTAGAAGAGAGAAAACAGTGAACCATTCTGTGACTTAGCATGACTGGGTTTTGGAAGAAATGTTTAAAACCATTCACTGTCTTGATGCTACCATAGTAGTTGCTGGTTAAATGTTAAATGAGGTTATTATGTAGGTAATGTAAATTATCATGGGATGCACATTGAATATATAAGTTCTAAAGGTTCTAAGGGTTAATGTTTTTTTATATCTTGCATAAGCAACTGAATGTTTGTTTCCTCTCCCCTGGATTCTGCCTCAGACTGACCACCTCAGTAGATGCCGTGGTGGCCATGTGTGTGATCTTTGCCATGTCCTTTGTGCCAGCCAGTTTTGTGCTTTACCTGATCCAGGAGAGGGTGACGCAGGCCAAGCACCTGCAGTTTGTGAGCGGGGTTAGTCCCTTGGTTTACTGGACGGCCAACTTCCTCTGGGACATGGTCAGTGTGCCGATCACAGCTTATTTTTCCATAAACACACACACCATGTTATATGTACAGCACCATACTATGTGACAGAAACCCCTACCTTATACTTTCACCCCGTTGGCCTTTTTATGAACTTCACCTACCTTATGGTTCCACTCTGTAGGTGTTTGGTTTCAGAAAGAAACCGATAGGCATTTCCTCAGTTTGTTGGCCTCCCTCTACCTTCTACATTTATGGAAATGGACCTCCAGAGGTTCACCACTGCTCCACTGTTCACCAATTATTATTTGAGTGGTTGACCATTTTCATCACATTAATCACCCAGCCCTGGTAGTAGCCTGGTTCAACTCCCCACCACTCCCAACGCCACACCCTTACCTGGCCCTCTCAACTGAAACAGCCAATTAGTCCAGTGGTCATTTATATACAAAATCAACAGAAAATGATCTGTTCTGCATAGAGGAATAATATAACTTTTTTTTAATAATATAAAGTTTTTATTGTAATATTTGTCTCTTTTTTAATTAGGTTTTTAATAATTCTTCTAATAATTGCTTTTAATTGTTTTACTTTTAATTTAACAGTTGACTTTCAAAGAGTACAAGGAACTCTATTTAATTTGAAAAAGGAATAAAATATGTCTCCCCTAAACCAGTGACCCCCCACCATAATAACACAGTATGGAACATTTTAAATCTCTCTATCTGAATAACATGATTATACGCGTCAGTATCCACCAATATTGTTCTATTGAACCTTTGTCACCAAAGTGGAGAAACAAGGTTTCTAATAATGTGGATGGTGTGTATTCAGTATGCAGGTCATTTCTATGTGCCTGGGTTAATTAATAGTTAGTTTCTCTTCAGTATGTGAATGTAATCCCAACTTCTTTTATCTCTCCTTAGATCAGCTACTCTGTCAGTGCTGCTCTGGTTGTGAAAATTTTTATCACTTTTGATAAAAAGTGCTACACCTCCCCTGCCAATCTGCATGCGCTGATAACCCTACTGATGCTGTATGGGTAAGGACAACCAATGTAAAGATTCCTGTCTGAAAAGTATGTTTATGGATCCCACTCTAAATAGCCTTTACGAGTTTGTTTAGGCAAGTCACAGGAGGTCTTTGCAGTTGGTGGAGAAAGATGAATAGCTAGGAGTGTAACACAGTGGAAGGTCTGGCTGGGCAGGGAGTGATTTGTCAGTGTCTGCTTTAGTCTATGTTTTTCTCTCCGAAGTAGACATTACCCCCTCCCACACCCCCAAATCCCATCAGTTCTGAACATATGGTGGAATGGAAGAGGCGGCTTTCAAATCACAAAGCATTGTCCACTGAACCTAAACCTGACACTGCAGTGTGCGGGCAAAAAAGGGGATTGTTGTTCGTAGTAGGGAAAAAAAAAAGTACAGCATATTTTGAATTACCAGAGAGTTGCTACACTAAGAAGTCTTATCCTGCTGCAACTCTCTCCTGGCTGGCCTTCCTTTGTATGTCGCTCTGGGTAGCAGCGTCTGCTAAATGCTGTAAATGTAAATATCCTGTTAAATATTTATTCATAGTGTAGCAACCCTCTGGTATATACATTTATTTATTTAGTCTTCCAAATTGTTTTGTTTCTTTACTGATTAAAGTAATAGACCAGTTCAGTTGTGTTAAATGCCTTTTTTACATTTTGAGTAAAACAATTTTTACTTTTCCCAAACATTAAGGCTTGTTTAGTTCTTTAAATTTTCCTTTGCGAAGGTGTGTGTGTGTCAATATGTCTGTGCTTCTTAGTGAGGTTCGAATGTCCTCATAAAAATAACCATTTCAGGAAAATCCGTTATAGTGAGAATATGTTGATGGTCCTCACTAAGAAACAAGGTGATTTCTTTACATATTTACATTTTTTACAAAAACTGAAAGTGCAGAAAGATTGTCTTGGAGAAATATTACGGATCCTTTTGCACCAAATAGCCAGTCACATTCCACAAACTACAGTACAGAAGCTCTTCTGGTAAAAGTAACCCAGTATAAACAGCACTTTCAAAAAAAAGTAACCTTCTTCTTCTTCCTGCAGTTGGTCCGTCACTCCAATGATGTATCCCATGTCGTATGTGTTCAGCGTTCCCAGTACAGCCTATGTTTCTCTGTCCTGCCTCAACCTGTTCATAGGGATCAATAGCAGTGCGATCACCTTTATATTGGACCTGTTCGACAGCACAACAGTGAGAAAATACTTCATCTTACTATTTCCCACATGTAGGAAGGAAATCACACTGCCAGCTAAATTCATGGTTGGAAATTTCTTTTAGTGTTCTGCCAGACTTCATCTGTGCCTTGAAAAACCTGCCTTGCATTCGTTAAAAGGAGAAAGGTGGTCTAGAAAAAGTTAAAAATACATGTTCTCTCTGTCTGTGTCTGTCTTTCTGCTTCTTTCTCATTATCTTCCTGTCACTCATTTCCCCTCTTGTCTCTCCAGACTCTATATATGTTTAATCAGGTGCTGAAGAAAGTCCTTCTGATATTTCCTCATTTCTGTCTGGGTCGGGGACTGATTGACATGGCCATAAACCAGGCAGTGATGGATGTCTATGCTCGCTTTGGTGAGTTACACTACGATTCAGAAATTTGATGAATACTAATATATTTTGACATTTAAATATTTGAATTAAAGTATCAGGGCTATGATTTCTTAGTTATAAACCTTCCCACTTTAATATTTTACCACATGAGCCTGAGGAATCTGTAGCACACTAAACTCTCTCTGATCAAAGTGACTAGGGTAAATTATCCCTGTGGTTGTATTTCTGTTTAAATACATACAGTGATGTATGGGGTCAAGGGGGCTCCATGAAGTGTGATTAATCTGTTATAAATTTAGTGATGTGTTATTTGTTTCTGTAATTTATCCAAATTAATGAATGATGACCTCCCCTTTTGTGTGCGTGTATGTGTGTATGAATATATGAAATATTTAAAGTTAAATGAAACACTAAAAGTTAAAAATAATCATAAAATACTGTTAACAAATTCTAAATAATACATTTTAGTGATCTATTTACAATCATTCTTTTTTCAATGTTTAGACACACAGTAATTTTATGACCTACTGGACAAGCATGGTACCCAAACCCATTTAAAAAAAAAAAAAGAACAATTTTAAATTTGATGCCTGAGTGCAGACAGTGTTTCTGTGTAGAATGGATGTATGGCTTTTTCATTGCATAGAAAAGGTTGTATTTGCAGTTCTTGATGCAGCAATGGACAGTTATAAATGACGACAATTTTCAGAAGTGCTCCCAATGCCATTTGGCTATATTTATCACATTTGTATGAGAGCTCAAAGGTCACACATTCAACAGTGGTTTCTGCCCTACATGGACTGATAAGTCTCTGAATTCCCTGAATCTTTTTACAATGTTATGTACTGTAGCAGGTGAAAGACCTAAAATCTTGTATTGAGAGTCGTTGGTAGATGCACCTTTTTTTACCCAGTTATGACTCCCTCCCCTGTTACTTGTCCCCTGCTTATTGTGGAATGCTTCAAATTTGAATATTCAACAATCCTTCCGCTCTTATTTTGCCCTGTCCCATTTTATTTATTTTATTCTTTTATACATGTTAGGATGCTTGAGTGAGCTTGAAATTATCCATTGCCCTGCATGCTGACTCTATAGCATGGTCTTGCAGGTGAAGATTACAGCCTGGATCCCTTCAGCTGGGACTTTGTGGGGAAGAATGTGGTGTTCATGGCTGCAGAGGGCTTTGTGTACTTCGTCCTGAACATTCTTATTCAGTACAGATTTTTCCTGGAACACTGGTGAGAACACGGACACGGACAAACAATAACATAAACACAAACAAATTAATAACATAAACAGTGTTTTAAATGTGTCTTAATGTTGTGGGTAAGTACATTTTGAATTGAACAGAAGCAAATATTGTGAAATTCCATAGGCAATATGCACATTGCTCTATACTCTCTGTTGTATTGTACCTGTAGTAGTTCACAGCTGAGAGATGGTTGCTCCTTGCCATTAATGAATAGTCTGTAGATATGTGTTTATTCACTGTAATATATATTTGTGACGTAATGTTTGTTTGAATGGTAGGAGCTACAATTTGGAAATAATCATTAACAGAGGTCTTAATCATAACTAGGGATGCACAATGATAATGGAATCATATCACAATCTGGAAGAATGTTTAGGTGTTACTGTGCTAAAATACTTGCTTTTAATCTACACCTAATTTTTAAAATTATATAAAAAAAAATGTTATATACAAGTTATGTTTTTTATCTGGGTAGATTTCGTCGGCCTACAAATCTTACTGGTGATTCTTATTTATAAGGTCCTACACACTGCTTAATGCTGCTGTATTTTAACTAAGTTTAAAAGCATTTCACAGCATTTTGTTTCTTATGCTTAATAATGGCCCTGTAATGGGTTGAGCCTCCTGTCCTGGGTGTACCCCGCCTTAGGCCCGCAGCCAGCTGGGATTGGTCCAGCTTTACAGAGACCCGGAAACGGAATAAGCAGTTTATAAACTGGATGAATGGATGGATGCATAATAATATTTTTAATAATTGTGTTTTTAACATAAACACAGTTTAATTCAAATGATATGTGTTACATTGCATGCAATAGAGAAATAAACAGAAGTGAATGTCTCAGAACTTGAAGTACAGTTCTATAAAAACATGTTCCACTCTAAACAAGTGAACCAGGATAAAAACACAACTCACACTCAAGGACAAAAGTTATCCAACATCTGCTGGCCCTGTTAAAAAGTGTCTACCCTTTACCTCATAAGTAAGCCTTTAGCACAGTAACTCAGCTATTCAATTTTATATAACTGGATTCCATCACAACGTGATTACTGCCAGCTCTGTTAAATCCAAACATCATTTATATAGAACATTTACAGAAATATGAATTAGGTTCATATTGGTCTCAACAAGCAGCACATTATACTAATTGACTAATAAAAACAGACTAGTAGTGGAAAGTTAAGAACAGTAGCAAATTAAACATAAAGTCTTGTGTTAAGAACCAAGTGGGAGTAAAAAGTCAAAAAGAAGAAATATCTTTTGGAGTTTTGCAGTGTCCTAGTCCGAGTCCAGACTTAAACCTTACTGAGATGCTGTAGCAGGACCTTCAACAGGCAGTTCATGCTCGAAAGCCTCCCAATATTATGCTCAAAAGAAATCCAGTGTCTGTCTGTTTAAGGAAATTTGGCAAAGAAGAGTGGGCCAGTGTTTCTCCACAGCAATGTAAAAAAAACCACAATTCCTTAGTTAAAAGAATTGTTTGAGTATTTAGGTTAGTTTCTTTTTTGCATGGGAAATTTAATTTTTGTAAAAATGTATTTCCTGCTTATTAGGAAAACAATTATTTGCTTCCTTATGTTTTCATGGTCTCGTGTTACATTTTGTATAAGGATCTGACACATTTCAGTATTTGCAAAAATTTGAGAAATTAGGAGCAGGGCCTATAAGTTTCTTTTACTGTAATTTGTCATTATGGCCACTGCTTTAATACTTCACTGTATTGTAACTGAATAAACAGTAATAAAAGATTTGATGATTCTCAGTAATAAATTAATGTACATACTAAGTGTGTGTGTGTGTGTGTTGTATGTTTCAAAACATTCTGATTTTATGCACTAGGTCTTAAAAAGACTGTTTAGGTCTTAAATGCCAACATGCACGTGGTTTAATGCTAGTTTTTTTTTTGTTTGTTTGTTTTTTTTAAGGCTCAAACTTCTCTGATGCCACATATTGGTGTGTATTGGTTCTGTGTTGTAGTCCAGCTGTAGCACACTGTACTAAGACTAAAAACCAGACCAAGGCAGCACTGATAGCAGATATAAACTCACTCTGAATTTAAGTAATATGAAAGTAAATTCACAGCTAAAATTTTCCAGAAAACAAACAGGCCCTTACGCAGTTTTTCCCAGGAATTTTACCGGTGTGGACGTGAAATTGGTCTTAAATGTCATACAGAATTGTCTTAAAAAGATCTTAAATTGAACTTGTTGAAACCTGCAGAAACCCTATTTGTGTATAAAAAATGTCTTGTTTGTGCACATTGTGAACAGGATGCCAGATTGTAAGAGGCCGCAGGTTATGGACGAGGATCTGGATGTGGCTAAAGAGAGGGAGAGGATCTACCAAGGAGGGAGCAGCAGTGACATCCTGCACATAAAAGACTTATCCAAGGTGCAGTACAGCCTTAAAATGTTGAAGGAGAGAGGTATGCTGAGAGAGAGACTGCTGTGGAACGCATGAGGTGCTCTCTCACTCTTTCTCTCTCTCTCTCTCTCTTGCTCTCTTTCTCGCTCTCGCTCTCTCTCTCTCTCTCTTGCTCTCTTTCTCGCTCTCTCTCTCTCTCTCTCTCTCTCTCTCTCTCTCTCTGTAAATTATCTGTTTCTATTTTATTCTGTTACTCTATTTTACTTGTCCTTATTTAATTTTTAAAGCAGGATGTGTTTAAACATGTAGTGTTTTTGCGACTGGTGTTTTGATATTTATATTTTATTCATCCTTATTCAGTTTTGTGTTTATCACATTAAGCAATTAAAATGTGTAAAATCACCTAAAGCCTTAAATATTAGTGATTTAGCAACATCAGCAATTATCTTTCTCCTTCTTAATTAAGTTGGCTCATGGAAGTATTTTTCCCCTCTTAGACATACTCTAGGGGAACCAAGCCAGCGGTGGACAGGATCTGTGTGGGAGTGTCTCCAGGAGAGGTAAAATGGAACTATGTACTTCATCTTCTGTCGGATGTGCTGTTTATTAGTGTAACCCTAATGAGTCTTGTTTCTCCACCAGTGTTTTGGGCTTCTAGGTGTGAATGGCGCTGGGAAAACAACAACATTCAAAATGCTCACTGGGGACATTGATGTGACCTCAGGGGAGGCAGCTGTAGCCGGTTATAGGTATGCTCATGTGTAGACAACAAATATGGGTGTCAATGATCGCTAAAACACACTAGCAGAATTTCATGAATGAACATGTCACGTGTATATGAAGTGCAATTTAAAGTTTGCTGTTATCAGTTGTGTGTACATGAGGTAAAAGTATAGAAAAACGAAACATTTTGTTTTACTAGGTCTAAGCTGAACAGGATAGCACTTCTCCAAAAATATTCAGTTAGTGTTTACCAAAGAATTTGGAATAGAGTAGATTTAGAACTGTTACACAAAGTAAAGAATATGCAATTGAGTGTGTTAGAAGTTTCAAACGCTGTAGATGTATTAAACTCTGGGATGGGAAAGTATACCACTCCTAGCCTGGCAATAATATTGCATTGAAAATGAATGAATCCTGCAGTGTAAATACAAAGTGTAGAGGATGTTATTTGTATTAGACAAAACTATACACACAGCATTTCATCAAATTAATCTCATGATCATCTACTGACAAATGTGTGGTAGAATCTGTTCTTTCAATTTATGCTTCTTCTTGTTGAAGTTGATCTGTTTGCAACTGTTAATATTAAACATAGATGATTATTTTAAAAGGTTACCTTGATACAAAAGGAACACTGGACACGGATGCCACCAACACACCCAGTTCTGATAGTTTGACTGTATAATTCACATTCATTCATTTTTTTCATCCTCCAGCATCCTGACTAATATACTGGATGTGTATCAGAACATGGGTTACTGTCCTCAGTTTGATGCTATTGACGATCTGCTGACTGGCAGAGAACATCTACATCTTTATGCACGGCTCAGAGGAGTTCCAGAGTCTGAGATCAGCAGGGTAATTCACACTTCCCTCAATATTCTCTGCTCTCTTTATCTCCTTTATTACACTTATATTACATTTCTTCTCTGTTTGGGTAAAGTCCTTCTTTTTTATTTTACTGTCTTTATATATTTTCACTGTTGGAGCAAAGCTATATGTCCAAAAAGGTAACTCTTCAGATAAAGGGGGTGGGGAGTTCCTAACTTATTGGAGTTAAAATGAAACCATTTGTTCAAGTATTTTTCATCATTTCTGTGTACTGATTTACCATAAATTTCATTGGGCCATAAGCTTTTTTGAATTAAATAAAAAGGTTTAAAAAAACAAAATCAAAAATTGAGATATATATATGTATGTATGTATGTGTTTATATATATATATATATATATATATACATACAAACATACATACATACACCATTGCAAGTGAGCTGCATGCTCTTTATACATTGTACAGCTCAACTTTCTGGCCCAGAAGACCCATCAATTATTCAGTTTAACATTCAGTTTAGCCCACAAATCAGTTCACAAGTCAGATTGTTTTACTACAATATCAGCTTTATATGCTGTGAAGTACAGTATACAGTGGTGCTTTACATTTTTTAAATTTTCTGTTTGTTTATATGAATGTGGCCTAAAACATCTAATTTTTAAACAAGTTGTAAAAGTGGAAGAAGAAACTTTAAACCAAAAATGGAACCTAGTTAAACAAATGAAACAAAACTTATTTGGTCATGTATTTTTCTTTATTGTCCAGTAACCTGTTCCTGTGTGGCAAAAGTAAATTATATGAGAATCCCAAGGATTCTTTTATAGGCGAACCATTGTAGCGCAGGTTCGAGCCCTGAGTGGACGGGGGTGTTCCTTGTTCCCCCCATAGGTCCGGTTCTGAAACCCCATGCCCAAGGTTCACATTACAGTGTTACATGGTTCACAGACTTTCAAGTAACACTGTATTTAAGCTTACTTTATTTACCTATTAATTATAAATAATGTTAGTTCTACTATTTATTATTATTATTATTATTGTTGTTATTATTATTAGCAGTAGTAGCACTGGTAGCAGTAGCAGTAATGGTTTGTGGCAGCAGAAGAATTGTTAAACATTCACCAAGCAGTACTTAAATGATTGTATGTTATGTAGTTGGATAAGTATGAGAGGCCTGTTACACATTGTAGTTTATAACTTTTAGCAAAGTATCAGATAAAAGACCTGGATGTAGTGAAATATAGTACTTGCTTAGTGATTGTATGATGATTTGATTTTGAGACTCGACTCTGTATTGTTCATTCTGTATACACTATACACCTCTTTCTCATACACTGTCTTTCTTCTTTGACATATCTCACTTTCTATACTTTTGCTTCTCTACCCTGTCTGTCTCATTCTCTGTACTGGTACAGGTGGCTGACTGGGGGATTCAGAAGCTGGGTCTATCTCAGTACGTAGGTTATGGAGCTGGAACTTACAGCGGGGGAAACAAACGCAAACTTTCCACAGCAATCGCCATGATTGGCTGTCCTGCTCTCATACTGCTGGTCTGTGACCTTTTCATGCGGTTACTATTGAACATGTTATCACATGCAGAAGCACCTCTACAGGTGTGTAAATACTAATTGTCCACAGTTTGGAAAATAAGTGTTAATCTTCCCCTAAATGAAGGTAAAGTATAAATGATTAAAGAAAGCAGCAAACACATTAAGATACAGTAAGAGTCTCTAAAAACAACAAATGCTGTAACATATAATGGGTGCAAAAATATTTTTAGACTGCAGCACTGAGTAATGTTTATTTGAGCGTGATGAACTGAATTGGCCAAAACCCTTAGGAGAGACAGGGATGGATGTATAGATTTTAACATTAAAGAATTTAAACACAAAATTATTTAATACAAACAAATGTGATTTTCAATAAAGGTTTGTGATTGTCTTGCAGAAATCTTGACTGTTCTTTGCTGGTAATAAAAAATGGCACTGTTTCCAACAGAGCACATTGTCAAATCTTAAACATTTAACTGTAATTGTTTTTGTTTGTGTAAGTAGGATGAACCAACTACTGGGATGGACCCCCACTCTCGGCGCTTTTTATGGAATTCCATTATGAGCGTGATTCAGGATGGAAGGGCTGTGGTTCTCACATCGCACAGGT
>JBBPDA010000009.1:200522-216799 GCA_037974385.1 Arnoldichthys spilopterus | reverse complement strand
TCTCTCTCTCTCTTTCTCTCTCTCTCTCTCTCTCTCTCTCTCTCTCCCAGGTATTCCCAATAACGTGGGCCCAGTCAGTAAGTAACTCCCTCCCATCCGATAAACGGCGGTGACGCACGACGCCTGGCTCTTCGCTTACCCCCACGTGTGGAAGTTCGTTCGCTGTCAAACGTTCATTTCTGATCTTAGGCCTAAATCAGGCGATGGGAGGCCGTTCGTTACGCCAAGGCCCGGCTTAGTTCCTCAGCGTGGCACCGTCAACGTGCCACTTTTCTCACAATAAGGAGGCGACTTGCCTCTTACGCATGCAAACCACTATTGTGGGGCATGTTTTTTGTTCTTTCTCTCCTCCTCATATATATTATAAATAAATGGCACATGCGCTTATTGAAGCCCGAGACCTCTCCACAAGTAAGATGAGGAAAAGGTCATTTTAATATGAGCAATGCGGCAGCGCGAGGCATTATCTAGTCCAGCCGGGGGCCCCGAGAGCCGGCAGACGGCTAGAGTTACTGCAGCTGGGAGGCTCAATAGCAGAACAGGAGCCGGAGAAATATTGAACAAGTCAAAGTGCATTCGGAGCCCAGCTGTTTCCACATCAAGCCGCTCTCCCACGGGGCCTGCCGGAGCCTTCTCTGCAGGGGCGAACGAACGCGCCGCTGTTTTCTGCACTGTCCAGTTCAGGACCTGCTGCGTGGAAGCGTTTGTGCCTTTCTGGTATATGTATATATATATATTTATATATTTATATATATATATATATATGCATAAAACCAACCATTGAAGGCGTTGCTCCGGTAGAAACCTTTAAATACTGGTTTATTTTTAGAGTTGCGCTAACACAACATGCAGCTCTGTCATTACTGCCCCCTATTGGTGAAGATGAGTCAAACATGTCTTTCTGGTTACTTAATAATAACAATAGGCAGCCCAAAGCGCTTTACAGTAAAGAACTTTACAGTAAAGTCACTATACAAAAAAACAAGGAAACCAAAAATCATCCTCACCATTTCCATTGGTCTGTTCATCGTAAAAGCTTCAGGATGATGCAGAAAAACGAAATGAGAGTAAGTGGTTTTCTCTGGGCACCAACAATATACCATGAAAACAGACATAGAAAATAATATGGAAATTAAGACAAAAATACATAAAATGATTCAAAATAAAACCAACGTGAAATTAGACATAAAGCCCAGTTTTAGCTCAAACTATATTATAATATTGTAATTTTTAAGAGAATGCATTGATGACAAGGTAACAAAGCAACAGTTATACAATATAATAAATATAAATAGTATAAAACAATAAAAATAAATGTTTTACAGTATATAATGTACAAACCATGCTGTTAAATAACACAAACAATATGTGTATTTTCCAAATTTGCATACATGTGTTACTAATACTACATTCTTACTTCTTTTTTTACATTTCATGATTCATTTTATTATAAATTATTATAATAAATATTAAATATAAATATAATTACAATAATTGTTATAAAATATTGTAATTATTTTAGTTTTGTAATCCATCAGTCTAACTTTTTGGCTGCATTTCTTGTATGAAACTTTTATAATATTATTATTATATTTTATTATAATTACATATATAATTATAATTACATTGTTTCCTTATGACAACAACTTTATTTTCTCGTTTTATACAAAACCCATAACATTTAAGCTGGTTTTATTTATGAAAGAAAAAACTGTTACCTCTCACAGATTGAGAATGTTATATTATACACAGACTTCAAAAAGTCTTCACACGCCTGGCCTCACCGTTTGATGTGGAAAAAAAACAAGTGCAGACAGCAACAGGAGGGCTTGTGATCAGATAAAGTATTATTTTCATTAGAAAGCCTTCGGTTTCCCAAAGGAGAGTAAATAAAAAATGACTTTTATATTGTAGTCAAGTCAAAAAAATACTACTCTACAGCTGAAAACATTAGTCCACTCCCATTACTAAGACAGCTAGCTATTAGCTGTTATGATGAGCAACTCTGGAGCAGACGTTAACAACATTAAATACATTTGCATCTGACAACAGCAAGGCAACAAGACCTAGAACACTGATGTAGACCATTGATTTGGGGGGTCTTCTAAAGCAAAATGGGTTAGGATTGGTAAGACTTAGCCAACGTTCCTTGTATTGGCCAACAAGAGCTGTATCAGGTATCTAGTTTCAGAAAAAGTGGTGTTGGTGCAACCCTAAAAGTTCTGCTGATCTTGTTCTTGAAGTTTAGAGTTTTTCCAGCCATTATTTTCCACATTTGGCTCAATGTTATATGTCAGTGCATTCAGAAGACCCCGATTAGCGGAGTCAACCGTGAGACTTGAGAGTTGGTAGACGGGACACTGGTTGATCTAGAGATCCCGATTTAAATTTCCAAACCCAAGGCTTTTCTACAGCACCTCAGATATGAAAGAAATGAACGTCGGACCAGCCTCCCATCCCCCAGATCCTTCACCCTCCATTGTCGTGTGTCATGCAGTATCTGTTTTGCATGTGCCGTGCTCAGCTCCAGCAGCATGTCCTTCCTGTGATCTTCAGTGGCTCACAGCCAGCATTGCTCTCTGTTCATGAGCCTCATCCACACAGCCGCTGCACAGAGAGGAACCACTTCCCATTCAGGATGCCTTGTAGCGTTGGAGATATGTGGAGACACTAGCTAAGTGTTAACCATCTAATAGAATGTACTTGATGAAGAAAGGGCCTAGAACATTGGCTCCCAATCCTGGTCCTGGTGTACCCTTGGCCTGCCTGACACATAAGTGCTGACAAGGGTTCTTTAGAGTGGTACCATAGAAGAACCCTTTCGACCGATGTCTATTCTCGTAAATAAGATATTTGCTTTGTAGAAGTTCGAGACCAGTGGTCACCAACCCTGCTTCTGGAGATCAACCTTTGGAGGAGGTCCCTTCCTATCCCATGTCTGATTCTAACAATTCACTTGACTGAGTCTGAAGGTTTGGGATGGAACTAACTTTGGCAGCAAAGTTGATTTTTAGGAGCAGGGTTCTATACCAATTTACCAGATTTTTCTTCAAACTATATGTACAATTTGTCCAAGACAAGAACTTATTATTCTTAGTGTAGCGCCAAAGGGCTTATTTAGATTGGATTGGATGAGTTTGAGCACTGCTTTTAAACTTTGTCTTTGGAGCTCTACAGATAGCCCACATTTTTGTTCTATCCTCCCCTAAACCAATCCTTCAATGACACTTGCCATTGGTTCTTTAGTTGATGGGTTAAACCTAATTTTTGGACAGTCTGGCCCAAAACTGGACAGTCTGCCTCTGAGGACTGGTTCAGCAACACTAGCAGACCTGATCTAATGAATCTGATCATTCCTGAGCTACTTCCGAGTTTAAGTAGGAATGTTATAGCAGAGAAAACTCTGAAGCCGGGGTCATCATTCTTGTCTGCCTGTGGGCTTGTCCAGCTGCACATTTCCCCAAAAAATGTAAGCAAAAGCTCATCCGATTCCACTTGGTCTGAAACAACTGATGAGTCCGATGAGCTGAGCTCCTGCTTGATTGGAATGAAAGCCTGCAGGCAACACCAGCCCTTTGCAGGTAAGATTTGTGACCCCTGTTCTAGAAGGTGCAGGGAAGGCATTGTCCAGGACCAGCGTTGAGAAACGCAACGCAAGACCTGAGCTCCAGAGAGTGGCAAAAGTCCTTGAAGGCTTACAAGTAACTCAGGAAAAGAGCAAGAAGATTAACGCAGCAGTTTCTCTGCAGTTCTTTAGGGATAATTGAATCCTTTATTGACTTTTCCCAATTCTATCTCAAGTTTATTAAGCTTGCCAAGACCTTCCTATTGCAGGCATTAGGGCGAAATTAATATTTTAAGATGCAATTCTGTTTGCAACGGGGCTGCATTTCATTAAAGGAGCAGCACCAATTAAACTCCGCCACTTCTCATCTATCTGACTTTACCTCCGGAGCTAAACACTACAATACAAAAATGAATACATTTCAAGGCCCCAGCATCGCTCTTCCAGATCCTTTTAGGAAAGTCAAGGCTAATGCCTGCACCGTGCTGGAGCAGTAGGACATCTACGAGTGTCCATCGCTTTAGATAAAAGCTCTGGTGGTATTGCATGGTGAAGGGTGTCCTCTCTGTCAAACCACCTGTCTAGATGGGAGGAAAACTCCCCGAAGGCACAGGGAGAAGAAACATTTCTCTTTCCTCTAGATGAAGCCAACTAGCTAAAAGATGTACCTTCACCCTGCCTCTGCACTTCAGTCCAGACTCTGCAAATGAATCCTTGTTTTGTCCAAAACAAGGATAGTGATGAACGGATCCTCAATTCAGTGCATGCAAAGATAGGGCTGTGTTTCCTGATACTATAGTCATCTATAGGAAGTGAAATGCTAGCTCACCCTTGAGGGTTGTGGAGAAGCCATCTGAGCAATTTGCACGTTTTTCATTTATCTTCCACATTATTTGTTTGAGTTTACTCATGAAACGCCACCGGAGCTCGAACTGAACAATCTCTGCACCCACAAAGTGGAATCGGTTAGGCCACAGCGACTTCTCTCGTCAGGTTCACAGTGGGAACCAGTAGCGCTCTTAGGGTTGCCTTAGTACAATCCCTCCCCCCAGCATGCGTGGTGGAGGCACCTGACCAACACAGCACCATGTAAAGGGCAAAGTAGGGAGATAACAGCGCTGTCAAATTTACACTCATTGAGCTTCCTTCACTTCGCACTTTTAGCCGACAAACCCACACAAGCATGAGGCTACACATGCTAACGACTCCACTTGCTAACTTGGGGGAGGTCCAGCGGAGGGAACGGGGCCAGAGGGTTTCTCATGCTGCCTCTGAGCTCGGCAGTAGACTGCTTCATCCCTGTCCGTCCAACACTCCTGACATTTCCGCCCTCTCTCGGAGGAAATAATGAATTGTATGTAATTACGAGGTCGCGCCCGATGATCCATCATTAGCCCCCTCAGCGCCTCTCGCATTGCTAATTCAGTGTTATTCCTTCTTCCAGAAATATAGCGTAATTAGATATCGACTGAATAATCAATTTGACGAATTGAGCCAAACGTTGCAGATTTCTATATATAGGGGAAGGCACATGAAATGCCATACGCTTCGCTAGCAATTCCCGGCTAGCGTCTCAACACAGATCTGACGCTAGGTCTTCTCCTTCTGTCCAGTTTGTTGTCCATCTCATTCGACGCCACGAGGGCCACGAGCCCTAAAACCTTGCGCAAATTGCATACAATCTTACGGCGGACGTGTGACCGGTTTTGGGATGCATCTACTGCTTGTTCTCTGTCAGGCTTGGCAGTTCTCGGTCGTGCAAGAGAGTTATGCAGAACCCAAGCCGTAGCTGTATGTTTTAGCCGTCTCTGTGTCCACCTGGTCCAACCTAGATCCATTGTTAGTGCATCTGATTGATCACAAGACACAAAGTCCTTTCTAACGACTCCTCGTCTCTCCTGATTGCATACAGTCCGGCAGAACGTTTCATCTCTAGGCGTTGCTAACCGAAATCAAGGTAGGACATACTTCCAACTCAGACAAAATACTGTTACTTTTTTTTTTTTTTTCCCCTTTTCTTTCTTTTTCCCTTGTTTTCTTGTGTCTCCTCCAGATCTGCCATAAGACACAGTCTCTAGTCTGTGCTGAGAGTCAAATGAAATCACCCGAGATTTAGCCTGCCAGTTTTAGCAGGGCTTCCCGTTTGCTGTACTGTCAGGCAAAGGTTTGACAACCGCCGAATGGACAAACTTGTCTGGGGTTTTTTTTCCCCTTTCTTCCCCTGACTTGCTCACGTACTAGGCACTCTGACAAGTCTGAGAGCAGCCCTGAGAGTTGTTGTGCTTCCTGCAACTGTATGAAACAACAGAGGGCTCCCCTTATACCATCCACTATAGAAACCACACACACATCAAACAACGAGCCACACACTGTGCCGGTTTGCCGACTTTTTGATTATCCGCTCCCTTTTAAGTGCAATGGTGTGAGGCTTGCAGGGAGTCTCTCGATCTGCACTGAGCTCACAAGAGGGCTGACTTTAGACAGTGTTGGATTAATCTGATGTGAGAGGCTCACAGGTCATCGGCAAAAGCAAACCCTTGCCCCTGTGTAAGACTTAAATAGAAATAATGAAAAGAGCAGAAAACCTTTCTAAACACAACCACAAGGTGTAAGAACACCTTTAGAGGGCAGCGGTTAGTAATGTTTGTTTATTTGAGCTCAAGCTGTTTCTGCCCTCCACTGGAAATTCAAGGTGTAACAACACCTTTAGAGGGCAGCGGTTAGTAATGTTTGTTTATTTGAGCTCAAGCTGTTTCTGCCCTCCACTGGAAATTCAAGGTGTAACAACACTTTGAGGGCAGCGGTGAGTAATGTTTGTTTATTTGAGCTCAAGCTGCTTCTGCCCTCCACTGGAAATTCTCCTCTATCTTTGCTAACTCTAGTAGTTAAAGCTAATGTTTATGAGGAACACAGAATGGGAGAGCACCAGTTAGCAAATTCTATACTGGTCCATGTGAGGGTAAAGTCACCAAGCGCCAGAATGTAAATTAAAATTATACGTTAATTTCGTTTTTTTTTAGTTACCACTTTGTAAGTGGTAAGATAACTTCAGATAGCCTGGTAGTTTATCAGCAGGATTTCTAGGACCATAGCAGTTTTCCTTCCCTCTATTAGACACATTTTGCCCTTGTTTGGGGTATATTCCGTTTAGAAGAGGTACATGGGATAATGAAGTTTATATCTTCAAATCCTGACCTTGAAACCAGTTTCAGGTTTGTTTTTTGTATTCACTAGCATTTAATTCAACTATTGGTGTATCTGATGGTCACATAGTGGCATACCTACCAGTGATTACAAAATCCAAGACAAAAAAATAGACTCAAAGCTGGACTTTGTGATATCTGTAGACTGAAGCTAGCGGGACCATTATCTTCCTAGGTTGCTGATTTATAGGTAACTGTGAACTTCCTTAGTGTTGAGCCATTGGACATTAAAAACACTTGGCCCCATACTGACCCTGGTTAATTCTACACAGTATCAACAAAGAACTGTTTTATGAAGGGTTTTACATGAAGAAAGTGCACCCGTCGGTCAGTTAGATGAGTACCTACCTAGATAGCAGCCTACTTCAGAACTATGAAAGTTTCAAGGTGGAATTCTCCATCAATAAGTGGAAGCACCATAAAGAGTTTTATATTATTATATACTACACTGGCTGGCAAACAGCTACCAGACAGCATATGGCATCTTGGCATAACATGTCCACAACTTTATGTTCATATTTTGTGGAAAGAATATGTTTTACTATCATTGTTGTTTATTTCTATTCAGCTGATCGATTGCTCTCATGATTTGATTTGTTGATTTGTCATTTTACTTGTTGATTTTTTTTTTTGTTGTTGTTTCATTGTCTTTATTTGTCCAGTAGCTCCTCAAGTTGCTTTGTCAACCGTGCCCTCTGTTCAGATTGCGAACAGTAAGAGAGGTAGGACTACTGAGATTCATACAGAGTTCCCCTGGATCAGTCCACTCCCTGGTCTTCCCCCATGCTGTATGAATCTGAACCAAGCCCACTGCCCCCACAGCACCTTCAGTACCAGTCAAAAGTCTGGACTCATGTTCTTACAGAAGAGACTTCACTATTTTTAATTATCTGCACATTTTAGAATAAAAATGAAAACAAAACTATAAAACAACACACATATTGAGCAAAAAACACAAAAGTAGCCCTGACCTTTGATGTCCTGTCTGACAGCTTCCATAGAAGCCATCTAAGATGTTTTGCCGACAGGCTTGGAAGTGAGACCTTACTGACTGCTGGAAACTATTTGTCCATTTAAATGTTTTATCTTTTTAGAAACTCAGTGGAATCTTTTCCTTTTAGAAGCAAGATCCAAGCTTGTAAGCATAAGCTTTTAGATCAGAATGTCCTTCAGGTAGATCCAGATTTTGACTGGTATTGAAACCCAGTAGTTCTCAGTCTCCCATGCTTTGCCCTGTTTGATTTTTATCCTACTCTAGTAAAATTGACTCTGCTTATGAAAGTCATGTTGATTACCCCATGAAATGAATCAACTATAAGAGCGGTTGTACCCAACACTGGTCCTAGGAAATTACCAATCTGTGCTGGATGCTGGCCCTTGGGGACCAGAGTTGGGCTTCCCCGGATTATAGAAACCTTAACATTTGTATGCTTGGGGTCCTCATAACTACTGTTCAGAAACTGCCAACTGTCCTTCTGAAGTCTACAAGGTAAAAGAAAATATTCGATGATTTAAAAAAGTATGTAGACTTAAAAATGTGCATTTTAGAAACTTTTGACATTTAAATAATATTTTAATGGAATCAAAAACACATATCATTGTTTTGTTCAATTATTATTAGACGTTCATGTGTTTTTATGGCAAGCAGGTTATTTTGTTAATATTTTTACTTCTATTTAAGTACTTTTGTGAATAATCTACTTTTTTACTTCATTTTAGTCATTGAACATGTAAATCCTAATTTAATTTCTTTGGGTTTTTATTTCATTGTTGCATTGGTTCAGCTTCTGAATTGCTTTACTTTTGCTCACACTTTTCATTTTGAAGCCTTGGCATTTTATTTAACATATTTAAAATGAGAGAAGAATAGAGCCGACCGCACACTTTAGGTCCTACATTGATAGATGCTGTACTCTTATAAATAAAGGATCTTTGATGAGTTCTTCTGTCCAATGGCATAGAAGAACCATGTTTGGTTCCCTAAAGAATTTTGTTTCTAAAAGAAAATTGTATGAAGAACCTCACAAACGTTTTACAACTTTCACAAGTTTTAGGGTTCTTCCTAGAATAGGTGATGTAAACTTGAAAAGGGTTCTTCACGCTCTTGAATCTAAAAAATGGTTCCACAAAGTTTCCTCTTTGGCATCATGCAAAGACCCCTTTTGGCACATTTCTTAGGTATTAATGTACTGAAAGGTTCACTACTATTCTAAAGTAGTACTTTTTTGAGCTGGTATGTTTAAACTTCTACTCAAGTTGATTTTGAAGGGGTTCCTCTTCAACTGGAGTCATTATTTTATAAAAGTAACAACGCCTATACTAGAGGATGGGCTAAGCTGGTCTTCACACCTCTGCATACAAAAAAACCAAAAAGAAGTTAAAGAAAATAGCGACAGGTTTAATCTGAACCATCAGTGTGGTTGCAATGACGAAAGCTGTAAACAATCCATCAGAAGATTTGGAGGTGGTGTTTGGGACACAGCTTAATCATAATCTTGGAATAAATCTTACTGTCTCTTCATTGTAAATATCCAGGACTAGGATTAATCTCTGTCTGGCAAACTGAAGCCTTGGGCATCTTGGATTACTCTGATTAATAGATGCCCCCCTTCAGATGATCCAGATTTGGACAAGAAGGATGGCACTGATGTATCCCCATAATTATATTCTCATGGGTGAAAATTCATCCCAAGTCGGTTTGTTAGATGAGAGGTCTGTGATCTGTCGGAAGATCGCTGACATATTCGGGCAGCTTCAGACGTTGTACTATGGAAAGGCAGGAAGTGTCAGATCTGCCGTCTTACAGAAACCTGCTCAACGTTTCTTCTGTAATTTAGTCTATTAACAGGGATTTTCATCCCTCTTTGCCGCAGTAACAGATGCTATGTTGGAAAACTTGAGTGCAGCCTTTAGTGAGCATTAGTGAGTCCAGCTACTGATGTTGGATAATTAGTTCTAGATCACTAACTCCACTGCTCCACAGCCCAGTGCTGGGGGAGCTTTATACCCCTCTAGCCCATGCTCTGCATTGCGTTATGCTAAACGTAGCTGCTCCAGGACGTCTTGTTCTATTAGTAGATGCTTTTCTATGAAGGGTGCTGAACTCCAGTATTAGATGTCTGGAAACTTTTGGACATTTAGTGTGTCGGGGAGGGGGGGGTGCTTGACCTCAATCCAATCTTAGCTATGTGAATCCCCACCCCAAACACAAATGGATGTCCAGCAGGAGGCCAACATTGTCGACCAGTGTTTGAGAGGTTGGGGCTAGATTATCAGTCCCATTCACCCAAACCCCAAGTGTAATCAGTCGACCAAGACATGGCTCAAGGCCAAAGTTTCCAACACCAAACCACCACCAACAACTAATGTCTTGGCTAACTAACCACATTGGCAGTGAAGTGGAGAAAAAGTGTTTACGGTGGAATTTGTTTATGGTCTGGGCTGGAGACTAAGATATCGGTCCAATACTGGCAGCTGAAACAGCTGAATTGGGTATCGGGTTACAATGGGTCAATCCATGGGGCTGATCTGTTAATCTATGGTTGTGTACATGTCAGTACTAACTCTTATTTTATTATAAGATTATTCTAAGATATTATTTTATTACTCTAATTCTTATTTTTTACATTTTATTGTTGTTGCACAATTATTTTTGTATATTAAATCATTCCGTAATAAGTTTAAATGTATTTGTTACATTTTGTTTTACAAAGTTTTAAGCTTGACGCTGCACTGGTATTGGGTCAGATTGGTATTGGGACTGAAAGAGTCCGATCGCTGCTTAATCTGGGCTACAATTTGTAGTATTCTAGTATAGCTGCCTATCATGTTTTTTGAAAAATTAAAATTAGGCTAGATTACTAAGTTATTTCAGGACAAGCAGGGTCAGTGTTGAGAACTGTTGGACTTTTTAACCCAGGAAATTGTGTCTCTGATCCAGAAACTAGGACAGGCTGGTGCTGGTCCCAGATAAACTCTACATCCTTTCATAGAGAATGAATAGATAGGTTATTTCTGATATGGACACACAATTAATCATGGTGCATCTGACAGAATCAATACTGGGACACAAAAAAACCTTTACTGGTCTTTGGGTTTTCTGGTGGTAGGTAGGGTACGCTACATTCCCATCCGTGACCTGGAAAGGCTCGTTATTTTTGGGAACTGTAGGAAATGTAGGCTATTGTTATAGATCCCCTCCTCTCTACGTTCCAGCGTCACTTTTAAGCTAGTTGTCCATTTTCTTTTGTCAGACAACAATCCATTTCTATAAAAACACCGATTCTGTCGATGTAAGTTTCAAACCGATGTGGTGCCGAGGTTGAAAATTACATCCTCTTTGTGATTCAGCGTCATGCTTCTGTCATGTGTTTGTCATTCGTCACCATTGTCACAACCATCAACATCATCATCCAGTACAGTGTATGCTTGATTTCAGTGTGCCTCACTAACAAACGTGCTTCCTCATGACTCTTAAGGTGACCTGCAGCCTGTGTCCGTGCCAATGGCTGCCGTCCTCCAGCTAACTCCAGCTTCGCTAACCCAGCATGCCATGCGTGTATGCCGTCGACACATGCACACTTACACATGCATACATGGACTGTGGAATGTATTTTTAGAATGAAGTTTAGAAGATGGTAGAGTCATTGGTAAATTGTGTAGCTAGTTAGCTAGCTAATCGTCGGGCACTTAGAAAAGTCGTTAGAAAATGACTCAAAATATTCAGTTTCTACTATAAATTACTCAGTATCTACTACACATTTTTCTGTAACTACTATAAGTTAATCAGTATCTACTATAAATGATTCAACATTTATTGTAAATGATTCAGGAACTACAACAAATTATTTAGCAACCTAAAATATTTCAGTATCTACTCTTAATTATTGAGTTTCTACTCTAAAAAATTTTGTATCTGCTAAAAATTATTCAGTACCTACTATGAATTATCAGTATTTACTATAAATTATTCAACATTTATTGCAAATTATTCAGGAACTACAACAAATTATTTAGCAACCTAAAATATTTCAGTATCTACTCTTAATTACTGAGTTTCTACTCTAAAAAATTTAGTAGCTGCTAAAAATTATTCAGTACCTACTATGAATTATCAGTATTTACTATAAATTATTCAGTACCTCCTGGAAATATTTTAGTATCTACTAAAAATGTATTGTTTACAGAAATTACTCATTGTCTACTATAAATTATTTTATTAAATTATTATTATCTTTGAATTATTCAATTATTAGAGTTTCAAGACAAATATACCAATCATATAACGTCTTGGTCAAGCAAGTTTATTAGTGGTGATTGAAATATGGATAGAATCCAACTGTTCTTGAGTTCAGCATTTTCTCTCCATGCAGAGAAAAGTTTTTTGGCCCTAAAAGAAAACACGTCGGGTCCTGTTGGTCCCCATTCCATGGTCCATGTTCATACACACAAATACAGGAGCAGACACACACACACGGCTTTAAATACAGCCACGTTTCTCTCCCTCTCTGCAAGACTGCGAGTGCTTCGGCCACTCCAACCGCTGCAGCTACATCGAGCTGATAAACACGGTCATTTGCGTGAGCTGTAAGCACAACACTAGGGGGCAGCACTGTCAGCTGTGCAAGCTGGGCTACTACCGCAATGCTTCAGCCGAGCTGGAAGATGAGAATGTTTGCATAGGTCAGTGCCATCACCGCCACCACCACCACCACCACCACCCCTGCCACTTCACCGTCCCTCACACAGCTCAGCGCCCCCTACTGTCACCTTCGTCACCTTTCGCCTCGGCCACCTGTCCATCCTCCTCTTCCTCTTCTCCCTGCATTGTAGTCGTCACTTCCACCGCATGTCACACAACTTGTCTTGGCGTTCTCAGTTCGTGCACATGAATTTCTTCAGGTGTGCGGGGACAGGAGGTTTTGTCCAGTGAAGGTAGAGACGATGTGGATCATAAGGAAAATATGTCGGTGAACAGTGAGAGACGGCGTGAGAAGCAGGGAGGGAAGGGAAGGGTTCGAGGAACAGAGATAGAGCTTGAGAATCCTGAGCTCGACCCAAACACGTATACCATTATGTTCATTAAACCTTTAGCATGTAGCGCATGCTGCTAGCCACTTCCCCCTAAAGCTAACAGCTACACCGGTGTGACTTGAAACATCAAACCCTGAACGTTCTACCAGGTTCCATATCTCTGTGCAACGGCGTCAGTGAGTGTTGAGTGGATGCGGCGGCGTCTTTACACTCAGAGCTTTATATTTACACGGTTTTACACATGAAAGTGGATCAGTGAATAAATCACGCAGAGCCAACGCAGTGCAGTTCACTGCAGACTCACCCACAGACACACTGGCTGTTTGTCCTGCAGCGCTGTACAACACATCTGTCCTTCTGCCACACTGCCACACGCATCACGGCACGACCCACAACAGAGTCGAACCAACAAACACAGCACTTTCACAACAGCGCCCCCCGGCGTTCAGCAGGGCGCCCACACTTTACTGGGTTCTCCAGCGGTTCTAGAAGGTTCTGATCAGTTTGTGCTGTAGAACTGGAATAAAACAGCACCAGAGTCATAAACACTGCAGATTGAGAGCCATAACACTAAACACTGGCGTTTACATTAACATGATCGTGGCACCTGTCAAGAGGTGGGATATATTAGTCAAGTCGTCAATTTTATTCCTATAGAGCTTTTTACAGCTGACGTGATCACAAAGCAGCCTTACCGAATCCGGGTCTGAGGAAGGAAAAACTCCCTGAGCTTTAGGGAGAAACCTTGGGAGGTTGAGAAGCATCCACTGTCTAAAGACCTTTAAACAATCCAATCCTTCAAAAAAGGATATATTAGCTAAGTCTATGTGTTGGAAGCAGGAAAAACGGGTGAGCACAAGGACCTGAAGGCCAAACTCTGATCTTCTAGACAGCTGAATCCGAGCATCTCCAAAACGTCAGGCCTTGTGGAGTGTTCCAGGTATATAGTTAGTGCCTACCCAAAAGGACTCAAGGGAGGACAACTGGTGAGTCAGCGACAGATTCTTGGGCACCCAAGGCTCACTGATGCATCTGGGGTGTGAGGGCTAGCCCGTCCGATCGGATCCCACGGAAGAGCGACCGTGGTTCAAAAAGTAAATGCTAACACACAGCGCACCACAGTCAGAGCTGTTTCAGCAGCAGGAGGGCCCTAGTATTAGGCGACTGGGGCTAATGTTATGGCTGATTACTGTACATTCTTCAGAGCACAGCACTGATGGTAGACTTACTGTGTGGAGAAAACCTGGAGGACTTTTGAAAGAAGTTTGCCCCAAAAAAAGTGCGTTTAAAGTAAAAGACACCTGGCTTGACATTTTGTGAAGTGAAAGTGACTATTTGTCATTGTGAACACACTCAAGCACCACAACGAAATGCAACCTCTGCATTTAACCCATCACACGTGGAGCAGCGGGCAGCTATCAACAGCGCCCGGGGAGCAGTGTAGCGGGACGCTACCTTGCTCAAAGGGAACCTCAGTGGTGCCCAGGCACTCGAACCTGAGACCTTCAGGTCTCAAAGGCAGTGTCCTCACCACTAGGCCTCCACTGCAAAGTCCACTTACTTTCTGGAAGCCCCTGTATGGGTGTTCTCATCATTCCCAGCCCTTCAGTGTGTGTGTGTTCTATCTTTTGCTTGGCTTGAGAATGAGGCTTGTAGCTATATCATGCTCTGAGTGTGGATGGTGGGACTCAAAGCTACCAGTCCCCCCGCTTGCTGTTATGCCACGAGTTTGTCAACTTCTGTTTGCGGGATACCAAACACCAACGTACGGTTATGCAACCATTTGGCTCTGAAGCTAGATCTCCTTGAAAGGGTTTCCAGGAACCCTGCGGCAGCACTGGCTCTTTCTCAGCGGAAAGGTGGTAACTGATGAAGCTTGTATTAGCGCTTATATCTGCACGTATTTATTATTTGTCGACTCTATTTAGCACGCTGAAGGGCTGAAAATAACCTGATTTAAATGCCGTCGAGAGACGTGCACCGAGAGCGAGAGATATCCTTATGAGTCATTCTACCAGCTGTGGCTGTACAATTGTTCGGTGAAGTCATGAAAATGGATCTTCTCGTCTTGGAGAAATCCTCTCCTGGCTGAGTCTTTTGGAGAGGGTTGTGTAGAGCAGGAGGATTATGGATCAAATGATTCATGTTTCTGTTTCTGTTCCACTAGAAAGTGGTGACTGGGTCCAAATACTGTGAAATAGTTGTAGCTAAGAAAAGAAAAAAAACTTTTTGACGCCACATCTTATGAAAGAAATGTACAGTTGAGCGATTGGGTGAAATTCTGCTGATTTTTCAAGCTTTCCACAAAATCAAAAATTTAAATCAACCATGTTATAAAACATTAAGGTTGATGAAGTATGTAAAAATGGTTAGAAGTCACATCAATTCTGACTGTCCATAAATGAAAACTGCCGAAAAAATGCATTATATATATATTTTTTTGTGATGTCACAAAATCAACACATTTTAACATATCCACCTGTTAAGAGCAGCAGCTTATTCGTGCTGAAGTTATAAGGAGTGATTCTGCATGGAGTGAATAAGGTACAAATAGAAAGTAGCCAATCAACGCAGAGATCATTTACATATATCAATCTGAAAGGCACAGTGACAAATCCATCACGTTTAATTGTAATGGATAAAAACACACAAACAAAATATAAATCCCACTTTATAGAACATTTAGAGAAAACCTAAAAAAAAAAAAATTGTCTGTCATGTCATTCTCTTGAGCCTTTATATAACTGACAAAAGTACAGAGAAAAGAAAATACCCAAAAAGTTGGGACTGTCTCATTGTGAAACAACACGTTTCCTTTCAATTACACTGTATAATCATTTGGGAACTGAGGAGACTAACTGCTGCAGTTCTGCTATGTTTCTGTATAGAACTGATGTATGTCCTTGTAATAGAATTTCAGGCTGCATTTCTTGATACACTGGTGGACTGTGTTCAGTGACAGTGGTTTTCTGAACGTTTCCTGAGTCAATGTGGTGATATTTGTCACAGTAGCATGACCGTTCCTCATGCAGGACCTTCTAAGGGGTTACAAGGTTTCCAAACCCTGTCCAAAAAGGACTGAGATTTTTTTTCAGATTCCTTGAATGTTTTCATAATATTCTGCACTGTAGATAATGAAAGACCTCAATTCTTTGTGACGTTTGTTGTCCCATGGTGGTAAGCCACCCATCTTTGCTCAGAGACTGAGCCTTTTATACTTAATCAAGATCCCCTTTAGCAGTTACCAGCTCACCAAAACAGTGCAATTTAAATATTCTATAAACTTTTCATTCTTATTTTGCCTCATCCCTACTTTTTTTACATTTACAGCATTTAGTGGGCAGTGGTGGCCTAGTAGTGGGCAGTGGTGGCCTAGTAGTGGGCAGTGGTGGCCTAGCAGTGGGCAGTGGTGGCCTAGTGGTTAGGACACTGCCTTTGAGACCTGAAGGTCTCAGGTTCGAGTCCCTGGGCACCAC
>JBBPDA010000009.1:0-11439 GCA_037974385.1 Arnoldichthys spilopterus | reverse complement strand
TGTAGTGGGACGGTACCTTACTCAAGGGAACCTCAGTAGTGCCCAGGGACTCGAACCTGCAACCTTCAGGTCCCAAAAGCAGCATCCTAAGGCCTCTTGTGCTGGATCTCCACCTTGATGGGGTGGTGAAAAGTGAACGTGACTATTTGTCACCCCATCACACAAGGTGCACCATAATGAAATGTGACCTCTGCATTTAACCCATCTTCACGTGGAGCAGTGGGCAGCTACCAACAGTTCCCAGGGAGCAGTGTAGCGGGACGGTACCTTCCTCAAGGGTACCTCAGTGGTTCCTGGGCCGGGACAGAAATAAGATGCCCTATTTCTGGATGACGTTTTTACGGATGGAACCCATTTACTCCTACTGAGGAGAGCTTATACAGACAGCCCTATGCTCCAACTGATGGAAAGTCAGCGGGGCTCACCTGTACACAAAGGACCTGCTGCCGCCACTTTATACTGATATTATTATTATTATTATTATATTTTTGCTTTTCTTTTCTCTGTTATTGTTTTCCGGTGTCGACCAGAGGAGGATGGGTTCTCCTTCTGTGTCTTGATTCCTTCCAAGGTTTCTTCCTCCAGCTTAAGGAAATCTTTCCTTGCCTCCTTGCTCATTAGGGGCTCAGACCCGGATTGTGTAAAGTGACTCTTTGTCATTGTGAACACACTCAAGCACCACAACGAAATGCGACCTCTGCATTTAACCCATCACACGTGGAGCAGCGGGCAGCTACCAACAGCCGTGTAGCGGGACGCTACCTTGCTCAAGGGAACCTCAGTAGTGCCCGGGCTGGGACTCGAACCCGCAGCCTTCCGGTCCCAAAGGCAGTGTCCTAACCGCTAGGCCACCACTGCCCACAAAAAAAAGCTGCTTTGTGACAACGTCAGTTGTACAAAGAGCTATAGAAATAAAATTGACTTGACGTGGCTTAATCCTGTGACCCTCCGATCACAAGGGCAGGTTGCAAACCACTGGGCCACCTCTGCCCACAATGTGAGACTGTATTCCATCTCTGCAATATGTGTTAGTCATCATCTAGTCCTTCATCAGTAATCAGATTTCTGTAATGGTTGGGTCGTTGTGAGGAAGCAAACGCAGCGTTCTAAAGACAATAAAGATTTAATAAAGACAAAACAAAAACACTGATTCAAAACAGAACATAATCCCGAGTAATCACAAGCAGGACAGGACACGACCACGGCGTAGTACATAGGTACATACAAGACAACCGACCAGGACTAAATGGACAGACAGGAACTTAAATAGGGACACTAATTATTGACAGCTGACAGGGAGTGACGTAGAACAAGAAACAGCTGACGGGGGTGTGGCTAACGCAAACACACGGGGGCACGGAGGGGCGCATACGTGACAATTTCAGAGCCTAGATCATTTTGAGTGGTCTACAGGTCAGTGTCTGATAAAATGGACATATTTTTGTCTTTTTTTGTCTTTTTTTGTCTTTATTATTTTCTTTCTTTATTTTATTGTTATCTGGTGTCAACCAGAGGAAGACGGGTACCACTTCTGGGTCTTGGTTCCTCCCAAGGTTTCTTCTTCCAGCTTAGGGAGTTTTTTTCTTACCTCCGTCTCATTAGGGGCTCGGACCTGGACTTTGTTAAGCTGCTTTGTGACAAGATCAGATGTAAAAAGCACTATAGGAATAAAAGTGAAGTGAAGTGAAGTGAAGTGAAGTGAAGTGAAGTGAAGTGAAGTGAAGTGAATTGAATTGAAGTAAAGTAAAGTAAAGTAAAGTAAAGTAAAGTAAAGTAAAGTAAAGTGAACTGAACTGAACTATACTGATCTGATCTGATCTGATCTGATCTGAACTGAACTGAACTGAACTGAACTGAACTGATCTGAACTGAACTGAACTGAACTGAACTGAACTGAACTGAACTGAATGGATCTATACTGAGCTGAACTAAATTGAATTGAACTGAACTGAACTGAACTGTACTGATCTGATCTGATCTGATCTGATCTGATCTGATCTGAACTGAACTGAACTGAACTGATCTGAACTGATCTGAACTGATCTGAACTGATCTGAACTGAACTGAACTGAACTGAACTGACCTGAACGGATCTATACTGAGCTGAACTAAATTGAATTGAACTGAACTGATTTCAACTAGACTGAACTGAATTGAGCATATTTTGTCATTGCTGATTGTTCAAACCTTCTAGCTGCTACAAATCTTCTGGGCAGATTTGTGGAATTTCCCCAGCTCAGCTCAAACAGGAAAAAGATGAAATGGCCCATCAAGTGTTTAATCTTACTCACAGAACGTTTAACCTCAGTCGATTCCATGGGGAATGTTAACGCGCCGCAGGCTTTTCTGACATCTGTTAATTTGTTGTACAGTTTTTCCCAGGAGTCATGGCTGGATTGAACCAGAATAATAAATCGTGTGATCGTCACCATGTGCTTTTGCATGTGAATGTCACTCTGACTGGCTCAGGCCTTCCAAAGCTCCTCTAAGACTCCTCTATGATCAGAAAACAGCCCATCTCATGTCAGTAATGCAGTATCAGTGTAAGCTGCCTGGCCATTCATTATGTGCAGTTAAAGCCTCCTGCCATTGGGTAAACAGTAGCACGAGTCCCATTGGAAGTACACAAACATTCAGTCGACTGGAGAACTGAACCATAAAGTGCCTAAATAAAGTCACTCACCAGCCTTGAAGGCTCCTCTATACATTCTGTGGGATGAAAGCAATTGGCCCCAGACGGATATGTGCAGTGACATGCAGGTTTAATGGACCAGGCTGCGCTTTGGTCCAGTGGCTATAAGTCAGCTGATATCGCTCTGGAGGAATGTGCTGAGGCAAGCTGAGTTCGCCGCATCTCCAGCTGCACCCTGTTGTAGTAACTGCTGGGGTAAAATCAGTTATACGTGTTTATGTAAAAGCAATGGAAATGATGGGTCAAGCAGAAAACATGGCTGTTGGACCAAAGTTTTGTATGTACATTTTTGTCAATTTTCACATTTTTACAGAATTTGAAAACAACTGCTGACATTTACACCATGTCAAAATTTCACGATATATGGAGCATAAGAAATGGTTCAAAAGTACATTTACCATAAACCTTCAATATAAATTAAGAAGATTTCGGTCCATTTTGGAGATAGCCACGATAACCAACCTAACAAAAATCACATGTAGAACTGCAATGAAGCTTGCACATCCATTGTTTCTCACCAGAGGAATTAAATGCTCTGTCCTTCTCACTGAGAATCCATCTGGTCTACAATGAAATGCTAAGGCTAAAGCTGAAGTGTGAGCAACAACACTTGTAGCAGCTGAATGGAATGATGAGGAGCTCAATCAGAAGAACTAACTCTGAACTGAGGAAGAGTTAGGAGTGAATGTGCAAAATGTGGATCTTCTAGAAGCTGAGATCTGAATTTGTTCTGAATGTGGAGAACAGCTGATTTTGAGGAAAATCAGGTTTAAGGATAACCTTCAGAACCTCAGATGACCACCCAGTGAGATCTCTGTGTGATCTTGAGTGAATGCTGACATTAGCACAAAGAAAATAGACATGTTTGGATATTCGAGTGACAACCTATTGGAAACAAGCTTTAACACAGTGCTTAAATGTGGATAGGGCTAAGACTCCACACCAGTGTGGTCTGAGATGTTCGACATTGAACGTTCTATCAGCTCTAACTCACCCACGCAACAGTAGATGTTAATGTCAGTTTAGTATAACAGTGGATTTACCACCATCTGTACATTCAAAGCTGTTACATTTTCACTGTTTTACATTTGAAAGTGAACGAATAAATCACACAGACCCAGCCAACTCAGTGGAGTTCACTAGAGGGCAGAAAAACACAATTGAGACACGCTTGGTGTTTGTCATGTCACGCTGTATAACAAATCTGTCATTTTGTGCAACTGTTGTACATACTAACAGTTTTCAGCAGGGCGCCAACACTTTATTCATTTTTTCAGTGGTTTTAAGGAGGAATTCTAAACAATCTGTGATCTAAAATTGAAATAAAACAACACTAGTGTCAAAAACACTTTAGATGGTTAGATGCTCGCTGTCTATATTCTCACTGGCCTGAAACTAATGTGATGAATCTGCAGCTCCGAAACAGTGGCTTTGGGGTTGTGCAGTCTCAAAGTTCTAGAACATTAGTATAGAACAGTGGCAGACATGCAAAAGAGCATAGTAACAGGTCTATCTGGTGAAAAAGGTTTAAAGTTACTAACTTTCAGAAAATTGATGCCAGTGGATGTGAATTCACAACACATGCTGAAATGAATATATTGCTGTTGAGTGTTTTGACATGTTTAGCACTACAGATAACACGGCAGAATAGATTTTATAGATGCAGTTTATGCAGAAATGTGAAAAATGACAGATAATTTCTGCCTGCAGTGTCTTTTCTTACTGTAAGTCTGGTGCTGGTTCTTCATACACACAAGCTACACAAGTTGCATGGGCCTCACACCTGCTACACCTCCCCCTGGAAATAAAATGACTTCAAATATTTGATGTGAATTAATTAGGTAAGATTCTTCTATATAGATCTTAAGAGTGCCAGGTGTGGCCAACAGTTGGTCACTAGGTCCAAACAGGACTAAGTAATGTAAGCATTGGTCTTGTTCCTCGTGCTGTTTGTTTCATCATGTTTATTTCCCTGTGTTCCATTACTCTGGTCTGTGTTTATTTTGCCATGTGCTCTTGTCTGTCTAAGCCCTGCCCTAGCCCCGCCTTGTCTCCGCCCTCATCAGCTCTTCCTCATTTCCTGTCTCCTCCCTATCAGGTGTTCCTTGTTTCATGTTCCCCATTTAAACCCCTGTGTTTGCCTTAGTCTCTGTGGGTTATTGTCTTGATAGCACCAATTGTGAGTTATGTTAATCTTTCTGTTCATTTTTTTATTGTTTTCTTAGTCTGTATTGCTATTTAGAGTTTGTTTGTTTGTTTATTAAAAATAAAATATAAAAAGCCTTATACTCGCGCTTCCTTCCAATCAGCTTCGATTCGTGACAAGTAACTTGTGATGTGAAGTGACAGTGACTTATTTGTCATTATGAACCCACTCAATCACACAAAGTGCACCACGATGAAATGTGAACTCTGCATTTAAACCATCACACGTGCACACATGGAGAAGTGGCCGCTATGTGAAGTGTCTGGGGAGCAGTGTAGTGGGACGGTACCTTCCTTGAAGGTTCCCCAGTGGTATCTTGGGACTTGGAACCTGTGACCTTCTGTTAGGACAAGGTCCTAACCACTAAGGCCACCACTGCCCACAAATGTCAGGTATCACTATGGGCTACATTATTTTTCTGTCCTCCACGTGGATGTAAATAATGTGACGGGTTGGACGCTGCAGTGACAGGGGGGCTTTGAAGTGTCATTACCTGTTGGGGGCTGAAAAAAGGAATGAAATGAGAAAAGCTGCTGACAGCGAGATGAGACAACATGGTGCAGACAGCTCATAAATGTCAACATCATTACAATGTTCTGTCATGCCTCTGTTGGTGCTAGAGTTCATTAGTGCTAGCTAATTTTAGAGCTCTTTGTGTTTCAGTCATACGATTTACCTATAGATGTATAATTCATTTTTTTGTGTGTAGGAGTGATACTGTTGTAACTTATATAAAGAGCTTTGGGGAGGGATCTATGAGGGATGCCACAGCCCCGATCCCAGGTGAAGCCACAGCTACCTGTGGGCTGGAGTCCAGGACAGCATAACTGGGCTTGCTCTCTTTAATGGGTAGGGGTCAGAGGTTGCTCAGAGTGATAATAGATAGCACAAGCATCTGTAAGGTAACAGAACAGAGAAGGGTAGAGCGTTACCTCAGACTCATAGGGCTTTCCAGTGATGCTATGTGAGTGGCAGTTTGAAATGTGATGTAGTGGTGCTTAATGTAACATGGAGGAAGCATGTGTCTAGCCTTCACCCTCCCAGTGTTGGTGGGAGTCCTAGCTAGTGGGTGGAATTACACACAAAGAAATTCACCACAATTGGGGTGAAAATTGGGGAAAAAATCCCCCACAAAACAACTCAAAAATGGAAAATGTAACACACAGTCAAAGTGCACTAATGGCATTCAAAAGGCTTAGGTGGAACAGTGCTGCTCCCATGAATTATGTGCTTTGTGCATGAGCAGGTCCATTTCCTCACAGGAAACTGATCTGGTTTACCTGGTAACCACACCATTATAATAGCAGTCCACCATAGCTCCGCCCCTGCCTTTTAAATGTGAGGTGATGGGCCATTCTGATTGGTTTATTTAATGTTGAGCCCAAAACACACCTTTGAATCATTTATAGAGCTTGGACAACATTTTTGCACCATGCGCTGGAGCAAAGTCTGATTGTTCCGCTGTCAAAATAGGAATTTGGATTTGGACACGCCCATAAATGTTCGTTTTTGCACTTTATGCTTTGCATTACACTGTCAAAACAGAGCCCTAAAACCTAAAGGACTGTTCCATGTACAGTGTTGGAATTTCTGCTCTATATGTTTTGTTTAAGTCTCAATAAAATTCCTGCTTTTCCATAAGATCTCCATGTTGTGGCTGATCATGTGGACTGGTGAAGCCGGACTCAAGGGCGCCCATGAGCAGGGATGCATGGTGCTCATCTAAAGATGCTTCCGCGATGATAAATATGTCTGTCCCTGCGATTGGCCATTGCACTGCAGGTGTAAATGAAGTCTCATTTTTCCGTCTCCATTTCTCTCTCTCTATTCAGCCCAATCCGAGCCTTATCTCCACTGCCAGGACACCGAGATGAATGTATAGTTGTGCTCCTATCGCCCGACATGTGTGTTCTGTGTGTATGGCCAGTGCTTTGGAGGTGTTTAGCAGCAGACTCATTCGCTCAGCAGCTCTGTTATTCCACCAGTCTTCCTCCTATAAATGGAAGATGCTGCTCCGGCACATGCTGAGAATATTAAAACACTCCAAATCACCCGCTTGCCTTTGTTTGCAGCGCTCGTTTGCACAGCCTTAATTAACGGTGAGGAATTTGATTTCAGATTTGCCCCACGATATTTTCCAGTATCTGGGTGTTAATGGCATGTAATATACATAATTATATGAACAATAATAGTAATAACAACATGAATAATGTTAACAATTGCTAATTGTACCTATGTATAAATGGTACATTGTGCTTTTTGGTGAGCTTGTTAAAGCCATCCATCCATCCGTCCATCTTCTAAACCGCTTCTTATGTTTCACGTCACGCCAATCCCAGCTGACTGCGGGCCTAAGGCGGGGTTCACCCAGGACAGGAGGCTCAACCCATCGGCAACACACAGACAGACAAACAACCATTCATACCTATGGGCAATTTAGAGCAATTAACCTACTGCAGCCTTTGGACTGTGGGAGGAAACCGGAGAACACACACGCGAGCAGCTCACAAACTCCACACAGAAAGGCACCCGTGACCGACCCGGGGATCGAACCCAGGACCTTCTCGCTGTGAGGCGATAGCATTAACCCCTGCACCACAGTGCCATGCACTGAAAACGCTGCGTCCTATGAAAACCTATGATATCAAATCATGCAGAGCTTGTGAATAAGTGGTCTGGCATTTCTCATTTAGTACCTTTTTATCACTTTTTTGCCTGGATATATATATAAAAAAAATAATAATAAAAGAAAAGAATTGCATTTAAAATCAATGCTAAAAAAAAAAAAATCTAAATTTGACACCCCCCCCCCCCAATTTGTTCAAATATTTATATTAAGTATTTTAGAAGCGACTGAATGAAATTGAGTCATTTCGTTTGGTTGTGGGAATGAAAAATCATGCGGAAAACGCTGTTCTTTTGTTCTTTCTGCTGCACTGATGTGCACAGATGTGTTCAAAAGGTCCAAGTGGCAGGAGGTCAACAGTGAAAATGTCAGCCATGTCGGAACTATTTCACGGTTTATATGAGGGACATTAGACAAGCCATTTGTAATCACTTCATGTCAGGTATCGGGGGTGGGGGGGGGGGGGTACACAGCCCATGGATGTCCCCATTACAGGGTAGATTCCACTTAAAAACAGAACATTCTGTTCAGCATGCAGAACACAGCAAAACAAGACACCCAAAGGAACACGTCGATGCCGTCTGTAGCCACAGTCTTCGTAATGATAATGTATGGCTAATGTATGTCAACTAAAAACAATGGAGCTCCTTGACTTGGGCAATGCCTTGGATGTTTCCCATGTTTTTGTCCATGCAAACTGTTTATTTGTGTCATTTTTTTCCATTTTCAGCTCTCTTTCTTCCACCTGGAGTGAAATTTGGCTGTGTTGGTGTATGTAGAGAGTGTAAAACAGCATGGCTGGACACACACATCTCTTTTCACTCATTAACCAAAGTTTTTCTCTGTTTTTTGTCTACTGTAGATCCAAGCATTCCTAATGTGCAGGTGACGAGGCTGACGCTGATGTGCGATCAGGCCCCCGGACCCATCACCATGGACTTAACAGGTTTGTTTCTCTACTTTTTATCCTTTATTTTGTCAGAAAACACCCTTAAGATTCTAAAATCTTCTCTCCACACTCCCAGACTCTTTTGTTTTATGCAATGATCAGCCATAACATTATCACCACCTGCCTAATATTGAGCAGTTCCCCTCCTGCTGCTGGAGCAGCTCTGACTGTGCTGCACTGTGTCTTCTGACCCCTTTCTATCCGAGCCAGCATCACTTTCTACACCACAGTAGCTCTTCTGTGGGATCAGACAGGCTAGCCTTTACTCACCCACATGCATCAGTGAGCCTTGGGTACCCATGACCCTGTCGCTGATTCACCTTCCTTGGATCACTTGGTCCCACCTGGAACACTCCACAAGACCTGCCGTTCAGTTGTCTGGCCTAAGACTAAGGGCCTTAAAGTACCTCAGACTTGTACGCTTACCCATTTTCCCTGCTTCTAGAACATCAGCTTCAAGAACTGACTGTTTACTTGCTGCCTAATATATCCCAACCCCTTACAGGTGCCATTGTAATGAAATAACTACACAGTCAATGTTATTCACTTTACTTGTCAGTGGTGTTAATGTTATGGCTAATCGATACAACCGTTGAGAACCTCTGCTGTGCTCAACCAGTCCTGACTGCTGACCTCAACCTATAGATCTATAGGCTAATAGCTGCGACCAAGCTAGCATTACAGTAAGCCTTAATTTGGCCGTCTGAATCCTGGCTGGGTGGCTGTGGCATTGCCTGGGGATCAAACCAGCAATCGAATGTAGGGACGTCATTCACCAGGTGTGGTTAGAGAGATTTTTTTTTAATAGATGTACCAACCCAGCTTTACAGAAATCCCATGGAGGTGCAACAGGGGAAGTGAAAGTGAGTGATGGTAAAAAAAAAAAAACAAAGGTAAACGGGTAAAAGAGTAGAGAGAATATCCGAAAAAGAGAATAAAAGAAAATCTGAGTCTTAAAATGACCTGTAAGCTGGGTTTAGACTAAGTCTTGGGAAAACCTTAAAACTGTGTGAGAGCCTGTGTGTTTTCTGGAGAATTTTAGCTGTGATTTTACTTTTTTTTGGGTTTTTTAGTTTTTTGGGTTGTTTTTTTTTTACTTTTTCCACAATGTGCAGTGGGCTTCACCTTGTTTTTAACTGATTTTGGCCGAACACATGCATTGTTCTTGAGCCAGCAGGTTAAACGTGCACTCACCCACACACACGCTAGCGTGAAGTCAAATAAATGGACCTTAGAAAACCTCGTGAGATGCCACATCACTTCACGAACCATCCATTTTAATCCATGGAGATACAGGTAGCAGTTTGTATCAGCCGTCAGTCCTGCCTTGGTCTCGGGTTTAGTCTTGGTCCAGTGTCCTTCACCCGGACGGTTGAAAGAAAGAACCACAACACAGAACCAAAATACACTGGGCCATCTGAGAATTTTGAGCTATCAAAAAGAAAACATTAAAACATCTGCATGTTGACATTTAAGACCTAAACATAACCTGTACATCAAATCTGAATGTTTTTAAGACGTTTTAAGGCCTTAAATTCAGAATTTTAAGACCCTGGCATTTAACGCATCCATGTAGGAGCAGTGCTTGGGGACAGTACCTTGCTCACAGGTACCTCGGTGGTATTTGTACTGGCAGCTTTCAGGTCACAGAGGCAACTCCCTAACCACTGCCTCAATATCTCCTCCAGAGCTTGAGGAAGAAGCCAACTGGAGTAGAATCAAGGTAAACAATTCAGATATTGTTAAAAAAGTGCGTTAGATTTAATGATGAATCGTCGTATTGGCACAGCTGTGATGTTTTTCTTTTCTCTGCTGTTGCCATGGCACGATGCAGGGGTCCCCGCTGCCCTGTCCAAGTGCTGCGGTCATCAGCAGAGAGGGCGTTTGCTTTGCTGACACTATTGACAGGAGTGTGGTGGCTCTCTGCTGCATTCTAATGAGCCTTCTACCTCCTCAAGAGGGGTGATGTCATTCCTGAGAGGAGGGCCAGACCTGGGCTATGTGTGTGTGTGTGTGTGTGTGTGTTGTGGAGGGGGCTCGGCCCCATAAATCAATCTAACACTGCTGTGGGCTGTGTTTGACCTGCCAGGAACAAGCTGGAATACTGTAATTTCCCAGTAAAATCACAAACCTACGTTACTGATATTGAGCAAAACGTGTGATTTTAGTCATTACTGCCAGGGACAGTCTGGAACAGTCTGCACTGAGAAACACAACGTCAATTATTTTAGGGAAAATCATTATTTTAGTGATCGTTTCATCAGCCAGGCCTATTCCTACTCACCAGGATAAGGCCGGGGGGAGGTATGAGGGACCCCATGCCCCTTTCAGAGCGAGTTTCTGCCACCTCCTGTCGCTCGGTCGGCTCGAGGGAGTCTCCCTCTTCTTAGCGATGGAGTGCTGGGAAAGGTCACCTGGTTGCTAGGCAATAGAATGATCTCATGCACTTGAAGTCCACAGCTTTGAGAGAGAGAAGCCCCTTCTTAGCAGTGAAATTGCTTACGCGATGTGGGGTGTTGTGCAACACACAGCAGCGTGAAGCCTCTGAGATGGGCGTTTTAGCTCATTCAGCATTTAACCCATAGTGCATGGGAGTGTCTGCACGCGTTCATACAGTCCACCTGTCACTTGTCAGCTGGCACAGACTGATCTGCAGTTATCTACAGCTATATATGTGTATCAAATAGAATAGAATAGAAAAGAATAGAATAGAATAAGAAAACATAAAATAGAATAGAATAAATCAGAATAAAATAGAACCACATTTAATAGAATAGAGTAGGACAACATAGAATAGAATAGAATAGAATAGAATAGAATAGAATAGAATGACATTGAAAAGTGTAAAGTAGGATAACAGAATAGAATAGAATAAGAGTAGAGTAGGATAACAGAATAGAATAGAATAGAACAGAACAGAACAGAACAGAACAGAACAGAACAGAACAGAACAGAACAGAATAGAA
>JBBPDA010000005.1:41124-60218 GCA_037974385.1 Arnoldichthys spilopterus | reverse complement strand
ATATTTTTTTTTTTTTATCAAGCTTTACTTTCTGTGTATTCTGTCCACTCAATCTTATATACTCCCTAGTCCCATCGAAGATTTAGTATTTCCAGCTGTGTTTGTTCCATTTGTGACAAATAATTACAAATGAATACAGTGCTTAACTCTGACTGAACCCCCCATGAACATATGTGCATTTTTCTCTCACTTAGTTGTGTTTATGCAATATCATTTAAACTTTTCTGCCAAATCTTTTCAGTAATGATGCTATTTGAGATTTTTAGATAAACTAAACATATTAAAAATGTACACTGATCAGACACAACAGTACAACCATATTGATTTTTTCATATTAGGCAGTAAGTGAACAGTGAGTTCTTATAGTTGATAAGTTAGAAGGAGGAAAAAAGAGCAAACATAAAAATCTAAGACCCTTTGATAAGGGCTTCACTATGATGGCTAGACAAGTCCTGTTGGGTGTTCCTGGTGTGCAATGATTAGTACCTATTGAAAGTTGTCCAAGCAGGGACAACTGGTTTTCTGTGACATGGCATGGGCACCCAAGGTTAACTGATGTTCACAGAGAGTGAAGGCAACACATCTGGTCTGATCACGCAGAAAAGCTACTGTAGCAGAAAACAATAAATAAATGCCCTTGATAGAAAGATGTCAGAACAGTCAGAGCTGTTTGTTGGCATGGGGGGGCATAATATCGGACAGGTGGTTTTAATGTTAATGGCTGGTCAGTGTATATGTATTCAGGGACAAATACTCACAGCTGAGTTGAAAGTAAAATAAGCTACATTTTACAACCACATACTACATACATGGTACTGACAAAAATGTGAACATTTTCACTTTCATTTCAGGCTGTACTCAACAATGCATTGATCAGGTGCCTCACTTTATTTGAGTAGCCACATACAGATCAACTGCCAATGTTCAAATGTTTTTTTTTTTTGTATTTAAGCAACTACTGGCCTACATTCCGTGACCCTTAAAACCTGTGCCCCACTTTTCGGCTGCTGCAGTGGACACTAAATGCAGTAAGAGGGGAGCTCTTCGGCTGTGCTGGAGGAGGCAGCTCCAGTGGATTTGGAACATGTGTCTCTCAAGGCTGCACTCGGCGCCATGTGCTTCAAAGCCTTTCCCCGAAACTGGCCCGAATCAAAGGCGTATTGTTTGGGAGCGAAGCCACTGCGAGGCTGCAAACAGGCCGTCAGCTCACTCCCCTGCTGTTCACTTTCTTTTTATACACACCATAAATAAGAGAAAGAGAGGGAAGAGAAGGAGCGGCAGACGTCAAGGAAAGCAGTAAATGAGAAGGAGGGAGAGAAACAGAAAAAGAGAAAGAAATTCAGGGAGTGGAGAGAGAGGAAGGAGGGAGAGGCAGAGAGAAATCATTTGCAGCTACCTTGTTCAGCTGCCCACAGCCTGCAGTGAGGACGGTCAATGAGTTCACAGAGGAGAGAAGAGAAGAGAAGAGAAGAGAAGAGAAGAGAAGAGAAGAGAAGAGAAGAGAAGAGAAGAGGGACTTGAATATATTGTGTAGTCCATGTAGTAGTGAATACAGGGTGTATACTGTATACAGTGTGCACAATGTTTAAAGTGTGTATAGAGTGTATAGTTTGTATGCTGTGTACGGTGCGTACAGTGTATAATGAGTGTATAGTGTGTATATTTTGTAGAGTGTGTACAGTGCGTATAGCCGCAACTCAATAAGACACACAGCAGCAAACAAAAAACAGCCCAGAAGAGTCAAAAAAAGAGAACACAGCATGACACAATATAGTGCAACAAACCACAAAACAACACAGTATTCACATTAGCCTGACATAACAGAGAGAGAAACAGAGAAAACAGAGTGAAGGGAGAGGGAGAGAGCGATGCCTGTATTCTCTAATGAAATCCAGCTCAGCTCCACACAGCTAGAGGAAACCTCCAAACAACAGTTGAGATGTTTTGTGGTTTAACGTTGATCACTAAGGGAGAGAGTGAGGAGCAGATGGAGCTTTACAGTCATCCAAAAACAACAGAGGCAAAACACTGTGTAAAACACACACACGTCTCTCAAAAACAGATGTACAAAATGAACACACACATATATGGCACTCTAGTGCTGGGCAGCATACAAGAATATGGTTTTGATGCCACAGAACAAATTTAAATTAGTTAATACTAATAGAAAAGAAAAGCTTATATGCAGTGTTTGCCATTTGCTGGGTGTTTTAAATTATGAAAAAAATAATAAAATCTATAAAACAAAAGATGAACCAATGTAGGAACTGTGGATACATTATCTATAACATTTGAACCATTAACAGGTTAAGGTAATAACACTATCTTGTTATCTTGTTAACATTATCTTCTCAATTATCTTGTTATAGTAACATCTGTGTGGGGGATATATTAGGCAGCCCCTGAAGTGGATACAATCTGGAAAAACGGGCGAGCTTAAAGATCCAAGCCACTTTGACCAAGGCCAGATTATGATAGCTAGACGACTTGTGGGGGAGGTCTGGTGGGGGTAGTTAGTAGCTCCCAAAAGTGGTCCAAGAATGGACAACCAGTGAACCAGTGACAGGGTCATGAGCACCCATGGCTCAGTGATATGTATGGACAGTGAAGATTAGCCAGTTCCATTGGTCCTATCCCACAGAAGAGCTACTGTAGTACAAATGCTAAATAAGGTTCATGCGGTCATTGACAGAAAAGTGCAGCTTGCTGGCATAGCCACAGTCCAGTCAGAACATCCATGATTAAACCCTGTCCACCACAGAAAGTGCCTACAATGTGAGCATCAGAACTAGACCATCAGAACTGCCCCAGCAGCTTACCTGTGGAAGAGATAGCACCAGGATGCACTACAGGAAGAACTGCTATGCTCTAGGCAGCATTCTCAGGTAGAGACAGATATGATTAAAGAGTTTTTGTGTCTTTGTGATATGTCCGTGTGTGTCTGTGTGTGTTTCTGCATCACCCTCTCACCTTGCACTCTCCATTAACACACACATCCAGAGAATCATCTCTGCAGGGTGTCCCATCCACCACGGCTGGAGCACGCTCGGTGTAGAAATTATAGCCTTCAGCCAAGCAATTCAGAGAGCAGGATTTTACCCCACCTGTAGACACCCACACACAACAGGTTATAGTTACTGACAGACAGAAGTCTATCATACATATCACTATCATTCTAAAACACCCATGACTGGTTTACAGTCCATTAAAGGGCAGAATGTGCTGTGAGGTGACCGCACAACCCACTGTTGTTGTTATTATTATTGTTTTTTATTATATTTTTTTATTTTTTTACTAAAAGAGAATTATTAAACCATTTTTCAATGCAAGATTTGAAAGAATTCAGATATGTCATCATCTACAGTACATAATATTGGGAAAATATTCAGGGAAGCTGTAGAAATCTCAGTTCGCGTAAAGCAAGGCCGGAAACTACTGTTGGATGTGGACTTTCAAGCCGTCAGAAGGGATTGCACGAAAAACCATCATGCTGCATTGCATGAGAAACCATCATGCTACTGTAATAAATTTATGTTATGTACTTGTGAAGGGTTGTGAAGGTGAAAACTATATAAAACTGCTTAAAAACTGACATATAGGGACAGAAACCAGATGACTGAACAACATGGTTTAGGGCAAGTGTGTGATGATTTAGGCATGCAGTTTGCACAGTGTTTGCTGGTGGAGTTTACATATCTACTGTTTGTTGGATACATTAGCCAAGTAGCTCCAGAGCAAAACTAAAGAAGCAAACTTCAGACAGTGATCGACTATGTTGTGTTTGGGATATGGGAAAATTGTGTTTTTTGTATTTCTCACGCACACACACACTCTGTGTGTTTTTATATGGTGATTTCACGTCTGTTCTTCATCCACAGGGCACAGCAGCCCCAGTGCACTATTAAATTTACAACATCGCACATTGGAAAACAAACCCCGAAAACAAATTGCCTGCAAATTTGCCCCTGAATGTAACACTCCTGCAGCAATGAGGGACACACGGACACACATACATTCTGAACTCAAATGGCTGTAAAACAAAGCGCTGGAGTATGTCTTGCAGAGTGCGGCTGATGCTCTTAAAGTGGCTAATGGATATGCACTCGGAATTTTAATGAGCTTTTGGGGGGGGCTTTATGTAAGTCAGTTTGTTCTTCAACAGCTGTTAGATGCTAAAGAGAGGGTGAGTGAGAAAGAAGAGGGGGAGAGAGAGAGAGAGAGAGAGAGAGATCCAAAAGAGCACATTTTTGTTGGCTTATTTACAAACAGCACAGTCTTATTACAATCTAACACATACACACACACACACGTACATTCACTTTCCACAATCCTTTCCCTGTCCTATAGAAACTGAGTAAAGAGTGGAATAAATGCTCCATCAGCACATTCCCCACCAGCTGGAGAAAAAACCTGCACAGTCATATACTGAAGATGATAAAGGGAGGAGGATAACAAGTGAGTGAGGGAGAGAAGACAAAACAGGTAACAGAAGAGAGAGTGAAAGAGGACAACAGAAAGATAGAGAGCGAGAGAACAAAAAAGAAAAATAGACTGAAGACCAATGGAAAACCAAAGAGAGAAAGGAGAGAAAAGAAGAGAGAGAGATGAAGGGGAGAAAGGGGAAGAGAGGGATGTAGAGGAAAGGAGAAAAACTCAGAAAACAAGAGAGAAAAGAGAAAAAAAGTATAGATGTACAGAGAGAAAGATGCTTGAATGTGTTTTGCATTAGTTCTTAAGGTGCCCCTTCCTACCTGTTCCAGGTCATGTTGGACATGGAGCAAACTGCTAACCATCTCCAAATCCAGTGAAGCACTGGTATACCTGGTGAACCTTAAAAGCTGCTGAATGTATGTCTATTTTCCTACCCCAGACTGACATTGGAGGCATTCCATAAGCCCTCGCTAGAGGGACAGGTGCAAAAGCTGTTGTTGCTAATAATGGGTGAAAGTAATAGGGCCAGTTAGTTATCATGTTTTTTTGTGAGAAATGCTTGCATTGTTTCATGTTTGCATTCCATTAATTGTAAACCTCACATTCAATCACCAGTATCTCTGTAATAATCATCAGAAACAAGTAATGAAATGACCTCATAACAACACTCAAAGCTCTCCGCTGAGACTATAAAATCTCATGGTGCTCTGCTCTGGCAGACCAGAGTTGCCGTTGCAGCTGAGCTGGTGTGCAGGGACATGGCCAGGGTGGAGTTGGTGGGGTGCGCTGGAAGCGCCGAGGGGATTTTGGACGGATTACAGATATGCGGACGGCTCCCGCCTGCGTGCATATAAACACGGCTGTATGAAACGCAGCATGGCTTTTTATGAACTGTCCTTGGCTGTCTGAACGGAAGTTGGTCGGCTGCAAGAGACGTCTGAATCAGGAAAGAGAGGCAGAATGGAGGCAGAGAGAAAAAGAGAGAGAGAGAGAGAGAGAGCGAGAGAGAGAGAGAGAGAGAGAGAGAGAGAGAAAGGGAGAGATGGAGAGAGAGAGAGCAAGAGAGAGAGAAAGAGGGAGAGAGGAGAGCATTTCCATTTTTTGATCAAACATCTACAGAGAGAAGGAAGAGAGTGGAGGATAGATAAGGATGAAGTAGAAATTTGTGCAGCAAAGACAAAGTTGTATGGCTCATAGGAATTCAGGAAATGAGAGACAAAGATATTCTTATAATATGCCACAATATTACGTAATATACATAATCTACTAAAAGATTAAGATACATAGGCTGACTTTCACAACATAAAATAAAAAAATAAACCAAAGAGTTCTCATTAAACTTCATCATGTTCAGCGGCAGAAGTAAAACCCTAAGAAAAAAAGCCTTGAGGGGCTCAAAAATGGTACAGCAGTCATATGCTAGATTGCATGGAGCAGTTTAGTGCCAGTGGTATACATACATAGTTTAAGGTAAAGGATTTTAATTTTAAGTCACTTTGGACCATTTATGTAGATTAGTTTGGCATCAATTTGACATTTTAAATTGTGCAAATAAAGTAATAATAATAATAATTTAATAAAACAAAAGAAATTATGTTAAAAATAGGGAGAGACACTTAGACACACTAAGTTCACCATGCCCAGTGCCAGTTGTCAGCTAGAGGGGTATAAAGCCATTATCGCTGGCCTGTGGAGCAGTGGAACTGCATCAGTTTGTGACCTCATTAACCCTTTTGTGGCTAAATGCAATCAGATCTTTGCAGCAATGTTCTCACATCTACTTTTAAGCTTTCCCAGAAGAGTAGAAGCTGTTACTGCAGAAAATAGGAATGGGCAAATCTCTCATTGTTTTCTTCTCCCCCTTCACTCTTGCCTTCCAAACCACCCACCGTCTCCCTACTGTGGGTAAGGACACGCATGGGTTGGAGTTGGTGGTGTGTGCTCAAGTGCTGAAAAGTTAATGCCTGCATTACTGTCACGAGGACAGATTCTGTGTAAAGGTGGATATTCATCTTAAAAGTGTTTTCACTCCGTTGTTGACCTTGTTTTACTCACCACCCCTATATGGCTTCCATGTGTAGAATTTCCCCCGGAAAGGAACGCTGTCAAAATCAGAGCACTGGATCTCCCGGAAATCCTGAGACCCAGGAGGGCACTCCTAAAACACACAAACACACATATACACACACACACAATTAAATCACTTTTTTGGGCCCCTGCCATGCACATTTTAGTGTTTTCTTTGCTCTAATATGCCCACCTAAAGGTGATGTAACACAGGGGTAAATATGCCCCTATCCCAGTATTTTCTGGTGCTCTGCAGGCATCAAGTTTGTCAAATTTGTTTATATTTACCCAATTACTTTTAAATTGGTCAGTAAAACATTAGAAATCTTTAATCTCTTGTCAGGTAAATAAAGGTTGGAGAGGATTAAAAATCACAGATTCATGTATTTACTGCATTTTAGACAATGCACCAACTTTTCTGGAAATGAAGTGCGTACTTATTAGATCTATGGTCCCATAAAAAGGTCTACAAATAACAAGATAAATATGACAGCAGCAAAGAGAAGCATGCTATTAAAGGGAAGATTAAAAGGCAGAAATAGCTGCTGTACGGTACTGTGCGAAAGTCTTGGGAACCCGTGTTAATAGTTTAAAGCCATTAATCTGACCAGTGAGTTTCTTTCTGAGCAAAACACAAGTGAACATTTAGAAGACACAGGTTTGGCTTCAGATTTCCTCTCCATGCCTCACTGCATTGAAGTGTGCAAAGTCCCATCAGCACCTGATTTCATGTAACAGAGGAATGATTGAGCCAAAACCAGCGATTTGCAGGAAACTACTAAGTAATACCGGGCATCCACAAGGAGAACTCTGGGAATGGTAAAGCCAACACATTGACACATAAAATCACAGTTTACTGTATTACTGTTATATGTGTTTATCCTAATATTAGTGTTTTTTAAAAAAACAAGAACACGTACTGCCCAGAAAATTTTATTTATTACATTTATTGATCATTTTTAGGTGCCTAAGACTTTTGCACAGTGCTGTATAATTAAAGGATTATCAGCATATGGAATACAACATGTCACTTTAAGACTCATGTTGTACAACATTTACGTTGTGTTGCTAATGTTGTTAATTGTTGCTAACTGTCTAGCCTAGTGTAGTAATGCTGCTAGCTGTAAAGTGTCTACTGTCTACTGTTATGTGTAGTCTGTTACGGAGGCATTTAAGTAAGAATTTCATTGTAATCTGTACACTGCACTTTTTACATATGACAATAAATCCTTGAATTGCGAAAAACTCACTTCAATGTTGCAGGATCTGAAGCGTTTCCTCTCTCCCAAACAGAAGCGTCCTCCGATGGTTGGCCTGAACCCGGGGAGAGAAAACACACACACACACACACACACATAGCATAATCGACATCTGAGGGTGATTTCACAACAACTCCCACAATCACCCTGTCAACCACACTCCAGTTTATTGCAGCCAGACTCTCTGTCTGTCAGCTGCTCTTCGTTTGGATTCTTCACTAGCTGTAATCTTTGCAGCTCTGGTTCAGTGAGTACACTGGGCCCAGTCACAAGAATATTGTGAAATTATAATGCAGAAATATATAAATAAATGCAGTCAGTTTTATTAAACAAATAAGATGAATGAGATGTTTGTGAAACAGCTGCCTGCTGATTTTACTGCTCTTCCACATCTGATTCAGTTCATCAGCTCTTTTGCCAGGTCTTCATGAGTTGATCAGGTATTATATAAAACTAGTTAAATCTATTTATCTTGCAAGTAAATGTGTTTATCCCAAAAATGACTATATTATGTAATAATACAACAAATAAACATATAGTAAAAAAGCTGAAAGTTTTATGTTGTTTATTAAAAATTTGTTCATATCTTGATTAGAAGATTTTGGTTCTGTGTCTCCTGAGCATTTTTGGGTAACTCATTATCACATTACCCACCTAGGACTATCACAGTGGCGGATGGAGGAGGAGACTCCGCCCCCACAGGTGCGACTGCAGTCTTCCCACGGTGACCACAAACCCCACTGGCCATCCACTCCTTCTGGCCGAGTCCCATATGGCACACATACCCGTTTATAGCACCACTGGGTGGACACAAAGGAAAAAAGACTACATTCAGATCTGATTAATCCTAATATTGTACTAAACAATGACAATCTTAGCATATAGAACTAATCACTTTTAATGATGTTTTTTTAGGGGCTGAATTTAAACTATTTTTAAATAATCCAAAATATCTTACTAGGGCAAAATGAGTAAGGGGAAACCTTTAAATTGCAAGGGTCTGTATGTTGGATGTATGGTCATACTTAGTTCCATAGTGGTTACTGAATAAGTGTGTTTTATTTTTTTAAATAAAAAAATTCATGTAGTATGCAACAAAAACAACCTTTTTAAATAAGGTTAGGCAATGGTCATGTGAAATTGATTGCACTTAATTTGACTATGCAGTCATTGGCCAATTTATTCCTGAAAATCTTCAAACAACATGTAATACAGCTTCATAAATTTTAGCCATTTGGAAAAATAGTTGCCCAAGAAAAATAACAATCAAATCTGCAACCTGTGAATCCTGCAGTATGAGAAAACTGCTGCATTTAGCCATTATTGCAAATTAAAACCACTTATACACTACAGAGTGCCAGATTTTTAGCAGGAGCATGGCTTGTTCCTATCCTCAGTACTCACCCCCTTCTCTATGGTGCTGGTCTGGCAGATAGTGCCTTCAGCTGCTGGGATACTGCTGGTTATACAGCGGTTACTCTTGCTCATACACCAAAGCTCACTGCACACCTCCTGCGCACACACACACATGCACATATGTATATATATACACAAGATCAATGACAAATACAATACTGTTCAACAGAGAAGTGTCATGACATTCCTAAATGAAACTATTCAGTCATACCCAAGGGCACTGTAAAGGGGGGCTTTGAGGGGTTCAGCACTGACAGAGAGTCTAAGAAGTGATGGAGTGATGACCCTCCACTGTACATAAACATGACTCACACTACTTCCTTCTCAAGACACCCAGTACAGGAGGCCAACACAGACAGACAACCATTCACACATACACACTCAAACCTATGGGCAATTTAGAGTATTCAGTCAACCTACTGCAAGCCTTCGGTCAACACACGCAAACTCTGCACAGAAAGGCACCCATGGCTGACATGGGGTTTGAACCCAGGACCTTCTTGCTGTGAGGCAACAGCGCTAACCATGCACCAACGAGTCACCCACTTTCGCCAAATAACTCTGTGCTTTTGCTATGTTATTGTCTCGCTATCTGGTGTCAACTGTCCAAACAACATTCTAAACTGGCAGAAAGCCTTAGCGTCCTGACAAGTCTCTCCTTCATCAGCCTACGACTATAACACCTGGAAGACACTAAAGAGAAATAACACATGGGTACCATCCTTTTATTGGACTAATTCATTGCAGGACAGTTACATCCCAAACTATTCTTAAATGCCATGTCCTGTTCCAGATGTTCTTCTACTGGCATGTCATGAAACACACAATACCCATAAAGCTCTGCTCAATAAAGACAGCTATAGAAGTCTCTAAAAATGCCAGCTGAGCCAAAGCTCTGAGGTCTACAGTAATTCAGGAGAAAGCAGAAAAGGTCAGTTATGGTTGCCGCAGGGAGGCCGCACGAGGCAGAAAGCAGATTTTTTTGTTAACCACTGGGTTTTTTTTTGACAAAAGTGGCTGAGAGCCAGAAATCAGTAGACAGGGAGCAGCAAAGAAGTGGACTGCTACGGCTGGGGAAGAAAAAAGGTAAAACAACCATCTGGTCCAGATCTGAAGGAAGAAGAAAAAAAGAAAGAGAGATGGAGGGTAGGGTAGGGTAAAAAAAAAAAGACAGTGCTGAATGATTCACCGTACAAGAACAGAGGTTTGAACTCAAAGCCCCCTGCTCCAAAGCTAGCATGTGTAGACGTCTTTATACAAACCTACTGTTCTGAAAAGTGAATGTCCACCCCAAAGCACACAATTCAGTATCATTTTGCAACTCCTCAAAAAATGTGAGAAAAGAACAGATCTGAGCAATTCCTACCTTTTCTCCAAGCCGTGATGTACATGATATCTCATTGCTACTACACTGCTAACTGACTATGGTGTTCTCTTTCACAATGTACTCTCACACTACTTCAGTTCAATTTATAATGGAACTCTCATTTGCAATTTAAATGATTATATCAATTATAAATTATCAAAAGGAAAGTAACAATAAAAGGCACTAAATTAACTAATTAATAAAAGACAAAGGAGAAGCAAATAAAGGATCAGTAAAACCAATTTGTAATATAATGACCACCACTTTTAAATGGTGTACTCTAGTGCCGAGAATGACAGATAAAAGTCAGTATCACAATATTACAGTGTCAAACAATATTTTATATTTATATTTTTTTAGCATAAACAAAGCTCTTCATGAGTAATGCTATTCTGTGTTTTAAAAAAACTTCACAAACCTGACGTAGCTTGTCTTTAGCAAACTGTATTGTTGTACCAATAGGACTAATGCTGTTGTCTGGAATGTAATATTACTGTGGATAATTTACAATGACACTAGCTGTCTGGTCAGCAGTCACTCACTGTCTTTAAAAGCTGTTTGACCCATCTCTTGAAATGAAAGTGACTATTTGTCATTGTTAACACACTCTGCATTTAACCCATCACACGTGCACACGTGGAGCAGCTGGCAACTATTAACAGTGCCTGTGGAGCAGTGTAGCGGGGCGTTACGGTGCTCAAGGGTACCTCAGTTGTGTTAGGGCCGGGACTTGAACCTGCGGCCTTCAGTTCACAAGGGTATAGCCTTCTAGCTGACTCTTGTCATTGGAAATGATGACCATAGGCTTACAGTTTAGAGAAATTTCAAGCTGTGTGTGCAGTTGAACGCCTGTGTCAGCAAAGGGTGAACTTTAAAGTAGCTGAATTCAGTCATTAAACGGGTCTCGATAGTTTCAGACATATGGTGCATGTTTTATCGCTGAGTCATTAGGTATTTGTTTAAACTAAAGATTCTGTAAGTGGATTACAAAGCATAACTCACTCTAGACAAGAATGTCTATTAAACACCATAAATGTCAATGCAAGAGGTAGCAGGATTGATGCCCGCATTCTCCAATGTGGTCTTTTAAAAGTGTTGGTGGTATAGTGGTGAGCATAGCTGCCTTTCAAGCCAAAGCATTCCCTTGGGCAGTGGTTGCCTAGTGGTTAGGACCTTTCCCCTCATGAACTGAAGGTCACAGGTTCAAGTTCCGGCTTGTGCACCACTGAAGTACCCTTAAGCAAGGTACCATCTCACTACACCGGACGCTGCTGACAACTGCCTACTGCTGCACGCATGATGGGTTAAATACAAATGTCAAATTTCGTTGTGGTGTTTGAGTGTGTTCACAATTACAAATAGACACTTTCAATGTAAATACTGCTCATTTAAACTAAAACTAATAATTAATGCCTTGTCTTGCACTAGTTCAACTACATCAATATAGACAAAGCCTTCCAAATATCATCAAAACATCAGGAGTCTGTAAGGGTGAAACCGAGAGGCGAGAGGTAGGTACCCCGTATTTACACTGCCGCGATTTCACTCCGTACTGAAAACGACACTGCTCGTCAGCATCATAGGCCTGGCCGGGGGCTGTAGTTGGGTACATAAACTCTTGTTTCGGAGGAACATTGTTCACGCAGGACCCCATCCCGGAACTGCAAGAAGTCAGACAGACACACACATTAACTTTTATTATATTTATGTGAGATGTCGTTATGATTTTGGAGGTGAATGAAAAATAACTGGTCATGTGGAAAAAGCCTTTATCACTAAACACATAAAGTATCAAGGCATGATGTCTTTTACTCAATAGTGTTCTGTCCTACATATGAGGTGTTAATCAGGCATAAAGTGGGTATGCATGTGATGTCATAGTAAGAGGTCACGGTCATTAAACCCAATGAATGGCAGACACTTTAAATGAGTAGCTGAGTTATGATTCTGCTTTATTGAAACAAACATAAAAACTGGGTGAAAAAATGGGAAAAAGCCAGTGTGCAACTGATTCTACAAATAGATTCAACAAAAAAAACTATTAAAGTAAGGGGAATAAAATGGATTGCTACAATTTGTAGAAGAGTATTTTTAGTATGCTAGAGAGAAATGAGTAAAACAAATGATTATCCGCTTCAGTAAAAGACAGCTGGAATCAACAGTGATGCTTACACATTCCAATTGACATGCAGCAACGAATCCTGACATTTATTGGATTTAGGCATTGCTTTGTGCATTTCCCTGGCATAGAAAAACTTTAGGAAACCCACACCTGGTTACTTGTCAGTGTCCATGGACCACAGTTAAGATTTGTTTTACTGCTGGTTTTTGCAGTTTCTAAAGGGAGCAGGGTAGGTTTTAATATAATCTGTTAATGTTTTTATGAACCTTTGCACAAACACTGTGCCACAATCAAAAATTATAACTATATAACTATACATATACATATATATAAATTGTTATAAACAAAATAATAATAATATAGTATTGATTTCATATGCATATGTCATATCAGTTTTCTGGTTGAAAAAATAAATGGTGCAAATACTCATATCTGGTTTTTCATTTTGTTTAGGAACTTCATGTTAATGTTTTATCGTAGTGAGCTCAAATATCTGACAGTATTTGCGTTGTTTGTGTAACGGACGGTTCCAGATGACCCAAGAGCAGGGGAGAAGACACACCTCGCCGCTTACGTCAGCGAGGAGGCATGTCAGACTGGATGAGTTTTTTGGCCCTATGCCCAAAACGTCGGAAAATCAACGTTGCCGGCAAGAGGGTTGGCAAATCACTTCCGGGCAACGCCAGATGTAAATATGGCTTATGTTTGCTAACTGTGCACAACTACCAAAGCCCGGAAGATGTCAAAATGGGTCAACGGCTTGCTGTGGGAAAAGCCGACACACAACAACAGGACAGTGGAAGCCTAGTGGTTAGAAACTTGCCCTTATGCTCGGAGGGTCCCAGCCCAGGTACAACTGAGGTACACTAGCGCAAGGTTATTGTCCCAATACACTGCTCTCACGTCACTGCTTTTTGTACACTGTTGATAGCGTGCTTCACATGTGGATGGGTTAAATGAAGAGATCACATTTTGTTGTTGTGCACTTTGTGTAATAAAGTGTGTTCACAATGATAAATAGTCACTTTCACTTTTTTTAACATCCAATAAGTTTCTGCCAACTGAGTAACTTCCTCATATGGAATGTTTAAAGCAAGTGAAACTACAGTACAGTTTTATTTTGTAGTCTCAATTACTGTAGTCACACTCATGATCAGTCTGCTTTAAGAGTCTAATAAAAATGTTCACCAAAAAAGTTTTATACTCTATGCTAAATAGTTGCCTGATAAGTTCATGTACTGTATTATGACTCATTTCTAAAAGGGATATGATTACTCACTTTAGAAAGTTTGTGATGTAATCTCGACTGCAGGCAGACCAGACGAAAGGGTTGGTCTTCATGGTGATGTGGGCCGCCATGAGCTTGGCTGTCTCCTGGCTACGCGCTCCGCATCCGTTCCCTACTCCATCATGATTCATTCCGAACCTAAGAAGAAACGAGAGGGTGACAGTAAGAGCAGGAGGGAGGTAGTAGGACTGAATGAATTGACAGGTGCAAATATACATGAATTGGTGGTTGGTTTGCACAGATTTTTTGAGATATAAGAACTGCAGCCCTGTTAAACCTACCCAAGCACATACTACAGTAACTCTCTTATGTAATCCTATGCACATATGCCCCAATGTCTAGACAGTCCCTAGAGACTCTGGTTCTAAAGCTACCTGGCTGCTGCATTAGCCGCAGCTCCTTAATGACTTTTCCACCTGCCGAAATTCAGAGAACAGCCAGGCTAACGGCCCTTTCCATTACCTTGCACAAACACAGCCACAGATTCCCTCTCTGATAGGGCACTGTGCTTTTCCACAATCAAAACAGTGGAAAACGCAAAGGATCTGCCTTTCATGGAAACATTTGAAGGTCTGAAGAAAACCATCCATGTGTATGCGCACTGGGGAACCCAGGCTTGAGGTATTGTAAAGACCTACTGTACGTGTGTAAGTAGACTGGAGCGAAAGGAATGCAAGGCTACCAAGCAAAAGCAGAAAGATGAAATCTAGGAAGGAGACAGTGGAAGACATGCCCAGAGTCTGGCACTAAGGTACTGCCAACCACAGCTAAGCGATCTAGCAGGGAGTGAGCTGCAACTTCTAGTTTAACAGTGTGTACATACTGACTAGGGATTTTATTAGGTAGCCAAATTGTCAGCAAATTTTCTGTATAGGAGCACTTCACAATTTTCTACATGCTATCTGTTCATCTGCATCATTTGTTAGACTAACATTCTCTATCAAAAATAATAATTCCCTGTCCATCAACGACATTCTCCCAAAAACACTAACATTCTCCATCAAACATCAACATTCTTGGCATAAGTCATAATTTTGAATAGTTGAACAGTCAATAAAACATGTAAAATCTAAGTAATTATCAACATAAAACATCAACATTCTCTATTAAATCCCAAATTTCTCCATCAAACACCAACATTCTCCAAAAAACACCAACACTGACTACAGCATTGGTATTTATTGCGAATTTTAGGTCAGTGTGTCAAATTTAAGTAATATTTGATTGAAATGTTTAGGGCTATTTGCATAAGGTATATACTTAAGGCCTCAGGGTCAAGGCTTTTGGATTAAAAGGGTGTGTCCTCGGAAGGTAAACAGATGTAGGTGGGCTTGTAGATACATGATGTTGAAAGTTTTACTTACAACTTAACCAACGATAGCTGTAAATAAATGCCAATTTAAAATAGCTACTTAGCAACAACATAATAAATCTGATCTAAACACCTCAATATATTTGAGGATCTTAGCAACAAATAGATTCTAACAGATGCTGGAGACTAAGCCCTAGCTAGAAGCTTAGCAACATTTAAAAAAAATAGTTCAAATCTTTGCAATAGTCAAGAGTACTTTCAACAAACAGCTTTCCACAAGTCGAAGTCTTAGCAATAGCTGGAAGCCCAGCAAAGTTAGGAATCTTACAGGTAGCCCTCAAGCTAGCTTTCTAAATTATCATAGAAACACACTATTAGTATAATAACAATATGGGTACAATTACCCAAAATCATGTACATTCTGCTGCTAGCATTCATGCATATAGTGCTAGCTTAATAGCTTTAGATGTAGCTGCAACTGGCAAAGTGGCAACCTCATTAAAAGGTTATATATAACACAAATTTCTTCAGTTACCAGTTATTATGCTTAGGGTCAAGTAAAGTGTGCATTTTTTCCTTGACAGTATAAAATTCTTAACAAAAAACACTTGTTCAGATTAGCACTGTAACCTCAGAGATGGGTGAAATTAACTTTGTAAAATCTTTAAAGTGTTATTTCACTTTTTTTTGTCAGGATGACAACAGTATAAAGCATTGCTGCTTGTTCAGTAACAGGACTCAATCGGTCAGCAAGTCAGTGACTTGGTCAGAGAAAGTGGCAGTGTCCAATACTGTGTCTCATAGACAGTGGTTTAAAAGGCAGGACAGTGATGAAGTTATCTGTAACCAAACTTCATTTGAGACAAACTGAATCAGAAATTACTGGGTGCCATTTGGCCTTAAAATACTGCAGTATTAAGGAAACATTTATTATGTATCTGACACAGCAAAGAAAAGGATAGGAGTAAAAGAAAACAAATGTTGCTGAGACAAAAGACTCACGTGTGTCCAATCTCATGGGCAATGGTGAATGCTGTGGCCAGGCCAATGTCTTCGTTTATGCTACAGCTTCTCTCTGGCTCACACATCCCACCGACCGGGGCCAGACCTGATACACACACACACACACACACACACACACACACACACACATGCGTGCACAAACACAAACACAGGCTACTGTTCTAAAGAAGTACATTACTACACTCTTTCTAGAATGCCATACTAGCATGTCTAAATCTGTAACTAAGGTGGTCATTTTACATATAATTAGTAGATTAGTTACAACACATTTTATAAGCTGTAGAAAACATTGATCTGGAACAAACCATACACTAACCATTCAATCTAAAATTAGCTTTGTTATGGACAGAAACGAGATGATGATTGGGTCATTACTGGAATATCAGATGGATGAGAAACAATAAATGTTTAATTGTAATCTGATGAATGTCTGTTATGATATCGCGGCTGTACTGTGTAAAGTCTTACCAAGTGTTCCACATGGCTTGTTCTTATAGATGCAGATGTCATATCTACAATACAATTTAAAAAAAAGAAAACCTGAATATGGCAAGTGAAAGAGGAACATTAAAGGGTCTTTATCCTCTCATTTTTATGCAATATAAACAACAATGAGTGATTTGTTAACTCTCATAAATCTTTATTTAATCAATAAGAAAAAATAACACAAATATTTTCATTGTTTTCACTGATGAACTTGAATTTAGGTGATGAAATGTACTTAGTTAATATAAACAAACAAACAAAAAACATTTATATAAACATAGAATTTAGTGCCTGCAAGACACTCTATCTCAAAAAGTGGAGACAGAGGCATATTTACCACTGTGTTACACCATGTTTCCTTTTAATTACACTGTTTAATGGAATGTTTGCCCATTTTTGCTTGATGCATGACTTGCAAGTGGTTATAGACTGATTCTCCTTATTATGAAGTTCCATACATTTTGAACAGGAGAGAGATGTGGACTGCTGTTATCTAATGTACTGATTAAAATTGTATGTGCTATAATAGAAAAACAGTCAGTTAGTCAAAGGTGAGTTGTCACTTGACAACCATTGCTGTTACCACAACTAACTGCACAGGTAAAACCAATCACACTGTGCTGTCTGAATTAAGTTTTGTTTACAGTTAGCCTGCAAACTCCATAAAAACCCACACAAAGGGACATTTGGTTTGCATTAGTATGATCCCATTTACAGTTTTCCCCAACATACACAAGGAATGGCAGGACAATTCACAGACTGAACACTGTTCTGACATGTCACAGGCAAGACAATAACAGGAAGCAAGGACTGCTCTCCCAGACACTTTCCCAGTCTTCAGATAATGCACACACATACACATGAGTAACAAAATGTCACTTTTTATTTTACGGATCAAAGGTATAAGACTTTTGGATTGCTTGTTGTCCTAAATTACCCCATCTCAGATTTTTCTGCATTAACGTGCTCCAATTCTGTAGACCTGGCTAAATGCAACAAGATCTTAGACAGCTGTGCTGGTATGTATGTGTGTGTGTGTGTGTGTGTGTGTGTGTGTGTGTCCGCACGCACATTTCTTCAGAGCTTTTTCTTGCCAAACACAAGGTTGAGATAAACAGACTTAAACACACTTTTGGCCTAAATTGAGGCATGTAAGAGGACGAATATCCAGTAAATCAGTCAAATCACATAGCAGAGAGAGAGAAGTGTTTGCAGTACTTTTGGCTAAAAGCTTTCAGCTTACTTCTGAATGTGTTTAACACAGAGAAGCTCTGTCCCAATCTTTACAGCCATGTACTGTGCAGTTTCTTTAGTTCCAACACAATATTTCAGCCCATGAAAGGCCTGATGAGTAGCTGCTATGCCAGATATAATGGAACAGAGGTGGGGTTACTTCTAAATAGGACCCAACCATTTGTACTCATATTGATTTTTAAGCGCAAAGCATTAAGATTGAAAAAGTAAATCTGATTCTAATGTTGTTCTACTATATATAGTTTAATATGGTCAAAAAAAGAAACTTAAATGTTAGCTAAATGACCAATATAATCATCAGCTGTCATCTTTGAACTGACAATTATTATTGTCAATAATATTTACACAATAATGATTATTATTTCTTTTTTCCAATTTTCTTTTTAATTCCAACAATAAACAGTAAATGAGTTCCTTCTAGGAAATGTGTTCTCTGTAGAGATTGTTCTATATTCACATTAAAAACAACATAACATGACATTCCACATGGGTGGACCTTAATGTTATTTATTACATTACAGGTTTCTGTGTGAGCAAACTAACTGCATGTTACTCTCTGGACTGCCATCAAATCTGAAGGATGATGGAAGCACCCAAGTGTGTGTTGGGGGGAAAGGTGGCCAGACTTTGCAGAATATGAAACCTTTAAATCTCTCATTACCATATGAAACGTGCCTCATATAAACACTATTGTACTCAGCAGTAGAACCAGCAGCTTTTTTTAACCAAACTGTCTACAGGCTACTAAGTGTAAAAATGCTAACCTCGTAATGAGAACCGCTGTGTCATGATGAGCGATGCCATTTTCAGGGATGGCGTTTCCATGGCCACTTCGGTGCTGAATGGACTTCTGCCACTTGCAGAAGCTGTCCAAAGACTTCCCTGCATGGTGATTTATTTCTAGAGTGGGCTGCCAATCAGAGAAAAGAAAAACACAGGAAAAACATGAAGCTGACTGCAACACAGCAGATAATGTGATCAACTGAAGGGGTGTTTGAAGATCTCTGTGATGATGTATATATGATTGCAAAGACAGTCATTACAACAGCATCTTTTATGGGGTACATTTA
>JBBPDA010000005.1:35000-39612 GCA_037974385.1 Arnoldichthys spilopterus | reverse complement strand
GTATTGGTAAGTCTTTTTGAAGTCACAGATATGTCATTGACTGTAAATACAAATGGCAGCCTGAGCAGGTTGCAATAGCTTTATGCCAGGGATCACACATACCAGGTAAAATATGTTAATATTTGTTAAGGGCTTCAAACGTCTGTGTTTAATCTTGAATGGCCAAGAACCTAGTTCTAATATTCTATTAGAAATCTTATAGGGGTTTGCCAGAAATTAGCATTATTTAGTAATATAATATAAAGTAATTTTTTTCTTGCGTCTTGTCCAGCTTCTTGCCTTACCCCAGACACTGTTGATCAGAGAAGACATATTTGGTGTCTAGGCTTACTTTTAGGCTAATTTAGCTAACAAGTAAAAGAAGCCACCATTTATAAGAGTGTATGTATAATTCAGGGATCTAGATGGCTGCTTTAACTGTTTTTAGCTACCTCACATAGTTTTAATGATGTTTATAGATACCACTGTATCACAGTGTCAAAAAACACATAAGCAAGTCTATTTGTAATTCTGTAACAATTTGGCATGGTTTGAGGCAAGTGTGCAATGATTCAGGCATGCAGTTTGCAAGATGCTAAAAGGTGGGGTAAAGGCATCCATTGCTTAGCGACATTAGCATCTAAAAGTGACTTTTTGTGATTGTGAACACACTCAAGCACCACAACGAAATGTGACCTCTGCATTTAACCTATCACAGCAGCAGGCAGCTACCAACAGCGCCCGGGGAACAGTGTAGCGGGATGGTACCTTGCTCAAGGGTACCTCAGTGGTGCCCGGGCCGAGACTTGAACCTGCAACCACAGGTCACAAGGGCAAGGTCCTTACCACTAGTCCACCACTGCCCATCTTAGCACCAGTGCAAAACGTCAGACAACAAACTTGGCTAATTGACTATATTTCAGCTAAAAGTGAAAGTTATTTTAATAAAAAAAAAATTCAAAAAGTATTGCTTTATAATCTATAAACAGTACAATTGGGGTCATGTCCTTTGTCTCTGTAGGTCTGAGAATGTGTTTACAGAACAGTGGGTCAGTGCTCCATTCCTACTTTTGGCTCAGCGAGTTGTTAATGCTGCCACAGCTACAAAAAATAAAAATCTAAAAATTTAGCTCCCTCCACACTGTCCTGTCTTTTCCTTTAAATTTCTACACCCCCCACCCCCACCCCCCAACACCACCCCTTCTCTCTCTCCCTGGCAGCTGTGAAAGAATGGCCGCTTTGCTAGCCACAGTCTGGTTACACTCGTAATCCAGGAATGCACACACTGACATAACCCATAATCATCTCTACCCATAATGCACTGCTCTGTGGTCTTACGCTCTTGGGTTTCCTTTCTGGGGATGAGTGTGTGTGTGTGTGTTTGTGTGGTGTTCACATCTGGATACTGGCTACTTTTAGTTCCACCTCAACCTCTGTTGTACAATAATAATAATATCCCTAACACAGGCTTTAACGAGCATAATGACCTCAGTGCCATCATTTGTCAGATGACATTAGGCAGAACAAATTGCAGGAACGTGTGTGTGTGGGGGGGGTATTTTTAGTCGTATGTGATTTGGAATGGGCAATGGGTGATTATGGATGCCACAGAAGCTCTCATGGCCCTGCCCTGCACGATAAGTGAGTTTGTTTAAATGTCTAAACTCCAGCTGGTTGTTTTAGAGATCTTGCATGGCTGTGACTTACTGTTACCAACCCAACTAGTATGGGCTGTACAAAGCAAGCACATAGACACACATTAGTAACAGTAGTAGAATTATATTATAACCATGTGTATATAATGTGTTGACTACTAACTTATTGTCTGTCTAATCAAACCACTGCCATTATCAGAGAGGATTCCTGAGTGACACCATATAAAAACACTTGTTGCCACCTTTGTGGTTTAACCCTTCACATCTGCACACATGTAGCAGCGGGCAGCTATCAACAGCGCCCGGGGAGCAGTGTAGCCAGACAGTATCTTGCTCAAGGATATCTCAGTGGTGCCTGGGCCGGGACTTGAACCTGTGACCATCAGGTCCCAAGGGCAATGTCCTAACCACTAGGCCACCACTGCCTAAGTCTAATTCTCATATGTGCATTGTAAGCATCTTCAGCAGTGGACAGGGGTTAGTATGGACACTCTGACCAGACTCTGACTGCAGCTACACAGCCCTGTACCCAGCAACCTCCAATGCACAGTGTGTTATGACACCTTTCTATCATTGAGAGAATTAACCATTATAGTAACATTCTGCAGTATCGTCTCTTTAGTATTGAACGCACATACATCCCACCACTTCACTGATGCCACAGTTATTCACTTCAGCTGTCAGTGGTTTTAATGCTATATGTGATTAGTGTATTTTGTATACTAATACTATATACCATATAATACTATGTGTTATTATATCTTAAATAGTATTATTTAAGCTTGTAACAGAAATGTGAGGGAGTTATACCCAAAATGTTACTATGATGTAGCTTCTGGCATGTTGCGCCCAGGACAGTGATTTCGGTGCCATTCAGGTTTTTTCACACCAATACCGAAAGTACGACACAGTGATTTCTGTGCTGGAACAGTGCTTTTCCCAGAAGTATGAAACACTGAAAACTTCAGGTATTGGTGCAATGGACAGAAAAAACACTGTTCCAGCACAAATATTGTGTCGTACTTCAGGTACTGGTGCGACAGACAGTAAAAACACTGTTCCAGCACAAATATCATTGTGTCATACTTGATATTGGTGCGACGGACAGTAAAAACACTGTTCCAGCACAAATATCATTGTGTCGTACTTAAGATATTGGTGCGACGGACAGTAAAAACACTGTTCCAGCACAAATATTGTGTCGTACTTCAGGTATTGGTGCAACAGGCAGTATAAACACTGTTCCAGCATAGAAATCACTGTGTCGTACTTCAGATATTGGTGCAACAGACAGTATAAGCATTGTTCCTGCACGGATATCACTGTGTTGTACATTAGGTATTGGTGCAACAGACAGTATAGACACTGTTCCAGCACAGAAATCACTGTGTCATACTTCGGGTATTGGTATGACAGACAGGATAAACACTGTTCCAGCACAGAAATTACTGTGTTATACTTCGGTTATTGGTATGACAGACAGTTATGGGTACAATGTGACAGAAGCTACATCACAATAACAAGCTGGCTATGACTCCTTTTGGAGAAATGTAGGTAACATTTACTGTATACAGTGTTTTTAGTGACTTTTAATAAAGATGAATTTTGAAAACCTGCCTCTGAACATTACTATTTAGAATCTAATTTAGAGCTAACTTTTGCTGCTGACTAGGTCATCCTACTCATTTTATATTACACAAAATCTCCATTTGAGTGAGATGTTTTAAAATATTTGTTTAATATTGGCACTGGCAAATAGCCAAAGCTGTAGATATCTGTATCAAAATCTGTATCAAAATCTGAAGTGAAAAAGAGGTATCATGCTATTCATTGCCTGTGTCAGCAACAGGCGCACCTTAAAGGGGGTAGATCAGTCACACACATACACATAGTAGACCAAGCTGAACAGAGGGATATGCACACCCTTTAACATATACACACAGACTAAAACAGTGCTGGCTCAGTCTGGATCCTCCAACTGGATTCCTGCATAAATGTTTTAATGCTTATTGGAGGACCCGGACATACGTCACTAGGGTGGAGCAACTGGTCACAATCAACAACAAGGGCAGTCATGCAGGGACTGTACCACACCCAATATAGCAGGACAGCAAACAGGCTGGACTTACGGGGACTGTCTGCAGAGGCTCAGTCAGGAAGGACACTTAAGCTCCATGAATTAAAAAACAAGGAGCTCCTTTACTGAAATATACTCCAGTGGCCATATTTGTCCAGCTTTTCAGAGTGCTGAGAGAAGGATCTGTCTTTAACCTTACTGATGAATTGATCACACATCAAAAAATTTGCAACACTCTTAAAAAAAATAAAGGTAGTAGAAAGGATTATTTGAAGTGATGCCATAGAAGTACCAAAAGAGAACTCTTCTGAAACTTCCAATGGCTGGTTTTAAGATAACTGTCTTTACACATAAAATGTATAAGTAAAAGGAATCTTCATGAAGTTTAAAGAACTTCTACACATTGCTATCCAATCAAGTGGTTACAGATGCGTTAAAGACACAGCTGGACAGCTGTTTCTTTTCTGCATACAAATCCCATTTCCAGGAAAGCTAGGACATTTTGCAAATAATGAAAACAAAAATCTGCTATTTGTAATTGGTCTTGAACCTTTATTTAACTGACATATAACCAAGCAATTACTAGGTAAGGATAATGGTTTGGTGGACCAAGTTGATTCCTGATTCCTGCAACATTCTCAAAGAGGTTTGGGACTTGATGATATATGCCAGCAACGACAGATTTTAGCTCATTACTTTGTATCAGTTAGTTTAAAAAGACCATTTTTCAATGCAAGATTGTAAAGAATGTAGGTCTTTCACCATCAACAGTAAAAAGTCATTAAGAAGTAGAAGTAAAGAACTCTTGAAGTCAAGACAAGATCTGGAAGATAAAGAAAAATCTTCTCATAAACGTATTATGTAGGCAAAGCAAAACTCCCTCCTCATTGCAAAAAGATCT
>JBBPDA010000005.1:0-32500 GCA_037974385.1 Arnoldichthys spilopterus | reverse complement strand
CCTACAGGTCAGTAGAGGTCACACAGCCCCCACGAGGGAACCGGTCAGCTGCTCTGGAAGAGCAGTTTGGTCTGCATGGTTAGTTTATGGCCACACACAACACTCTTGTTTTTCCGTACTGGGACTTTATAGAGATGTAACACATCCATATTTCCTGTGCTAGGCCCGCAGGCCATAGAGTTCAACGCATGTGTTGCTTTGCTCTCTCCTTCTGTCTGAAGCGTGCTTTCAAAGTGCATGTAATCCCGTAATGAATTTAGTGATGCCCTCATGGACACACAGCTCATTCCCTACTGAATTATGCTATGCTACTCTGACCACCAGTAATTATCCTGGGAGCTTCTTAACGCCTTCCTGAACATGTTTTATTCCCCCACTATATTGACCAGTGTTAGCAAATGCCCACTTAATAATAAACTACAAATCTATCAAACATGATTCAGGGATTTTCTCCAGTTGATGAATAATTGTAATAGTTAAAATGTAAAATTTGCATTTACGTTAAATACCAGTACATGATTGCTATGCATTCGCATATGACATGATTCACTAAACTCGCATGATCCCATAATGCTGTATCACATATGGTTTCAGGTCTCAGCTGGACTCCAAATAGCTCTCTTTCTGTCAATCTATTTACCCATTAGTCTGAAGGTCAGAAAGGGGAACGGAGTGAGCCTAAATGAGCCAGCATTAACCTTGGCTCTGTAACTTCTTGTTTATGCAGGTGCATTACTGGCTTGGGCCAATAATGAGCATGCCCACAGATCTCTGCTTGAAACCAAATCCATCATTAGGATCCAAAACACCTGTTTTTGAAATGAAGCGATAAAGGGAGCGATAAACCAGCTAGCACTGGTTTAAGTGAAAAAAGGAAAAGAACATTATCATGCTGCAACAGTGACAGCCATAGAGTCACAGCCAGGAAAGGTCAGTAATTAATACCACATTGCTCACTTAAGTTAAGGGCGATTATAAAACAGAGAAGAATAAGCTTGTTGTGTTGTCAGTCCAATGAAGTTATACTGCTGGTAATCATGGTTGGCATCTTAACAATGAGCTTTTCCAAACCATTTGGCAAAGAAATCTGGTAAAGGGTGTGTTCTTTGCCGTCCTAGAGTTGTTTGGCCACTGTTTACATGTTTGTTTAAGTCTAGCGTTTGCCAATTTGGACCCAGACCTGTTTCCTGTATTGCACAGTTTAGTTCATAGCAGATAAGCCAAATGAAAGCACTGGACCAAGTCACGCAGCAACAAAAGGGGTTACCAAGTGATGTAACTGTCTAAGCATTGGCCTGTTCATCTGAAGCCTGTAGGTTCAATCCATGGTAGTGCCACAGTCATTCATGGCTGGAGGTCATAATCAGCATTACTGTCTCTGGGTCCTATGCAATGCTAGCCAGCACAGAAGTCTGTTAGCTGACAAAATAGAATTGGCACAGACGTTGTGCCAGTAGCAGAATGAAAAAAAGGTGTTGACTTATTGGAAGTACCAGGTAGCATACTGTGAAAGGTGAAGACCTAGCTAGCTGGACATGACAAAATTCAGGAGAACATTATTTTTTTTTAAATTGATGCTCTTCCAGTATTGCTCAGTGACTCTAAGCACCACAGCACAGCTGTGTCAAATTAAACCCAGAGTGAGATCACAGGAATGAATGCTTGGTTCTACACTGAGAAATATAGACAGTCTGAAAAATACAAGTCTGTCACCTCACCTACCATTACTAGCCTAGCCTTTTTCCAACTTACTCACATTTTAGATCAGCTGTTCCCAAACTTTTTATGTCCTGCACCGCCTACTACATCTGGACCAAGGTGACAAACCATTCGCCATCCCCATCCCACCCTTCAAACAAATGACACATGAGGCATTGGTAGCAAAGTGGTAGCAAAGTTCCGTAACGGCTAATAGAGTATTGAAAGAGTAAGTGAGTGTGAGGAACATGCACAGGTTTTGAGCCATATTAACTTCAAATATGGAAAATATTCATAGCCACATTCAAATATTTGCATCTAGTTTAATCATGAAGAAAATCATCACTGTCTTTAGAACATGAACATGAACATGGACATGAAACCGACAGTGTTATAGCAACAAATAATCAGAAGGTTTCTGAGCCCTACACAGTGATAAATGTATAGCCACATTAAAGGTTTGCATTGATTTTAATAATACATTATTTATTCTTTTTCACATTTATACCTATTAGAACATGCAAAATGTAACAGATTTGATTAAAAGAGAACAAATCAAGCACATGCTCTTTTTTCAATATATTGTAACAAAGTCATGCATAACAAGAGCCAATGAACAAAGAGAAAGTGTGAGAAAGCTACAAAAAAATTTGGGCCATATGGACAAATAAAAGAGCTAATGCAAAAAAAATCCACCAAAGTGGATCAATTGAAGTGGTCAGTGGTGCTGATGGCAAATATTTACACACAAGCACAAGCGAGGGTGTGCAAGAGCATCTCAGCTCAGCAACGCTGGGTGCAGTTGCAGACAATCTAAGCTTCAGGTCTTTTTTTAATTAGCTCCCCAGTCTTTTATCTTTTAAGATATTTAGTCTTACTTGATGTAAACACAGAGAAACCAGTTTTCCCCAGGAAAGCTAATGTGAAAGGCATGACAACTCTCAAAGATTGCTTCACAAGAGCCAGATATGCCATCATAACATCAGCCCTGTCATCAACTACTTTGGCACAGACAGGTTTATTATAGATTTTTTAAAAAAAGTATTCTTCTTATCTTGCACACCCATTAGAGGCAGTCTGCAAACCCCTGGAAGCACCACACTTAGAGAAATCTGGCAATCGCTTGAAACATTAGGTGTGTGTTAGTAGGAGTTAGTTAATTTGATATACACACTAGCTTGATATTACACAATTTGATGAATTCACAAAATTATGCTGAAAGATGCATGCCCTTACATTTATACAGTATAAGTATCATGTAAAATAGATTTAATGTTGATTTGTGCTTTTCTGGGACAAATTCTATGTGGTACAGCTGCACTTAGTATTTTCTGCCACGCAGTCCTAAGCGTCATGGCAGGTTTTTGTACGTGGGGGCCATAGGACATGCTAGAACAGGGTAAAGCCCAAGCTGTGTTGTGGTTTTGTGTTTCTACTGCTCTAACACACCTGGTTTAACACATCAAATAAGTACTAATCAACTCAAGTTCTTATATTTCTACCAGTTAGGTGGGTCATGATGAAAGATTTTTTGGTTTGCAAGATTCTTTTTCAGAAAATTGTCAAGGAAGTGTCAAGGAATTTTGAATATGCTTAAGCAAGCATGTAATTAAATGTAGCCGACCATCCTGCATGTTTAGCAGGGGTGTAACAATGAATCAATCTGTATCGATGCATTGACTAAAACGGCGCACGATCCCATATACCAATGTGACCTAAAAATCATGTGTGTTCATACAAAAATTAATTTCACTTCATTTTACTATGAGCAGTCGTTTGTACTGAAAAGCTGCTTTTGCTTATGACTACACTGCTGTATTTAACCATTAATAATAAAATGTTCACATTAAAATGTGTTTGCATGTGTGAGTTGATGGAAATGTAGCACAATGTGTGAAATTCTATCATATTTCATACATGCTGCAGACCCCAGTATTGAACCGAATCAACTGAACCGCATCAAACCGAAATCCAGCGTTGCAAATTTTGACATATCAAAAATGTATAAGATGGCTGGCTAAAATAATCTGATCAAATCGTGAGGAAACTTGTGATTTACAACCCTAATATTTAGTATTTAAAGTCTAAAACTACAAGGCTAAAAAGTAATGCAAGCTATATAGCGAGCACAAATCTGCATGTCGGAATCATGCCACATTTAATTAATTAATTGCAATAAGATTAGATATGTAGCTTCTAATAATGTATAACATTATATTAGCTCTAAAAATAGACAAATATTCTTTAATATTAGAGATCTGCTACCTGATCCAAGTCCAGTGGGGCTCAGGGCAGTTTAATACATGCAGCATCATGCTTTGCCTGGCTTGGGTTTGTTTTCTAATGATAGAGTTTCATTTCAAGTTGATTTCATGTAGTTTTAAATTGAGGCAGTGGTAACCCAGTATTTAGGGGCTTGCATATATGATCAGAGGGCAGCAGAATTAGGTCCCACCCCAGGTACTACTGAGGTATCTTTGATCAAGATACCATCCTGTTACACTGCTCCCCTTGATGCTTTTGAAAGCTGCCTGTTGCTCCACATGTGGATGGGTTAAATGCAGAGGCTACCCCATTATGCACAGTTCTGTCTTCCACTCCTGCACTGTATTTGGAATTATTAGGAAAATAACTTTAGGGTTTGAGGAACAAGTGAATATGCTCTTGAATGGAACCATGAGTGGTGCCTGAGGTTGATGGAAAGGTCACAGCTTTAAGGTTTAAGTTCGCCACAGGTGTCTTAAGCATTTTAGCAAGTATTGAGTATAATTTTAGCCCAGTTGGAACAGCTGTTTTCTGTCAGCAATTTCACAAAAATGTGGAAGTGTATTACAAATGTGTCAAATACCAGTTCATCAGAGTATGACATTTTCAGATGCTTAGTGACTAAAGTACAGCTCTGTAAACCCACCTCTAGAAATTCTGCTGTGTAATAACTTGAATTTGCAAATTACTAAAGCTTAAGTATGCGTAGGACAAAGCTTACCAGGCCATTACAGTTACTGAGGGCCACAGCGCTGGACTGAGGCTGGTCCTGCAGGTGACCCACATAGTGGCAGCCAGGTGAGTAGGGGTGACTCCAGGCCAGCCGCCCCCTCCTCCAGTACTCCACACGGAACTGGCGCGAAAGCAGTCCACTCTGCAGCGTCAAGTTCAGGAACAAGTTGGCACTGGGTGTGGACAGCTGGTAATACAGCTGTGGGTCCGGTGTCTCTGGCTGCATCTCTGCGCTCCTCCGCTGCCGTCCATGTTGCCGGACTAAGTGTTTTTCGTCATCCAGCACCTCCCCCCGAGGGCCCACACGGACAGGGACAGTAATCTCATAGTGACCCAGGCTGGACAGGAACGCAGCTAGAGACAAACAGGAAATGGACAGAGAAGAGTGACGTGAAAGAGCAAGAAACAGTCAGAGCTAGATTAGGGTCTTTCAAACTGACTGAAAAAAAATCTCCAGATGTGGGTAGTGATTGGTCCCATTGACTCAGCTACATGCACTTAAATTAACATTTTAAATTATTGTATAATTGAATGTATTTTTATTCTACTGCAGGACATTGACAATCTATGTCAATTTAGTCATTTTGATTGAGACAGAAATTCTGTTTTGTATGTGAAAGTGTATGTGAAAATGAGAAGAAGTTCAGTTCCTGTGCTGATAGATGCTGGTATTCGCTAATAAGTCCCACCACAGTTGTACAGGGAGTTTCTACACCCAGATGCCTAATTCTGATTTTGCAAATGAGACGTTTAAACCTTTTATTGTGAAATCGTTACACCCTCTGCACTTCTCCATAGTTGTTCGACACTAAGGAGATGTTTAAATGAACTCTTGGAGTCTCCCACTCTTAATGTGTGGTTGGAGAGCAGGAGAGTTCACGACGAGACCCAAAAGCTAATGGTCCAGAGGCCCAAGAGCCATCTGTCTCCATGGAAACTCTGAAATCTTATACTTCCTGCTCTCTGCAGTGGGGCCGAAGATTTATTATCCCAGTAGTGCACGCTAAACATTGCACCCAGGGGGAGAGGTCAAACTTGAGACAAACACATCTCCAACAGACTGCTGCTCTTAATGCATTTAGATGCTCAGATCATCTGCACTGCAGACAGAGCAGGCCAGTGGCTCCGGAGTGAAATGAAGATTTCAGCTGCTGTTTACCCACCAAAGCCAGTTTAAACAAGCTTCAAGCAGGACCATGGGATAATCCTTTCCTTATTCGGGGCCGTAGCGATGCGAGCTTTAGTCTCAACCTGCTAAGTTTTAAAAATATTTAAGAAGAGAAACAGCACCAACAATATTTTATCTGAATCCCTAGTACTGGAAAGACACAAAACGATATGCATTTGCATGATTAAGATGCACATTTGTACCTAAGCTTCGTAGGTTAATGGAACCGATAACATTAGGTCAGTTTCATGTTAAGCAGATTGTAAGGGATCAAGGTTAAGCTTGTTTTTGCAGTGTCCACGGCAGAAATCCAGTGAGATGAGGCCATCTGATCAGTCCATGTGATCAGTAGGAGTGCAGCTGCCTCAAAGTTCAGCATGTGCTCTCACTGGGTTTTCAACACCTTGGAGAGGCCGCATGGAAGAGGACAGCAAGCAGTGAGGCCTACAGTGAGCTCATAGCTGACTTAATCCTCCATCTCTGAAGATTCTTCACTAATTCAGACTGGAGCATCAAGTGAGGTGTTGAGAATGATTATCAGCATGGAGTCTGTTCTCAAATGCACGATTACTCATCACTTACCCTTCACCTCTCGCATCGGCTACTTCAGAACAATGAGAAACAAGCAAAGCAGTCAGACTCAATCTAGTTTTCACAATTTTACATGTAGACACCAATATACACTCAAGCAAATGAAATGTGACCTCTACATTTAACCCATTACACGTGCACACATGGAGCAGCGGGCAGCTATCAACAGTGCCCGGGAGCAGTATAGCAGGACTGTTCCTTGCTCAAGGGTACCTCAGTGGTGCTTGGGCCAGGACCACTAAGCCACCACAGCCTATGTGACACACTTCTGTCATTTTTATAAATAAATAATACATAAACATAATAAATAATAAGTAATAATATGATTATACAACATCAGATACCACACATTTCTGATATTGCTTAACAGGTTTGAGGCTAATGTTTTTGATGATTTAGGCATGTGGCCTGCACAGTGCTAAAAAGACTTTGTTCACACTGCAGGGCAAGTTGATTTGTTCCGTAAATTTATTTTAAAACTTGAGTGTTCAAGTTTCAAGTGACTTTGGTCCAACTGTAGCATTACATGCTACAGCATTACATGCTTGCATAATTGCACTGGTTGCCATGATGAACCATGTATGAGTACGCTGACAGGTGAGATACAGGCAAAATGTAGCGAAGTTTGCATTAATGAGCTTAAATCCTGATGAGTACACTTCCCTATGACTAGAACTAGTAGAATGACTGTTCTATATTTGAACTACAGCATACAAATGTCTATGTTGGCTGTAAAACTGCACATAATGACCACCTGACCTTCAAGTCTATATGTGCCTATATGGACACCCTATTTCAAAACCATGGGCATTAATATGGAGTCAGGCCCACCTTAAGGTCATAACAGTTTCCACTCTTCAGGGATGTCTTTTTGAAGTGTGTCTGTTGAAATCTGACCATATTCAATCAAAAGAGCATTTATCAGGTCTAGAAGGCCTGGCTCACAACTGATGCTCTAATTTGCTGCCAAGGTTTTCAGCTGGGTGTAGATTGAAGCTCGGTCCAGGTCAGTGGAGTTTAGGGCTGCACGACATGGATAAAATTTGAGTATTGTGATTATAAGGTTACACTAAGATTGCAATGTTTTTCAGTGTATTAAAGGGTCCATATAATATTTCCCAAATTGAAAAGGCTTGAAGTGTGTAAGTATTGTTAAAGCTTGAGTGTAAATTCCCTCCCCCCATCCATACATGATATACAGTCCATATACACTAAGCTTTAAAAGTATATTTGAATCTTTGTTTTTGTGATGTCACAAAATAAGCATATTTACATATATCTCCTTATTTAGCCTACAACAGTTTAGCCAGACCCCTTCATATGGAAGTTCTAAGATGTTCTGTGATTGGTTAGAGGCTCATTTACATGTTACAGACTTCTTTGATATCAATACTGCAGAGACCAGTACTGCAATAACGATATACAGACAATATATTGTGCAGCCCTACTGGAGTTCCTCCACACAATACTTGTCAACATGTGTATTTATGGACCTTGGAAGGCACTACCTCAAATTGCTGAATAATAAATAATTGTTGCATCCAAGAAATTTGGCATAAGTTGTCAGAAATGTCTCTGTATACTGTAAAAAAATTACTCTTCATCGCAACTAATGGGGCCTAGTCCAAATCCTGAAAAACAGGTCCTCAACCAAACCTTACTGTTGGGGCTATGCATTTTAGAAGGTAATGTTCTCATGGCAACCACCAAACCCAGAGTGATCCATCAGGAAAACATTTTTTGAATTAAATGTGTAAATTTAATTAAACTAACTTTAAGAACAGGGCATCGTCTTCAACAAATACTGTAACAGCAAAGTAAAAATTAGATTTTTGGTTTTTAGTATGGTCCCTCTCTTTATACTGAAAATGAAGAGATGTATATGAAGCAAAATCACAGTTTATTACCCACTATTTAGAGGTTTATTCTGAGATTTATCATTTCCAGACTTTTACAGTACTATGCAAAAGACTAAGGCTTCTCATAACACTTTTTATACATTTGTTTGTTCACAAACACTAATAAAAAAAACACCATACATTGTGACTTTGTGTGTTAGCGTGTTAGCTTAACCATTTCCAGACCTCTATTAAAGAAAGTCCAGTATCTATTTACATCAATACCTGGTTCGGTTTATCAGTTCTTGAAAATATGCAATGGCTTCCTATGTCTCAGAGGAAGTACATGCTAGTCCTCATCCAAGCAGCTTGGTAGCACTGCATGACAGGGGCAGACCTCGCTTACGAGTGGAACCGGCTACGACTAAATTTGAAATGATTAGCGTCCACTCCAATGTCGACAAAAATTACATCTGTGTCATATTTAGACAAAAAACAAATCTGTGGCATTTCAGCCCTTTAATGTAAATGTTATTTAGCACAGAGAAACAACCTACTGGTCTACTACAGAAAAATACCGAAAAATAATTGGAACAATGTGTATAATTATTCAGCATCCCCTCAGGTGAAAGTGAAGTACTTAGACCACCACTGTAAAGCCCCAGCGCTGTCTTAACCAAACACTAAAGCACAATAGACGGAAGGGCCACTCCCTTCTCTAACACATCCAGGGAACCCCGTTTATTTATAAAAAGTCTTTGATCTTTCCTTTAATCTTCATGAACAGGCCCAAGGGAGATCCAGGATGCCCCCGTTCCTCTCTCATAAACTCAGTCTCCTCAGACGGAGCCCCATAAAACACTACACTGCTCACCTTTATTTCAAACAAACCTACATTAAGAGCAGTCTAGGAGCGAGGTTTATGTTAGAGCGCCCGAGAGTAAAATAGGCCTTAATTAGACATAGAGGAAAATAAAGTGAGGGAAATTAGATTTAGAGGCCCTTTTCTCAGAGGAAGGAGCACTCACCTAGGATCCGGCCCACTCTTCCCATATAACTGCATTACAGTGTTCATTAAAGTGTGAAGGGTAAACAGTGACCTAAGATCAGCAGTTTTTCTTCAAGAAGTCTGATAGATATGGAAACAGTCAGGAAACATTCTAACAGCTGTGGTATCCAGCTGACTCAACTCAGCAGCTAGTTGTTAGGTTTATTAGGTGTGTGCTGAGCAGAAATCACTGTTACTAGCCCTTCACAAGTCAAACAGTTGCACAAGCTAAAAAAGATGTTACATCAACACAACTGCTGTCTGTGGATTCACTTTTCACATAAGTTGATGTAAGACGTTTAACTCATGTTTGCAATAAGTATTATTCCAAGATTATTAGTAATATTCAAAAATGGGGGATAAGGATACCAAAAATATAGATTATTCAGACATTTTCGCGATACATAAAATCACAGTACTCTTTTTTCTGTTTGATATGTACAAAACGAACTGGCAGAGCCACATGTATACAAAGTATTAATACATATCACATAAGTAACATATAGATCCCTAGTGGGCAGTGGTGACCTAGTGGTTAGGATACTGCCTTTGGGACCGGAAGGTCGCAGAGTCCCAGCCCGGGCACTACTGACTACTTGAGCAAGGTACCGTCCCACTACACTGCTCCCCGGGTGCTGTTGGTAGCTGCCCGCTGCTCCACGTGTGCACATGTGATGGGTTAAATGCAGAGGTTGCATTTCGTTGTGGTGCTTGAGTGTGTTCACAATGACAAAGAGTCACTTTCAAGTAACATTATGTAATACAAAATTGACAGGATAATAATAAATGTTTGTCGTGTTGCCCACTCTTCATTCTAAGCTCTATTTATCACTGACCTATCATTTCCCACAAAGGAATGACTACTGTATGGATAAGCTTTACAGAATGCTGGGTAGAATCATGTTCAAAATCATGAGAAACCAGATTCCCGAGTGGCACAACCAAGTGCTGTACCTGTTATTGTATTATAATGTTATTCTATTATAGTTCAATCCCTGGCGAAAGATGGCTTTTTAAATAATTTGACAAAGCAAATAGAAATTCATTATTTTCATTTAGTTCACATGACAAAGTCACTCTCCTGGACAAGACTTTCGGAAGTTTACCTCTACAGAATCACTGGGAACATAAATCGCTAATACATGACCCTAGCCAGATAGAAAGGGGTTGCCTTTTTTCGGTATTGAGTGCATCATATGCCCTAATCGCCTTCGATTACACACTTCCACGGCTGCTGAAGATCACTGCACCAAAACTGAGGAAATATCACTCAGGAAAAACACCAACCATTTGCAACTGTTTTGTCAAATGTTTATGTAATTAGTTCTATTTTGTGCAAAACTGCAATGGAAACCCACCTAATAACTGCAGGGTTTTTACCATTCATATCATAATGTATGCGACCATATGGAGAGGTGAAGCTGTTCCTAGCTTAGTACATATAATACTGAGCTGGGGGAAAGACCAGCCGTCTATCTGTCTGTCTCACTCTCTCTCATTCTCTCTCTCCCAGATGTGCAACAGCTGTATCCAGTCTTGGCCAGGCCCAGACTGGTGGAAGAGACTGCGTTCCTGCATGCCAGGCTGAGAAGTCAGTCCTTCTTGAATGGACGCCACAGTAACCACAGGGCCCCTGTCCACAGCTCCAAACCAAGCCTATTCATAACTCTCTGCAATCCTGTCTCCGTTTCAGCCGTTGCCCAGAGAGCAATCGCACGCTTTGGTTATTAGACTGCAACGAGTCTGTCTGTGTCTTAGGTTATACAGACACACACACAAAAGCAGGAGTGCTTTAATAACTGCTTACATCTCTGCACACGCGTAAGTACATGACATAATGTTGGTAGCATGACAGCTAACCTCATTATTTAGCTATTTAAAGGACAAGGAGGATGGAAGAAAAAACACAACCCTAGTGCCAAGTGTGGCATGTCTGCATATTTGTCCACCCACTTGTTTAAATAAGTAAGAGCCAAATGCACGTCTGACTACTTTCCTATTATGTAACATTTAGAATAAGTACAAAAACACACAGACTAGTGTATGAAAGCAGCTTGTGAAAAATTGCATATAGTACATTTGGAACCTGCCTTCACCAAATACAAATTGTGATTTTCTTGCTCAAGTTCATGTGAATTCTGTGTTCGCAAAACAAAAACCGACCTGAAAAATCTCTCTTTAAGGTCAGTTTAAAGCAAATAAGACAAATATGATCAGTCATAATTAACTACACAACTCCTTGTTGTATGTTATTATGAACTTTAAAAGTAAAATATTGAGATGAAACATAACACTTATTTGAACAAAACTGCATATCTCCAACAAACTTCACATGAGAAGGGAAAATGCACTTTAAATGCAAGTTACGGTAATATAGCAAGATGATTATAATAAAGATTATGCCACATTATGTTACTTAATAACTTATTTGTCAAATATTTAGAATAGAATTTTATGTAGAATCTATATAGAATTCTATATGGTGTGTGTGAATATATATGCCTAGTTAATGTATTGCTAGTGATGATCACCTTGACCTTCCCGAGCTGAGGTACTCTCTCCTAATCCAGCAGACACCATGGCAATGACCCCAACACAGGCCAAGGTCCTCCACACAGTTTCCATGGTAACTACAGCTAGCTTCAGTGCGGTGCCCAGCCCTCGGTCCCACCATGTCTTCTGCCTGGGACGTCCCCCCGCTCACCAGAGTGACGCACAGAAATCTGGGGCCATGACAAGAGCTCTCCGTTTGTGGGCTTGTGTGTGCGTGAGTGTCTGTTCAACTGAACTCCAGGGCTGCTCGATCGGGCACCTCGCTTGACTGTGTGTTTCCACTTGCCTGTTGGTCCAGAGGAAGAAAGTTCCACAATCCTAAACAAAAACCACAAACAAGGCCACGTTCAGTACCAAGACACAACAGAACATATACACCATGTTAAGAATGCAGCTGTAATTTCTTAATGTTAAAGTTCCTAAAGCAGGGGTTCCCAGTCTTGGTGACCCTACAGTATGCACTTTTTTGGGATCTGTTTTATCTAGCACTCTTAGTTCACCTCATTTAGCAAGTTTGTCTAAAACTCGGTAAGGAATAAGGAAACACAAAAACGTGCAGAGCATGTCATCATAAGGTCAGGGTTTGGGAACCATTTTTTCCCCTAATTGTTTCCCCAAAATGTAATGAGTTGAAGTTAGTTGACCACTAGCAAGATAATGACAAGTTAATTCTACTTCCTAGAATTAGGCCACCTGCTATCATCTGTAGCACTTATAAATATTTTATTTTTCAAGAATAAACAGGATTAAGATATTCAAATGTCTGAAAATGAAAAAAAAAAACAAATAAATGTAGGCCACATTAAGGCAAATAAGGCACAATTCTGAAAGTCAGGTTCACATTTATCAAACCAGCTTAATCTTTAAATCACTGGCCATTAAAGTAGAATGTGCTCATATCAGATAAGTAGGAGGTTTATGACTAAAGCTACCCCTTCAGATGAGCTAATATTAAAGTTAACACTAGGGATGAATAATATGGACAGAATATCAGTATTGCGATTATACTGCTACATACTGCAATTGCAATGGTTTTCAATATATTAAAGGGTCCAGATAAGTTTTTCCCTAATTAAAAAGGCTTGAAGTGAGTGTCCATTGTTAAAGCTTTAATGTAGCTTCACTCCTCCATTCATATAGTCCATATATGGAAACTAAGCTTTAAAAACAGCCTGCTAAGCTTATCAAATCATAGTTTTTGTAAGGTCTCAAAACCAACACATTTACACATATCTTCTTATTTTGCCTACAACAGTTTAGCCCAGCCCCTTCACGTGGAAGTTCTTAAAAGTATTGTAACTGCCTAGAGGCTCTTTTGCATATAGCAGCCTTCTGCAATATCAGTGGTGTGAAGTGAAAATGACTATTTGTCATTGTGAACACACTCAAACACCACAATGAAATGTGACCTTTGCATTTAACCCATCACACGTGCACACGTGAAGCAGTGGGCAGCTACCAACAGCGCCCGGGGAGCAGCGCAGTGGGACGGTACCTTGCTCAAGGGTACCTTAGTAGTGCCTGCAACCTTCAGGTCCCAAAGGCAGCGCCCTAACCACTCGGCCACCACTGCCCACATTTTGATCATACTGCAGAGATCAATATAGCAATAACAATCTACAGACAATATATTGTGTAGCCTTAGTTAACAGATAAAGTTCAGAAGTTCATCTTAATGTTGTTCTGTCTTTTTATTAAACATGGTATCAAAACGAGTCTTACCACATACAGTGACCTAAAAAAGTACAGTCTACCTTAAAGCCTGGTAATAGTTTTACTATGCTGCGTTGCAATGATGATCAGCTTTAAGAATGAGACAAAAACACCTCCAATCAGACAATCAGGATAGTGTCATGAGTTACTGTCATTAGTTACTTCTTTCATTAAATTACATTACTGATTAGAGAAATTAGTTACTAAGGAAAGTTACATTTGTAAATTTTTTTAAATGTCACTTTTTTACTAATGACTTTGTTTAAATAAAAAAAAAAGCAGCACTACCACAGCTGTCTGCTCACGTGAGCCTGGGCCGCTGTACTGGCCACAGCGCCCAGCATTACTTTCACAAAAAGCATGCTCACTACTCAAAAACACACTCCAACACGCTGACAGTAAACGCTGATTTTATTAAATGTCCTGAAAAGCAACTGACATGCCAGACAAGCCAGTGTGAATAAAGCAGGAACAAAGAAAATATGCCACAGTCACATATAAGCTGTTGACACCAGCTCAGCATTCATGGATCAGTGACTGCTGCTTGTTTGGTGTGCTCAATGCTGGGCCAGGCAGCGCAGAGAGAAGCTGGGGGGTCTATTAAAGAAAATCGGCCAATTTGAGGAACACTGCCTCTCATTTCCAGTCTAGAGGAGGCCTAAAGCTCCAGATCAGAGGGAGAGGCCTGTCCGGGGTGGAGCAGGGCCAAAGCCCTGACAGATGAGATTAGAGATATAGACTTTATCTGTAGGGAAAGAAACGCTGCGCCGAAAGATGAGACACTGACAAATTTCACACACGCTGCTTCCCTGCATCAGCATTACTTAGATGTAGAGAGAGAAGGCCAAGCACGATCAGCGTCAACAGCAGCATTCTGCCAAATGCTACCTTTTCCCTTCTCTACTTCTTGATCCCTGAATATGGGGTGATGGAAAAGAGGGTCAATGTGTGGGTCAAAAAGAAAGAAAAACAAGAATTAAAAAAAGAAATGGGGAGTAGGTTGAGAGAGAGATAACAAAAGGCAGTTTAGGAGACAGAATGAGAGAGTAAAAGGTAGAGGGAGGGAAAGGTATGGGGAGAGGGAAAAAGAAAAAGAGAGAAAAGGAAGAGAGAGATGTGAAGAGATCTAATAGAAAGAGACAAGGAAAGATACAGAGAGAAATATATGGCAAAGGAGGGGGACAGAAAAATAGAAGAATATGGGTGGAGAGAAATAGAGGAAAAAAGCACAGAGAAAGAGAGAGAGGGGGAGAGAGAGAGAGAGAGAGAGAGAGAGAGAGAGAGAGAGAGAGAGAGAGTTAGCCCAGATGGCTGGCGCAGAACCAAGTGCAACCAAAGGTAATCAGGAGCAGATGGGAAACGATTTGGCATAGAGTCTGAAGGAACAAGTTGCCTTCTAACATAAAAAAGGGAAAAACTAGAAAGAGAGAGAGCAAAGCTCATAGAGACTGAAGGAGGTGGGGTAAAGAGGAAAGAGGAAAAGAGGGAAGCTAATGTGCACGCTTTCATCCAGCTGGGATAGCCATTTGTGAACAGCAACATATAGCACAATGTGTGTGTGTGTGCGTGTGTGTGTGTGTGTGCATTCCCATGCATCCAGAGCTAAACTGAGTTTGCACCTCCTTCCCTAGAATAAATAATCTGTTCCCTCATGCTTTGTCTCTGCTTTAGAAAAACTTTGTTTTGGAAAGTTATTTGAAACCACTGCACTTCCCTCTGCTCTGCTGCCTCACTGCCGTCCGTGTTAAAGACTCTGCACGTTTCAATGTTGCTCTAAATTTTCTCAAACTGAGCAAAACTCCACAGGAAAAGACTGCTTCACACTTAACAGCATGGACTTTATAGTTATGTCATTACAATGGCACCTGTCAGGGGGTGGGATATATTAGGCAGCAAGTGAACAGTAAGTTATTGAAGTTGATGTGTCGAGAGCAGAAAAAAGTGGGTAATCGGAAGAATCTGAGGCACTTGGGCAAGAAGACTAGGACTAGACTATGCAGTAGTTATTACCTACCAAAAGTGATCCATCTCGCGAACAGAAGGCCACAGGTTTAAGTCCTAACCTGTGTGCCACTGAGGTACCCTTGAGCAAAGGACCCTCCTGCTACACTGCTACCCGGGTGCTTCACATAGCTGCCCACTGCTCCTTGTGTGCATGTGTGATGGGTTAAATCCAGAGGCCACATTTTTGCTGTGGTGCACTTTGTGTGTAATTGACTGTGTTCACAATAACAAATAAGTCACTTTTACTTAAACCTAGAAAATACCAGGTACATTTGACGTGATAAGACACTGGCCTTCCAGGACGTTGAGCACTAGATATTGGCGCATAGCACACATAGACAACCCTGCTTAAGATGGCCCGTTGTCATCAGGTCTGAGGCTAGTCTGAGCTAAGGCCAGTGCAATCTGGTGGACAGTAGCCAGCAAACAAATGTTTATGAAAATGTTGTACATAGTAAAAATGTATTATTTATGTTTATGATTGTAAGATATCTCAGTTTCATGTGAGTCAAGTCTCATGTCAGTTTCTAGTAGTCGTCAGTATAGGCAAAAAAAAAGAGATCACCATATGCCTACAGTTAAAATTCCTGACAATCAACAATTACAGATAAATGAAAACATTTTGTTTATATCCAAGTAAGCATGATGTTGGTAAGCACATTGCCCAGAGCTACTTTTAACCCTACCAGTGTGTTGTTCTGTATATCAGAGCTATGTTGTGTTGTCTCTTATCAAGTCTACATGACAGAAGACAAACCTTAACATAAACTAGAAAGAACAGAAAAGGTGCATAATTAATTAAATCATTGTTTCAGAAGGTTTACCAGAACAGGGCTTTATCCAGAGGTGTGTGTGTAGGGGCCGGTGTAAGGGGGTAGTTTGGGGCAAGGGGGTGGAAAAGAGGTGGATGCAGGTTTAAGGTTGCCCTCATTTCCTTTGAGCGCCAGTCAAATGGCCCCGGTTCAGCAGGGAGTCTAAAACACTAAGACGTCTTTGTCCCCCCCAACTCTATACCAACTACAAACGGTGAAGGCCTACTGTGGGCCCCAATCTTATCTTCTCTTCTCTTCTCTTCTCTTCTCTTCTCTTCTCTTCTCTTCTCTTCTCTTCTCTTCTCTGCTCTGCTCTTCTCTTCTTTCTATTCCCATCTTAAATTCTCACATTTTTTCTTCTCTATTTATTTCTTTAATTCTTTTTTATCTCATGTTGTTTTCTTTTCTTTTCTCTTCTGATCTTTGTTCTGTTCTCTTCTCTAGTCTTTACTTTTATTCTGTCTTCTCCTGTCTGCTCTTCTCTTCTCTCATTGCCCTCTCATACCCCTTCTCTCTTTTAATTCTTTCTTTTCTTGTTTTCTTTTGTATTCTATTGTATTCTGCTCTATCCTATTCTCCTTTCCTTCCATATTTTCTTTTTTTTATTTCTTTCCCTCTCCTCTCTCCTCTCATCTCCTCTCCTATATTCTCCTCTCCTCTCTCCTCTTCTCCTTGTTTCTCTTCTCTTCTTTTCTCCTCCCCTCTACACTATCCTCCTCTCCTCCTCTACAAACCCCAGAGGCTTTTCCTGCTATTTGCTGCTTGGCAAAAGTCCGCTTGGTTTCATTACTTCTTGTTAGAGACTCATTTTATTGTGTGGTTATTAGACTCACAGTAAGATATCCAATGGTTTTCATTAAAGCATTCTCTCATCTCACTCTCCTCAAACAAAAGCCCCTCTAATCGGACCCCCTACCATTTCCTTTGTGAGTTTGGAGCACAGTTGTTGGCTCTGTCTTTATATGAGAGGTTTATACTCACTCTCTCACTCTCTTGCTTAGACACCGCTTAGAATGTTCACAAACTCATTCATTCGCTCTCTCTCTCACACACACACACAAACATTCGATCCTTCATCTGTTCTTCTAGCCAAACAACAGTACTGTGGTTTAGAGGGACAAAAAAAAGCTGCTGTAATGTTTCCATCAGTATTTCTAACTTGTCTCCATGTGGTTTGCTATGGAAAAACAGGGGAAAGACAAACTTGGCACAGCTGACCGCAGTATAGACAAAAGATTCTGCACATACAAACCAGTCACAAAACTATAAGACAGTTTGCTAACTGTGACAATTTACCTGAACCGAACAGTTTGCCAAAACACCTCAATTGTTAAATTGACAAATGCCACAATTAAAAGACCAGATACACTTATAGTCCTTTATTAGATGTTATGTAGGTGCACAGTTTTGCCTCGTTCACACTGCACAATTTTAAGGCTGTTTTTGAGACATGATTGGACACAATAACAATCGTTATTTGTGAATAAAAATAAATATCTGTGACAGTCACTGGCAAGCCAATAAAATTGCAGGACACAAATCAACAGAAACGAAGCAGGGGACACTAATCTCAGCTCAAAAAACAAATGTGCATGGCTGTGTCAAGGCGGACTACTTACTTACCTCTGACTCGCTCTTTAGACCAGACAAGCCATACTGCCCATCTAAGATAGTCCTTTCTTTCAGCCTTAACAGCTTCATTTTCCTTTCGCACATTTTTTTGGAACTTATGAACTTAGCGCCTGTTTATGTTGTCCATTGACATTAGTATTGCATCATGGGGTTGACTTTTCATGAGAGAATGTTGTTTTGTAGACTACACGGACCAGTCATGATGAAAGAAGGTGTAGTTGGTGACCCCATGTCGCATCTTTGTTCACTGTCTGCACAAGTGAATGGGATGTGGTTGTGTAGTGTGAACAGTACAGTGATCCAACCACTTTCAGCATCATGTAGTGTGAACATGTTATTAGAGTTTGTTCCATCTGCTGCTACACAGTTTAATAGCTTCCCTCTAGTTCCATTTATCGCTGTCAGTTTTTGAGCCAAGGATCAATGTTGTCCATTATTTGGGTGGTGGACCATTCTTAGCTGTAAGACTGACATTAAAGTGGTGTTGTAGTGTGTGGCACTGTTACACCAGCGATGTTTTTGGGTTTAACAAACGTCAGTATTCCTGCTAGGCCGAGAGCTGGTACAACAACCAAGCCAAGAGTGCCTTTGTGGTCATAAACCAAAAAGAAGTGATAAAGGGCTGGAGGATGGCTTACAAAAACTGTGCATTAACTGACACTACAATCTCAGCACTGGTTAGATACATTGGGGGGTTCTAAAAAGGGGGGGGGTGTAATCTTTATAATAGTGGTTTTCAAATTGGTCAACAGAGACCTCTATATGGTCCATATTTTGGCTTAAACCCAATTTAAAACATATAAAGAGCAAAAGTGTGAACGTGTAAAGCAGGATTTTCTAATGTGTGATGTGCATGCATGTACTGTCTGTAGGGGGTGCGCAAAACAAAAATTTAAATGATAAATTGTTACCTAATATAAACTGTTAGAAATTAGGTGAGAATAGCCATTTATCCATTAATACTGTTGTGGCAGTTGATTTTTAGACCTAAAATAGGCTTGTAGCCTGCATATAGCGATGTGTGGGCCAACCCATAACCAGCAGTTTGGGCACTTTCAGGTGAACCCACCAGAAAATACCCCATTGTGGTTTTGGATGGATCAGGTTAAGAAAAACATATAAGTTATGTTTTGCCTGTAGTGGCAAAATGCAAAAATAATGTCACCATTCCCTGAAGCTAAAATTGGTGGTTGGGTCAGATTCAGGTGGTCGACTAAAAAATATTTTTGCAGGTCAGGCAGTGTAGGTTGGCTCTTTTAAGTCTAGCGGGCATCCCAAATTTAAAGACATACTCATAACTCTGATTGTCTTGCAGCTAGCAACAAAATTTGCCCTTTAGGACCACTGATTGATCCACTTGGGGCTACTATTTAAATATTGTTGGTTGGGTTTATATGAATATCTAGCATGTTTAATAGCTAAAGCTGCCTAGTCTAATGATGATAAATAGTGTTCAATAGTGATTATGTTGTTCTGTGATTAAACAGCATGTAAATATTTAATGTGGCTTCAGATATTCTAATGTATGTCCCCCTTTCCAAGATAATGTCTCAGTGTTTGTTCCTCTTACTTACTCTTTAAATGCACTTGCTGCTGTGTAACTTTGTTTCCATCTGTAATTGCATTTGAATGTAGATTTCAGTACTGTTCAATTATTATCAATTATGTTGTGTACAATTAAACATTAAACATTACGTCTTCGTGCAGCTGTAAATGCACTATGCTGAATGTTTTTTGGGGGGTGGGATCAGAATGTAGAAGGGGTGCATGACATAAAAAATTTTTTTGGAAATTGCTGGTCTATAGCAAAAGTATAGGGGCCATGCCCCCCCCCCAAACAACAGTTTTTGTTTTAGCCAAACCATCACTTTAAGAATGAGCAGAATTTGTGAATTGCACACAGTACTTAAGGGTTGTAGTAGTGTAACTGCATCTGACAGAGGGTCGAGCTCGTAATCTGGCCATGTCCTTGTGGATAATGTGAAGCAGGAAAACGTACGTGTGTGTGTGAGTGTGTGTGTGTGTGTGTGTGTGTGTGTGTATGTGTGCAATGTGAGTGCACAGGCAGAGGGGTATCAGGCACTAGCAGACTTCACTAATCAAACCCATAAGCCTCTGCTGCACGTACAGGATTCTCTTGAGAGCAAAACTCCCGCCTTCTCTCACTCTCTCTTTCTTTCTCTCTTTTCCCCCTCACTTACACACACACAATCAATCTCAATCTTACCATCGCTCTCGCTCTTTTGCACAATGTGCTGAAATCATCTGTCCTGCAGTCTTATACCACTTCAAAACATTTTGCTGTAAACTCCAGATCCACACAGTTCTGGGCTTCTCTATGTATTTTTACCATCATTTCCCTATTTGGACAGACTATCTGCCCAGCAACAGGCATGCAACAGGAAAGGGCATTTGATGGAAAGGAACCAAAAGACCACCGGCCTTCACTGACAACAAGCTTCTGCTCAGACAAACAAGAAGGTCTGCATGGAGCGAGCCAGAAGCAGGCGAGGCGACAACATTAATGCTGAAAACAAAAGCGTCCGGTTTCCCCAAATAAATGAGGCCCACATGAGAGGACGAAGAGCAAGAGGGGGCAGCGATGGGCGCAGATGCATGCTCAGCTAAAATGGCTTGTGATGCAACATCTAATGAACTCAATCAGCCATGAATCCGTCAGCATGTGTGAGGCGTGTTTGTGAACAGCAGTAAGCCATACAGCATTAGTTCCCTTTACTTTGACATTCAGCGTTTTTATTTTTGAATGCAGTCCAGTGAAACAGTTCAGTCTGACTGCTCAGACATCCAGTCATGTGACTACCAGACAGTGAGTGGGGGGAGAGCAAGGTTTGGGTGGGATTTCTTCTAAAATTATCTCAGATCATTGCCGGTCAAGGAACCTAAAACTGTATATAAGTTAAAAAATGTTGTTACTTTGATGAAATAATGCTGAACTACAGGTAAAAGTAGGTACCAAAAGAACAACTTCACCTAATACTAAAATAATACCAGGTCATAACAAAAACTCTGAGATCCTTATGAGAAGACTCATAGCCTAAATAAAAATGCTGTTCTGGAGCAAAAACAAACAAAATTTTACCCAAAAAGAAGAACTAAACATCTGAAATGGAAATAAAGCAGCAATAACAGAAATAAGCATTTATGATATTGAAAATATGAATAGTATTAATAATTCATCAAAACTGCTCTTCAGTACATGTTACTATTAAAGCCATTAATGTCACCCAGCTCATCAACCAACATCTCTAACTTGAGTCTTGCAAAAGACAAATGTACAAATGTATCTGACCTGTATCCCAAATGCAGCCATACACTCTAATGATACAGACAGACCAACAGTTGGACAGCACTAGACAGTTCACAGCACCCCTAAACCTGTCAAATAGGAACTGTGATTAGCTTTAATAAGCACAGCTTAGCGTTTACATGAATACAGATGAACTAAAAACGCATGATGAAATCTGGTCAGTACTGGCTGATATTTGCTTTCTAATATCACAATAGACAGATGTTCAGATTTGACCTATATTTCACACTAATATTTGATGATGCATTTCTTGTGCATTACCTAATTTAAAACATATATAAAATAAAAATAAGTTAAATGCAATGTATATTTTTTAGCCCCAGTTTCTGTTTTTTTGTTTTGTTAGTTTTGTTCATTGTTTTGTTTTTTATTTCATTGCTTTATTTTATTTATTTTTTTATTATTTTTGTGTTGGTATTGACATATGCATCAGTAGATGTGCAATAAAATCCCACATCAGTGCATCCCTGAAAATCACTGCAGCTCCATAGTTAAAGCTCCAACCAATTGTGTAAAAAGGCAAATTTTGCATTTTTTCCTGTTTTAAATAGTTACTTTTATGCAACATTAGTTTGTCCATTAGAGCTTACAGTGCTGAATGAAAGCATGCCGTGCTGAATGAACTCCTGAGCTGGACTTAACTGAACCCTGCAGGCGTTAAATCAGCACTGCAGACGCTCATTCAGACGCAGCACTCTTCACTTTCAGCTTTCCTCAATGGACATACATTCATAATCATTCGGTTATATCCATAAATTTTAGTAATATTAGCTTCAGAAAACAGACCTCCTCGATTGTCTAATAAACGCCTTATATTACAGCCCTGTATTTCCCTTCTGCACTGACATTTCTGTTTTAGTGATTAGCAGTGACCCGCAGGGATCTGCTAACACTTACATCTGCCGTTTCCACTTGACCAGGCTGCAGGCAGCGCCGATCAGGACATGTCTCGAAAATGGTGCTATTCCCATGATAATAGAGCTTAATAAAAACGCTATTAATATTTAGATACTACTACCTCTCCGCGTGAGTGTCCAGCAATTGTGGGGCACTGAGATTTGTCGAGGTCCTCCCGGTTCAGCGCCTCATGCTTGGCAAAGTTGTACTGGAGTGCTGCTCAGTAGCTCCGCGATTTCTTTATTTTTTTCGCTTCTTTTCTAGTTACCACTTTCTGTCAGGGAGAAAGCTGGGCCGTGTTACCGGACAAACCGCAGCATTAACAGGAGCTGAACGCAGGGAGGAGCTCCACCGGCGCTATTTTTTTCCGCCCGTATTTTAGAAAGCCCCGCCCTCCTGCACTCGGATTGGCCAGTAGTGCACATTCGCCAAGAGGTGCGCGCTGGTGCTGAAACTCTTTAAAAGCAATCGTTCCAAAACGCTATAAGCCCCACCTGATTGGCTAGCAGTTTACACTCGCCAGAGTCTCTACATGGCTCTGATACTCACACGCGGTCCCAAACCTTATAGCTCCACCCCTGCACTCGGGTTGGCTAGTAGTTTACACTCACTATTTCCCATTGCTTTACACGTAGCCGTTCTAAAAGGCTAAAGTCAAGCCACTTGTGCTGCAGCACTTGGATCGCCTGACGCTTCACACTCAAAAAGCAGTCAGCTGTTCTAGAAACCTAAAGCTCCCCCTTAGTTCACGCGGTCTACAAAGCAGTTTAAGGACCCTCACTCTACATTCGGATTGGCTAGTAGCTCACACGCAAAGCATTCTCTGTACCCCGTTCACAAGCATTCGTTTCAAAACGCTATAGATTCGCAGGAGGGCGGGGTTCCCGAATACGGGTGAGAAACTTTTACTTTTAAGTTTGTTTAAGCTGCAAGGGACCTCCAGAAAAGGTGGGCTTAACTTCTAGTCACATGGAGGCTTTATGCGTTAGTGCATTTCAGCTCCAGTGCTGGAGACTCACTGCCTTGCAGTTTCAGGGTTTTCCTGAACCCCAGCATATCTGGCCAAGAAGAGCTTGATGATTACCTGATGTACGTAAAACTGTACAGGGCAGCCCATAGACATAGATTTGGGAGGGGGTGAGGACGATGTTTAGATGAAAAGGTTAGCCCCCACACACACACACACACTATAATGTCATATATAATGTAATGCTTAGTTTGCTGAGATTTAATAAAAGAACTGACCCATCATAAATGCATCACATAATTTACAGATTTTAATAACAGCTTTCACCTCGAGCACCCCCCCCCTTCTCCGTTAAAATGGCTTAGTCTAAACTCATATACAATGACTTCTCAAGCACCACAACAAAATGTGTCCTCTGCATTTAACCCATCACACGTGCATACTTGGAGAAGCAGGCAGCTATCAACAGCACCCAGGGAGCAGTGTAGTGGGACAGTACCTTGCTCAAGGGTACCTCAGTGGTGCCCAGGCTGGTACATGAACCTGTGACCTTCAGTTTCCAAGAACAATGTCCCAACCACTAGGCCAAGAGCAAAGTCCCAATCACATGGCCATCAACCATTGAAATGAAATTCTACCTAGCAAATGTGGAAATATTATTTGAAGGAAGTATGAGCATCCACAGTTTTCTCAGCAATAGTAAATGTTAGACACAAATAATTATTTCCATTCCTGAACAAAGCTTGCACAGTTCTCCACCAAAGCTTTTGGCACACAGAGATGTGGGTCATGATGCAATTGCCACTCACCCTGATATATTTGTCCCTCCAAATGTTGATATGAAATCTACTTCCCTGGGGCAGTGGGTGCCCATAACTGGAGCACAAACCTGGATTCTGTAAAGCTGCTTTGTGACAACATCGGCTTAAAAAAACACTATATAAACAAAATTGACTTGACCTGAAATGACTTATGTATCACTATTGGAACACATTCCCTTTTATTCAGAAGGAACATTGGCCATATTTTTATTTTTATTTATTTTATATACTCTATTAATCCATAATGGGAAATTAGTGTCTGTATTTTACCTGAAGAAGTGCACACACACAGAAAGCTGTGAGCAGTTAGGATTAGGTGCAATTAGGTGCTTAAGGGCACTTCAGCCATGGGTATAGACACAGAGCAAAGCACTGTTCATTCGCTCTCCCCGCCCACATTTTTCCTGCTGGTTTAAGGACCTAAACCCTCAACCCTTTGGTCACAAATGTGCATATGTTGTTGTTGGTTTGTGGCAGAGGAAATTTCTGTTTCCACAGCCTGTCATATTTACAGCCATGGCCTGTGAATCTAAAATCCATATTCGCTTTCATGCGCTTCAATGAGCTTTGTTTTTTATTACTGCTCTGTGTAGTCTACAGTAATCTCACATGGTAATAAAAACTGTCAAGTAACAATTTTTATAATGTGCCATATTATGACACATTTTTGACTAAGCTGTTTCCTCTGTGGGCCCCTTGTACCAAGTTGCGTTGAAAGAAATATGAAGCACTTTTTATATTGTAAACATGCTACAAGACCTCCGGTGCTGCCAGAGGCTGTGCTTTGCTGATTTAGGTGAAGTAGTAAATTGCAGTTTCTGAGAAATGGTGAAGCTTGAAGGGAATGCAAAGCTGTGGGAGAAGAACAGCCCACATAGTTCACCTGCACACACACACACACACACACACACACGCACACACACATGCACACTCGTGCACTAGAGCTTGGCAAGCACAGATGTCATAGATCAAGCCAGATCAGAAAGCTTCATCACCTCCACAGACTGAAGACGTTTGTTAGCGCCCTCATACACCAGTTCCTTTGGGCCTCTTTCTCTGAGTGTCTCTCACTCTCTGTCTCTCTGTCTCTCTGGAGGCTCTCAGCCTTGGTGAGTGCTTTTTTTAGCTGTTCTGTAAGAGGGATGCCTTGCTCTTATCTCATTCTCAGCCGATTTTATAACCCGTCCACTGTTGCTGATGTAAATGTCGACCCATCAAACCTACATAAACGAGGCAAGGGAGACTAGAAAGGTTGCTGAACTGACAGATGTGAGTTCAGCACAGGCCAAATTATCGCTGTGTGCTTGGCCAGACTAGAACCGCTGCAGCTATCCAAGAATGTTGATAACGTTGTTCGACACGTGTTGGCTTTTGTCTGTTCAACGTGGGTTGCTTTACACTAATGAAAAGGCCACTAGAAGTGAGGGTTTAGTCAGGTTTTTAAAATGCTCCTTTATCTGATGTGTGCAGTTGTTCTTATACTGCACTTCATCCTGTGATGGAGTAACCATTAACATCACTCTTTTGTTGCTGTGTTTAACATTATTTACATTTCACTTGATTCATGTTTATAATACAAACATGAAAATCTTTGCACAACCTTACCTTAATTTACACCTGGTCTCAATGGCTGTTTTCTAGTGGTGTTGATAAAGTAGTCAAAATAATAGCTGTGGTAGTGTGATTTTTCTTTCTTTGTACAAACACTGCAGCCCAGATGAGAAAATCATCTCAAGAACTTTCAAATTTCAAAAAGTAAAAGCATTAGATAGATTCTCAAAAAAATGCTCTTATGACCATTTGAATTTTAATTGTTCTTTTTAGCTAAGCAATTTTTAGCTTGAGCTGTTCTTTTTAACTGTGCACTTTTAAACATTCCCATATAAACTCAAATTCTGCTTGACTGTTCGATTTTAACATAAAAGTACTTTTGAACTGTTTGCTTTGCGCTTGTAGTGTTCTTTCAGATTGTTAAAATGTAACCTTAACTGTTTTTTGTCAATTCACTTTTAACCTGAACTATAATTTGTTAGTCGTGTTCAGTTTAAACTTGAACTGTTCTTCTGAGGTGTTCAATTTGAACATGAACTGCATTTTTGAACTTTGATCATTGAATTTTAATTGTTCACAGTTTACATTGAGCTGTTTTACATCAAACATTTTTTTTAACTGCTTTATTTTGAGATAAACCATTTGTTTTTTCAAACAGTTAACTTCAGTATTGCGATTGGACTTCAAATTACACAGTTGACTTTCTCATTATGCAAGGCAATTTTGTAAATAATATTACTATTCAAAATGAATAGAGGTGTATTTTCTTTTATACCTGATAGCTGGAAAGATTTCTGTTGATGTCACTATTTTGCACCATTCTAAAGACAAAAGATTTCAGTAAAAGCAGATGTTAAAAGCCCAATGTGCGCTGCGACAGACATAAAACAGCAATCTTTCCACCACAGAACGGTTCAGAGCAGCTGCAACTTCAGAGCTGGAGATTAAATTATATTTAGAGAGATATTGAGCATACTTAAAAACAAACTGATGTTTTCTTTGGCTCTAGGCAGCAGATGTCTGGAACCTGATTAGAAATGATATTTGCCGCTTACAGCTGAATGCTTACAGCCAAAACTGTACATAACAGCAAACAGATCATAATAACGCATCTCACAAATACTGCACTCAGTACTGAATCGCAGACTGAGAACTTTTTATAGATAACTATAAAACAGTTGATAGTGAGTTAACTGAGATAACAGTTTAATAATGCTGCTATTAGGGCACAGGGAAGTGAAAATGTCTTGCCTCATATCTGCTAATATGTTTGAGATTTCATATCACCAATGATGACAGTTTCCTTAATGGTAAAGCAATTCAAATAGCATTAAAACAGCAGGCACTTAATGCTTTGGTGCTGTTGGGACAGGGCAAGAGTCCAAACCTGTCCCAACTCTAAATGCCCATGATACTTTACCAGACCCGTGGGAACAGCTAATAATGGGCACACAGTCAAGCAAAACCATTTGAGCAAACATGAACAGCAATCATAACATGAATTGTAATCTTTAAAAGGACAGGGGTCAGCCATACTAATAGCCTTTCACATATTGGGAAAAAACAGCCTTTTTTGAGAGAACATTGTTTCTGTTTTTATGTTTTCCCTTGAAAGTATAAAATGAGTTTTTGTTTATTTGAAAAGTATTTAACTTGAAAATGTAAGCAAACCAAAAGCATTCACACATAATCCATACAAAGTTTAATAAGTGAAATTTAAACTAAGTGGGGCGCAACGAGTTGCAACTCTGATTCCATAGTTACAGAGGCTACTGATGCTAAGGAAGATATAAAAGGGTGTAGTGGTGACTGGAAGGAAAACGATGAACCTTTGTCTATAATAAAGCAAGAAATACTACCACCCTTTATTGCACGTTATTTGACATTATATTTTCCTCACATTTTACTCAGATTCCAAAAAGATTAGTAGTTCTACGCTCGTAAATCTGCAGTTATTCATGAATTGTGAACAGCTGGACATTTCCAGGACCAGCTTTTCTTGCATTGCCTGAAGCGTGTGTACATTCTACCTGCAAGATGTCTTGTGCCATCAGAAATAAGGCCTACAGAGTTCTGCTTATTTTTAGTACTTTCGAACCACTGATTGCCTAGCGTGAGTAAGGCTTTGATAGCTGATTGAGTGCTTTGACTGCTTGTTTTCAAAGTGTAACCCAGTCCTATGAATATCAGCAGAGTGTGGGGGTGTCCTCATTAGCTTGCTTGCACCCAAACACTGTGGCTTTTTCACATACAACCGGAGCGTAAATAGGTGACCTGTGTACTTTTCCAGAGTGGAAACTCAAGAAAGCAGTTTTAGGCCCGCAGTTTATACGCAGTTTCTGTGAACAGCGTAATCTGCACGTTGACCGTTAGCTGCTGCTTTGAAAAGACTGGAAACCAACACATGTCTGAAACAGAAAATGACAGTTAAGTTGAACTTAGTAGGTTTGAGCTGGGAAGCAAAGAAACTGTAATAGGACACAAGAAACACTGTGCAAAAAATAAATAAATAAATAAATAAATAAAACCAAATACAGTCCATGCCAGGTCAAACTAAGACAAACCAGTTGACAGAGCTTACTTTTATAAGTACTAACAGTGTGGAAACCATATTGTTAAATAGATGGGTTATTGTTTGGAGCTTCAGCTATAAATAATGTTAATAATGTAAAAAACTTTAAATCTAGGGTACATTAAATGTTAAGGGACAATGAGCTAACTTAGCAGTGAACACATGAAACAAGTTAAAATATTACCAATAGCAGGAAGAATTGTCCATAAGAAGAAAAACGTTCCTTATATCTCGGTGGTTTCTCCAAGACAGCAATGAGACTGGATGGAAAAACACGCTCCTGGTGATCACATATTCCTAAAAACAATTTGGCAAAAGTCGCCGGTAATCTCACACGTGTCCTCTTGAGTTTTAGTAGAAATGTCAATAAAGCCACACATTGTGCTCAGATTATTGTAATACTCGTATAGATTCAGTTCTCATTTCTCCTCTTTCTTGCCTGTATCTCATGTCTCCTTATTGTCTAATGCCATTTCTCCTACTGGAATTTTCACCATTCTCAGTCTCATAAACAGCCAAAAAACTATGTTTGAGCAATAAAACGATGAGGTAAAGAACATGTGTTTATTGTGAAAATCAGCAGAATGAGAGGTAAGGGGTGAGCCAGACTTTATCAATAGTTCTACACCGTTTAGATCAGAAAATTATTTTAAATATTTGTCTAATTTTAGTAGCAGTTTACATCAAACAAACATGCCAGGCTTTGGGTTAGTTTAACCCATCAGTCTAACCCAGAACGTGGTCTTAGCAACTGCTGCCTTTTTAGCAAAGGGGTAAGTGTGTGTTAAGCCAGTGAAGGCCTTTATTCTCTTAAAGTTGGGGACAGACCCATATTTTGAAGATCAAGACCTGTTGGTTCAATTCAGTATCTATAAGCATAACTCCAGCTTTCTCAGTTTCTATGAGTACTTTTTTCCTCTTCATCTATAAGAGCATACACTCAACAAAAAAAACTACACACACACACACACACACACACACACACAGATAACTGTGCATATAATATTTTCCATGATAATTTTTTGCCCTAGACATGTTACATCCTGATATGTGTTACTGAGTAACCACATGGAAAATAATAAACACTCTCAGTTATTTTTGAGTTATTGAAGTGCATAATAGAAATCTGGACCCCCAGTGGATCCTGGCTATTTTAGGGGATTTACTGTGTATATTTGACGGTTACTTTACCTTTCCCTTAGAATTCAGCATTCTTATTGTACATAGTTTCCTTTCCACCCGAAATAGCATTACGGCCTTCCCCTAACATTATTCTCAGTTTTTCCTTTTTTCCACTTTCACCAAGGGATGCATTATGATTCACTCAGTATATAATTCCCATTAGAATAAAATATAATATATATGTTAAATGTAATTTTGTCTTTTAGTTCCTATTTTGGCAATAACTGGGTTCAGTTGTCTAGAAATAATGTACATATTTGAATTAAACTAATTCAATCACTTTTTTGGTGGAACCACCCAGCGGGTCAGCTTGACTGAATGACTGACTGACTTACTGACTGACTGACTGACTGACGGCTATGGGTTTTAAAAGGGAACAATCCATTAAGTAGGCCTGTTTGAGCTCTGGCTATGTCTGACTTCACTCTGAATTTTAATTCTTTATCTTCCTGTATAAGCAAAATATTTCAGCCATTTTTAACTGTTCTGCATAACTGTGAGTCACCCCACACTAGACCATGAGCAGTTAGTTCACCAGAATGCAAACTGGAAGCAAATTCTGTTGTCTCGATCACTATTTCAAGAATGATCACTGTGTAAATGTACCTTTTTTTGCCAATGTAATGTTAGCAAGAGCTTGTATGTATGGGTGAAATAAAATAGTGCCACACAATCCATTGCCCCATAGTAAGAGTTGTGTGTACTGTTACATTGTAGTGTTAAAATAACAGTGGTTATATTCTACTCATTCTTTTTTAGCATCATTATTGATATCAATCTAAATATTATATACATGTTTTGCGATGCTGAGGATTAGCGACTTACATTGGCAAGTTACAATACTGAAAATATCATTACTGTCAGAGGAAAAAGAAAGGGTAAAAATGTAATAATGTAAAATGCAAAAAGCAAAAATTTATTTTTTTCTTAGCATATTTTGACAAAACAAATTTGGTCCATTCATCTTTAATGTTCTATAGAATGTACATGTCACTTGGCCTTTTCAAATATTGTAAAAAAAAAAGTTATAATTAGCAGAAATATAGACAAAATTATCAAGAAATCCATCAAGAAATCAACATCTATTCTATAATGTATCATATACTGTATGCTGTATTATAGACACTTGAATGACAATGACCATGCAGCTGACAGCGATCCAGTAAAACTTGCCTGGTCTTGTCAGTGTCGGTCAGTACAGTGCAAGCTTGCTCTAGTTAGTGGTTAATTTTTTACTTTGACTCTTCTCAGCTGCTCCCCACCTACATCACCTATATGTCCTTAAGATGTAGAGTCCCTTTGCTGTGGCCTCCTGGGTTAGAAACATGCCGCCTAGGCCTGTATTTGTGTGACTGAGGGTCTTCCTCTGTGCTGGTGTCCTCTGAAGGACTGCATCCAGGAAGCTGTGGTGGAAGCCTCAAACGAAGCACAGGTGTGTGGGGGAACACCTACTCCACATGCAGTTGTAGGATCAAAACAAGCTGACACTGGACAAGATGGTTCTTGTGTCAAATCAAATTGGCACCGTTTTCTTCCTTCCTCCAAATGTAGTCTGTCAGTCAAGACATGTTTTTTTTACTTTAGTTCTGCACTGGAGCTATGAGGCTTATGTCTCTAAAAAGTAACGGAAGCTTATGCACATCAATTAGCATCGTGCAAACTGCATGCCTCATCACATACTCACCTCAAACCACGTGGATCTCACATAGACTTGCTTGTGAGGTTTCTGACACCACGCAACATACTATTGTCTATACAAATGCACAAGAACACATATGGCTAAAAGCAGAGGTGTGTCTTTTAGACAGATTGAGTCTTGTTTTACAATAACAATGTGTCATACATAATCAGAAAAGATTGTTTGGGATTACTTAAGAGCTCAGCATGGGTTGAAGCGAGTGTGTGATGATTAAGACCGAAAGCATGCACTACCTTATGTCAGATAGTGCCCAATATGCCTCCATTATTTGTTAGCTACAAAAGCCTCCCAGACCTGTCTTGGTTGGTTAACTGCATTTTGGATTAAGAGAAAAACTTGATTTAGATTTTTCTGATAAGGTTTGATCTGTCATGCCAGATCTTTTGAATTAACAAGACTTCCTATTTCCTTAGCTAGATGCAACAAGAAAAAACAGACAATCTTGTTTTGTGATCTGTTAACCTCCCACATGTTGTAAAATACTGAACATTCAACTGAGAGGGCAGACTGAGGGAGGAAAGAGTGTCAAAAGAAGAAGGCTTGAGAGGAGGTAGTAGCCCTTACTTATTTTGCCAAAGGTTTTATGCTGTAATATGAGAACAAACACAACCTTAAATAATTTTTTCCGTGGTTGTGTAAGTACAGTGGAGCATTATTTTAGAATTGTTGGCACGTTGCTTATTGTGTCCTGTTTTACATTTCAGGTGTCATGTACTGTAGCCTAGACAGAGTTAAGCTATTCTTTATGACTGTACTGTAAGTTGATTATTATGCGACTGAGTCTGAAACACAGGCAATTGGAAGCAATGTTTTTATGAGAATGCGACAAGGCATTGGTTTTGGTTTTATTTGGGCCTTCTTGTTAAGACGTTATTTATATTGGTTAATTTTATTTTGTAGTATTTGATGTGCAGCAACATTTACATTTATGGTAAGCCCTAAGGACGTTTATGTGGGTGTAAAATTCAGTTCAGTTCTATAATAATTCAGAACTTCAGAACTTACACATAAGTTTTGCAGTAGGTACTAAAGTTCTGCAGTAGGTACTAATTCACAGTAAATACTTATTCATAGTAGATGCTGAATAATTCAAAATTGATGCTGAATAATTTATAGTAAATGCTGAATAATTCATAGTAGATACTGAGTTACGCATAGTAGATACTAAATAATTCATAGCTGACAGTGAATAAGGCATTGTAGATCCAGAAAAGCTCAAGGTATTGACTGAATAATTCACTTTCATTATTTAAAATGGTTAGTAAATAACTCATATTCGATTTTGAAGCATCTATACTTAATAATCCATAATAAATACTGAATCGTAAGTCTTTAATTTTAAGGGAAGGTGACTTTTTGTCATTGTGAACACACTCAAGCACCACAACGAAATGTGACCTCTGCATTTAACCCATCACACGTGCAGCAG
>JBBPDA010000004.1:777139-794228 GCA_037974385.1 Arnoldichthys spilopterus | reverse complement strand
GATGGATGGATGGATGGATGGATGGATGGATGGATAGATAGATAGATAGATAGATAGATAGATAGATAGATAGATAACTTGGTTAACAGTTGTTGTCATTACTTCATGACTATTATGCCCTTCTTAGTCGCCGCATCTACGTCCACGTTGTCCACACCGGTTCCAGCACGGCCAATCACCTTCAGGCTGCGGGCAGCCTCAATGACGTCAGCAGTAACTTTGGTCGCTGAGCGAACCACGAGGCCGTCGAAGTCCTGGCAGTGATGAACACAGGGGTCAGCGCGACAGGTCAACAGCGGTCAGGACTTGTAGGGTATGGTCACAAACAATTAAGATAAGACCGTTCACACCATTCAGACTAAGGTAGTTTATGTTCTGTTCGTTAGGAAAGGATTCTATTTAGTTTGTTTTAACTCAGACTTCAGAAATCTCAGATGTGCTCGTTTTTTCAGTAGATAATGGTAACTGCGGTTTGTCTGGTTGTCTGTGTGAGTACTGCAGCAGTCTGAAGAGTCATCTCAACTGCTGTCAACTTCAGCCGATTCGAAGTCACACTCTCAGACTTTATGTGTGTGGTGTTTCAGCTCTTAATAACTCATAATACAATAAATGCAGAGGCAAGTGGAGGAAGGCTGGCTTTCCTCCCTCTGGATTCGCACGCGGTGGTATTTGTCCAAAAGCAGGTTTTGTAGCCCGAGGTAATGTTACATCAGCCTCCCTCCCCCCGCCTTCTTCCTGAGGAGGGACCGGTGACGGGGCAGTGCACAGCTGAGACAGAGGCTTCAATCATTAAACCGGCTTAAAAAGTTTAAGAAGTCGATGCAAGTGAATATCACTAAAAACACCGCGGGATGTAAGGACACATACTGCAAACAAAGAGTGCACAGTTAAACATCAGCCAGAGTTACCTTAATCTGGACGATCAGCTCATCTTTGCTCATATTTTGTCTCTCCGTCACTTCTATTCCGTTTTCCTGCAGGATCGTCTTGCAGCGTGGATCAATACTTTCGCTTATTAAAACGCGCCTGACTGATACCGGGGCCATGTTTCCTCCTCTATGTGGATGCGATTAGCAGGCACTGGTGAGCATGAGTGAACTGATTTTACGTCGCCGGACTTTGAATGAACGTTGGGGCGGAACGAAGATGTGGGAGGAGCCTGACTGTAGGGCTGGGAAGGCTGAAAGGGAGCCTGCGATGAATCACAACCAGTATCAAAGCAGACATACTCATCCCACAGCAATAACTAGCCACACGTAAAGAAATTGATAGGTTTGTTTTGGATTTCAGTTGGTAAAAATCTGGACTGTAGACAGGCCAGTTTAGCATCCAGACTCTTCTACTCCGAAGCCATGCTGTTGTAATAGATGCAGTATTTTGTTTAGCATTGTTTTGCTAAAATAAGGCCCTCCCTGAAAAAAATGTCACCTGGATAGGAACATATGTTGCTCTAAAATCTGCATTTTTCTTTCAGCATTGATGGTACCTTTCCAGATGTGCAAGCTGCCAAGTTCCCTCTCCTCTTTAATTTAGTGGACGAAACATCCATGTTTTCCAAAAAGAATAGCAAACTGTGATTCGTCTGACCACAGATCAGTTTTCTACTTTGCCTCAGGCTATTTTAAATGAGCAACGGTCCAGAGAAGATGGCCGCATTTATGTATCATGTTCACATATGGCTTTTTTTTTTGCATGATAGAGCTTTAATCTGCATTTTTGAATGGCATGGTGAACTGTGTTCACAGGCAATGATTTCTGGAAGTGTTTCTGAGACCATGCAGTGATTTTCATGTCCCTTGTACACAGAGTATTCTCCAGATTCCTAGAATCTTTTGATGATATAATGTACTGTAGAGGATGAGATATTCAAAGTCTTTGCAATTTTATGATGAGAAACATTGTTTTGAAATCATTTGACAATTATGCAGTTTTATGCATATTGTTGAACCTCTGCCCTGCCCATATTTTCTTCTGAGACCCTACATCTCTAAGATGTAGACGTCTATTTTTATATCTAGTCATGTTACTGACCTATTGCCAGTTAACCGTAATAATTGCAAAATGTTACTCCAGCTGTTTCTTTTTAGTAGCACTTACTTTTCCAGCCTTTTGTTTGCCCAGTCCCAACTTTTTTGAGATGTGTTGCTGCAATCAAATTTAAAAATAGTAATATGCCTCACTTTCAACATTTGATATGTATTCTATGTTCTGTTGTGAGTAAAATATTGGTTCATAAGATTTGCAAATCACAGGATTCTGTTTATATTTACATTTTACACAGCATCCCAACTTTTTTTGGAATTGGGGTTGTGTATATACAGAACTCTCCTTGCATTAACTAATGTAATCTTTTAAAATGTAACAAAAGTTGTGGTTTTGGGCTAATCTTTGGATGTGTATATAAGCATCTGGCCAGTAAGGATGTCACATGGAAGTACACTATGCTTCCTTTAAGTCAAAATTGAACTGAATTTAACATGCAGCAATCCTGTTTTATATACATATCAACATAATAAATGGCATAAGTTAACAGAAGGAAGATAAACATAAGATGAAATGAAAAGCTTAAGAATTGTCCAGACATAAACAATAAAAAAGCATGGCCGGATATGACACAGTTCCATTCTACATACATTTCTTTGATGATCAATTGAAATCAGTCATGCTCTCTCTCTATTATTGTCAGATCTGCAACATTGCTGAAAGTCATATCAGTGTGGAATATATGTATATGTATATATGTATGAAACACACAGAAAACAACATTTATTGATTTATTTTGTTTTTAATTTGTTTTTAAATCAGTTTAATTAATCACTTTTATTTTTCTGTTGTTTCTGTTGATCAGTTTTTGTTTATCTCTTATTTATCTCTTATTTGTCTGATTATGTTTTATTTATCAGCTTTGTTTCTGTTTTATTCTTCAACTATTTATCTTTTATTTATTTGTTTGATTTATAATCAATTTTATTTATCTTTCTGTTTAATTTATGTTTTATTTATCTATCGGTTTTATTTATCTGTTTTTTTTTCTCTGTTGTTCTTGTTTGTGTCGTTCGCCTCTCCAGCTCATGATCTCGCGAGATTGTTTTAAGGCACGGTGTAACTAGGAAACGCCGTTGTTAGGCAACATTAGTCCGGCACTAGAAAATGTTTACTAAGGCTCGGTTGAAAGAATAGAAAAAGGAAAAATGTGTTGGTGAAGAGACCGATTCGAGTTAGACAGCCAGTAAAACGTTTATCATATGTTTTCATCGAAATTTAACTAAAGCAATCAGCACAAATGTCAATAGTTTCTACATCATTTGTGCAGTATGGTCGAAGAAAAGGATCCAGCAGAAAAGGTAAGCGAAACACCAAATTTCCAGCGTTGTCAGCAATACGAAACCTGCCCGAAGAAAATAAGTAACTTCTTTAAGTTTTTTTTTTTTACGAAGTTTTCCACTAGACGCCGTTTTAGTTTGCCATCCTGCGTTCATTTTTTCCCAATGTTTCGGTATTGCTAAAATATTACACCTAATTTTTATTGGAATCCAACACCTTCACTTGCCAGTGTCACAGCGGATAGTTTAACATTACTTTTCATTATTTTAGATGTTTAGTATGATCTGTCGTTATTCTGTTTTATGCCCATCTCTCACTGGAGCAACTTAAGATCCAAACCCATGTCCTCAAGCACAAGGAACAACTCTTTGTTGGAACCATGACTAAAGGTCACGCGGGGTCCTTAGGAATGTCACTGTAGACAACTGGTCAAATCACCAAGAAAGGCTTTAAATATAAAAAAACTTAATGTTCAGCAGAAGTAGTAATATGAAAAGTGACTATTGGTCATTATGAACACACTCAAGCACCACAATGAAATGTGACCTCTGCATTTAACCCATCATATGGGGCAGCTATCAACAGCACCCGGGAAACAGTTTATCAGGACGGTACCTTGCTCAAAGATACCTCAGTGGTGCCTGGCCCAGGACTTGAACATGCGACCTTCAGGTCACAAAGGCAAGGTCCTAACCACTAGGACACCACTGGCCACGCATACTTCACATTTAGACTGCAGATAACTAGATCTCACAAACCATTTTGGGGGAAAAAGGTGTAAGCAGTAAGTTCCATTCTTTATGAAACTGTCTGGCTGATTAAGCAGTGTTATAACCGACATCTCAATGATTTTAATTATTTATGTATGGCCTATATTTGTGTCTAACATCAGTTACCTCAGCAGAGGTGAAAACTGAAGTTAGTCAACCAATAGATCTCCGACAAGTGACAGTGCTGTCCAGATCAGAATGGCTGCGACTCCAGGACAGTCTGAATCAGGTGGAAAAACACAAGGAGGGTCTGATCGAAGCAGCCAAGCAGAGAGAGGCCATGCACTTGCAGTCCAAAGAAGTGGTAAAAAACTGGACAAATACTATTGCTGTGAGTAACTTTAAATCTTTAAAAAATTTCAAGAGTAAATTTGCTATTGAGTTTTTTAGTTATTTGCATCTCAACTTTTTTTTGCACATTAAACAGCATATATGCTTTGTTGAAAATACTCAAATAATGTTGTCATGTCATGCGTTTAAAGGGACAACGGCAAAAAAAGTTGGAGGCCAAGAAAATAAGAGAAGAGACTGAAGAGGAGGAGAGAAGACGAATTGACATAGAGGAAGCAAAGTTCCAAGAGCAGAAAAGAAAAGAGGCAATCGAGAGGGCAAAGATTCAGCAATATTATCAGACTGACAGAGTGAAAGGATTTCATGTTTGTATTAAAAAACGTTTTGATATATTTCTCATACTTTTAGCTGTGTTTGATTTAGCTTTAAATTACCATACATTACATGTCTTTTTTACTTATGCTTGCTGTTCTGTTGAAAACATTAGTAGAAATAGCTAATTGCTTCTTATTTCACATTCTGCATTATTTTTATGTTTGTGATGACATTGATATCATGGTATCTAGTTCTACTTTGTGATTTTACCCCCAGAGTGCCCTGTTGTTAACTGAAGTTTTGAAAGAAAGGGAGGCCCAGACTGAGCTAAAAAGAAGAAAGCAGAATGCCTCTAAAGATGTGGATAAAGAGGTCTTGGCTATGATTGCACGGAGAGAGGAGCAAGCTTTACAGCAAGAGAAAGAAAAAGCCCTGGAGTGGAAGAAAGAGTGTCTGGCAGTTGCTGAAAGTTTAAAACAACAGTAAAGTATTAGATAAATGACCATATAGAGTTTCTGTGCATTAACTGCTTAAATATTGAAGGCTACAGCAGTTTGTTACAGATGGCCGTTTAAAGTCAGTAACATATTTTTGTAATTTTTTGAGCAGCCACTCTGTTTTATAACAGTGTTTCAGAAGTCTCCATCTTTATTAGGATTAAGGAGCATGAGCTTGCGAGTGATCAGAAGAAACTAGAGGAGAAGAAGGAAGCTGAGGAACTCCAGCGACTTAAAGAGCTTTATCTTTGGGAACAGTCCATGCATGAGCAAAGGAAGCAGGAGGAGAAAAGAAACATCATGAAAGCTCATCGGGTAAGCCTTACACAGCTTCCACTTAAGAATGATGTTCTTTTAGTTCACAGTAGCAACTATATGGCATTGCTAAAAACAATGTTGCTTGGTTTTCTAAAATAAATGTAGTTTTATTTGAATCAAAATGCTTGCCCTTGCACTGCTGCATACTTACCTGAATACAGTAAAACACTGCTAATGTATATTTTTGCCTTCTGTCAGGAACACCTGGCTAATAGGGATATTATCCAAGCAATAGAGGCTCAGAAGCAGGAAGTAGAGGAAGAAAGGAGAAGGCTTTTTGCCAGCGCTAAAGAGAAGATGATGAAACTCAGGAAAGAAAAGGAGGCAGAGTTGTTTAGGTACTGCATAATTTTTTGAGAAATGTATTTGGTAATTATTGAACACTCAAGTCTAGGCATGTGCCATTTTTTCTTTTCATTCACATAACTGCAAATCAGACATTTTGTTTATTCACTGCAGCTGTTTTTATGATGCTACAAAAATACACTACAACTCTGTTGAGACACTGTGTTAATTCTATGTGTGCATGAACATAACATTATTACTGACTATTTTTGTTTAACTTGAAATGATCCTAATTTTGGCAGAGATGTGCAGAAACACAGGGAGGCCATTATTGAGAGACTGGCAGCACAGCGTCAGGAGCAGACATCCAACGAGGAAGAGCTGATTTTCAAGGCAGTGGCAGAAGTTGAGGCCAAGCAGGCTCGGCTACAACTTGAAAAAGAAGGGAAAAAAGCAGCCATGCTTAAGTCAATTGCTGCACACAGAGAAGCCATGGTAAACTTCACATTTAGAACAATTTAGCACTAAAATAAAAAAGGAAAATTAGAAGTCATGAAACAGATTGTTTTTAACCTTTTTTTTAATTGAAATAACTTTAATATTTGAAAAAAGGTTTAAACTGAAAATTTACATTTTACCTAAATTTTTTTACACCGCTATTTGAGGTGATAAAAGTAGATTTTGGACATAACAGAGTATTGTTGTTTTTCCCATTTAAAATTTTTTTCTGCTTTAATTCTGTCATTTAGCAACAAGAGCAGGAACACAAGGAGCGAGAGGAGAAACAAACAGCTGCAGAGTTGCTTAATACCAAAAAAGCAGCAGATAGTCTTTTTCTTGAAAGGCAACAAATCAAGGCACAGGAAATGAAAGAGTATGCCAAATCACTACAAGATACATATGTTCAACAAATGGTGAGTCAACTATGTCTTATCATTTGGAATGTTGTTTTTTTCAGTTTACTTATAGAGATATTTGACATTTATCCATTTTCATTAATCAGTTACTTTCTGGTCACTTTGTTTAATCTAGGCTGAGAAACGTAAACAACACCAGCACATGAAAAAAGAACAACAGCAGTTTGAGGCGAGGAATGCAGTACTTATTGAAGAGGAGGAGAAACAGTTTCAGCAGTATGCAAAGCATGTGATTCAGACTGCTACTGAAGCCCAGAGGAACACCTACCCACTACACAAAGCGGCCAGGGATGGCATTGGTGGTGGAATGGGTCCTGTATTTGGTGGAGTTCGGCCAACTTATCTTGTTCATGATGAGTCAGGTGTTCAGATGCCCAATTATGTGTGCTGTACTACTCAAAGCATAAAGGAGCTGAATGAGACCGTTGACATTCAGCAGTCCAAAAAACGGTTGGGATTTACTTGGTGATGATCATGAGCAATGTAACCTTTTGCTATTTACTGCTGTCATTGACAAATTAATAAATGGAAAATGCCTTTCAAATTAACAGATCACTGAAGTATTCTTTATAGATACTGAAGCTTTGTTTACAATTTCATATGCATTATTTTGAACAGCACACTCCCTTAGGTGGGTGAGGAGCTGAATATTTGAACTGGGTGTTGGGAGAAGTCACTAAAATATCCAGAATCTAGACTACCACTAAAGAATGTAAGCAGTTGGTAAAAATGATGAAAATACAAACATCAAAAAATGTTTTTCTCCCAATATCAAACTCCATTTTCCCAGTGGCTGCGGTTGAGAATCTGGACTCAAGTTAGTGGTCAATTTTTTAAATTTATTTTTCCTTGCTGGTGAAAAAATATATTATTAGTATAATTAGTAGAATTATAATGATAATTAGAATGATGATGATAAAATAATAAAAATTAATATAAACTACTGTCAACAGAGAGCCTTTATTTTGAAATTTGAGAAGTATTCGCTTTAGTTTCCGGTGCCGATTAATGCCATGTAAGCCAGTAGCGAGAGGTCAAATAAACATGCCACTTATGCAGTCAGTGGGTTAAAACTTTGTTTCAAAAGTCGTCTGAGCCTTAATGTCATAACCGAAGGGCTGCTGCCTGAGGAGTTTTTTTGGTGGGGCTCACGGTTGCATGTAATAAAACGTCTGATGTTAGTTAGCTAGCTAGCTAAACATGTTTTTCACGTGTCGCTGTATAGCTAGACCCCAAGCCAGGACGTGCATGCTTTTATATTAGACGTTGAAGCTTAATGTGTTTTTATACTGACAGTTTTGTTGTGGCGGAATGGTAAAAAACTGAAGGTATTGTTTTTTTTTTTTTTTTTTTACCATGTTCTCGTTGTGTCATTAAATGCAGAGTAGATTATGCTCGTGTAGATCTCTTGTTCACAATATAAAATGGCCTTGTTGTTTCTGTCCTTTACATTTAGATGCATCACCTTACCAGTACAAGAGCATTTGTGAATTCAGCAACCCCTTGGCGTTGCTAAATACCCTATATTATGTGGGACAGGCACCTTTCTTGACGTGTCCCTTGTTCAGTCATGTTCAGGCTTCGTGCCCTGCACTGCTACCCTCGCAGGCTGTTACAGTATGGGGCTGTGTGCAGAGACCAGGTTTTGGTGCAGCTCCAGGCCTGCAAAGCAGAGGACCAGGTGTTTAATGTGGTGGGTAAAAACAAGACCAAGCTCTCTGTTGACCACGTTGGTTGCGCCATGGGTCTGCTTTGGCAGTTTCAGAAGGAGAGACCACAGATGCTCAGGAAAATTGAACAGACCCGGAGCCATCCAGAGTTCTTGACGCTTCGGGTCTTGGCTGAGAACAAGATCCACCTCATGGACGATATCACAGTGGTGGATATGCTTTATGATGTGCTCAGGTGGGCAATGAGGAAAAAGCATAGTATCACAAATATTTAATTTTTCTGTTGGTACAGATATAAAAAAACAGTCATGCCACTTATAAAATACTTATTTGATATTTTATGGTTCTTTTGGTGGGATTCTGTTGTTCTTTATGATAAAACTTCAAGCAGGCCAGTGTTCTTTAAGTACAGAGTATATTGATGTTATGCTCAGGAAAGCATAGTCACATATTATGACAAAGTCTATCACAATGATTCATATAATCATTGCTTGCCCCATAATGTAAATATTGAACTTAAATATAAAATCATCTGCTTATTGTAACTTGATAACCACTGCAGACAATTATCTCAACTGCTGCGTATTCGCCCCCCTTGTGTCTAATGTTTGATGATTTGGAGTTCTGGAGTCATTGGAACTTTGTTCACACTGGAAGAGGTGCTTGAAAAAAAACCTGAACCCTGACCTAGATAAAATGCCATATACACACATAAAGCACATGAATACAGAATTTAAGTGATTTAAATCTAACGAAATGTTTACTTGCATTTCTCCTTTTGCAGACTTAAAGTAGAATCACATGACTCTCTTGTTCAGCAGTTGACGATGGAAGGCTGGCACAGATTAGAGAGGTATTTATGGAAATACATTTTAGTATCTGTATTGCTAATTTATGACATACTGTTCATGCTCTAATATTCTTTTTTTCTGGCTGTTAAACCCACAAACGCCATGTTTTACAGATTTCCGGTGACTACCCTTTCAAAATTTTCTATCTGTTTAAGTGAACAGTTTCTGTACTACAGTCCACTGATGGGACAAATTACTGAGCTTGTGAATCAGAAACTGGATTTAATAGAAGATGCCAGGTATTTTTTTTGTCTTACTGTTATATAAGTTATATTAATAAAAAAAATCCAACCAAACCTGTTACTATTGGATGTTTTTTGTTTGTTTGTTTTTGCCAGAGTTCTGACCACCCTTATGATCAGTATATCCTCCTTGGTGTCTTCACGGTTACGAGATGCACTCATTGAAAAGGCTGATGCTCTTTTGGATAGTATGGACCGTTTTCATTACAACAACCCCAGGAGGATAGTGCAGTTCCTCCGAAACATCAAGTACACTCATAGACCCTTACTGGAAAAGTGCAACCATATTCTCCTCCAAAATCTCCCCCATCTAGATGCTGAAAACATCAGTATTATATTGGGACTGTATCAGTCAATGCAGTACAACAACTGTGACTTTAGACTGGCTGCCAAACAGAGGCTGATTGAGCTGATGGACACTAGCACTGACCCTGTGTCTTTTACAAAGCTCTTTGTTGCCTTGGGACCTTTGGCAGGACAAGCAACAAGAGAGAGGTAAGAGTAAGAAGAAAGGTTTGCAACTAAGAGTTTAAGCTGTTCATTGTTGATAACTTCTTAAGTTTAATAATTACAAAAGGCTACATTCAGCATGCTTATCCAGCAATGTTACTTTACATTTAGTGAGCTGTTTAAATTCTACATTAGGCAATACCTTTTAAAAGTCCACTGACAAAACCCAGAAATACTGCTAGTATTTTTGATATATCTAATTTCTTTGCATTTTTTTTGTCTTTAAAAATCTTTAAAATCACATTTCATCAGTGTTTTGGTATCTGTTAAATTGTACATTGATCTTACAGGTTGGAAAGTGCAGTCATGATATTGGCCGATGACCTGAATGCCCAACAGGCACTAGCTGTTATTGATACTCTGGAGGATATTCAGTGCCGGAACCTTCAACTTATCAATAAGTAAAACATAAAAGTTCACCTTTCATATCTTTGTGGCACAAAAATGATCAGATATCCCTGTTAATTACAGTAATTAAAACTGTGACACATATCCAGCAGTTTGGTGATTTTCCTTTTCAAACACACTTTAACTGAACTATATTATACTATTATTATTATAATAATAATTATACTAATATTATTATATTATACTGAATTAATACCACATTTAGTTAGTGTGTAGAAGTTTGGAAATCACCAGTAGTGTTTCCCCACAGGTCTGAAATATACCATGAATGGGGCATTGGTGTGTGGGGTTTGTATTATATTGTATACAGATTTAAAATTCATCTCTGTGTTTGTTTTACTTGATTGGGTATTTAAGAAGGCACAAATTATTTGAAATAAAAAATAATACATAGCTATTTCTCACATTAGTCAATGTGTGCCTTTGTGTATTCATTACAATATAAAATACGTCTTGTCCAAAATTGTTTAAATCTGACAAAATCTATTTTGGCCTTCAGTATACTGGTGGGTGGCAAGTATAGCCTGTGTGTGAAACAAATTTCAGAACCACTAATTTCTAAACTGAGTTCATAAACGCCTCTATAAAAGAAATGTTATTTTTATTTCAGCTTATCTATGAATTGTGATCATTCAACAGGATTGCATCAATATTGCAAAAGAATGTGGAGGTCTATCGGCCTGTGGAGATCGCCAGGATCACTCAGTCCCTTATTTTTCTGCACTATCAGAACCCAGAATTCTTTTCAAGGCTAAGGAATATACTACTTCTGTAAGTCTCTTTTTTGGTTCATAGTATAACCGTATTTGCACAGTTGATGTCAGAAAAGGTGTATTTATCGAAGTATGTAAATGAAATGCTATTAGATTTTGGCGCCTGTTATTTAAGCCTTTTTAAATATCTTACTGTATGTCCAATACCTACACAGATCAGCCATAACATTAACACAACTGACAGGTAAAGTGAATAACACTGATTAGTTATTATTATGGGATATATCAGGCAGCAAGTGAGAAGTTTCTGAAGTTGATGTACTGGAAGCAGGAAGAATTGGGACTATTAGGAACTGAGCCACTTGACAAGGACCTTATTGTGATTACTAGATGACTGAATCAGAGCATCTGAGTGCCCACAAAGAGTTATCTAAGGGAGGACTGGTGAATTGTTGATGTGGTCTTGGGCACCCAAGGCTCACTGATGTGAGGAGTGCAGACTTGTCCATCTTTCCAATCTCAAAGAAGTGCTACTATGGTTTAAAAAAATTAATGCTTACTCTGATAGAAAGGGTTCAGAATACACAATGCACCACAAGCTGTTTCAGTAGCATGACTGGGGCCTATATTATATTAGGCAGGTGGTGTTAATGTTATGCGCCATAGGTATATGTTTTACTTCAATTTTGACACATTTTATTTGAATAGGAAAGAATCATATTTCTAATTTAATGTGAAAATTTCTCTCCCTGTTAGTTACTTACAGGATAGTGTATATCCATATGAGGTAACCATGCTGACCCGTGTCCTCTCCATGCTCCCATCTCCACGTATGGAAGAGGTGGTCGTCTCTCGCGTTGATGCTGTGCTGCCTCAGTGCAGCCTAAATGATCTTAATTCATTCACCATGGCAATCGCCAAATGGATCCGCAATGACCCCACTTATCGCCACAACACTCCCAGTAAGTATGTTCGTCTACTTCAGACTCTGAACCGCTGTGGACATGAGCGACTGCACAAGGCTGACCGGCTAGACCTGGTGCTGGAGGAACTGAAGTATATTTCAGGAGAATGGTTTGAAGAGATACTGCTTGAAGAGACCATTGCAATGCTTCAGAGATTGACAGATCAGGTATCTTGGAGCAATGTGCCAGAACTGGCCCTTTTCCTGACCAGAACCAACTACCTCTGTACCCCACTGCTGGACCGTATTGCTAGTGAGGCCACAGAGAACATAAATAAGGTAGGCTGTTTTTAAATGCTTTGATGTAATGAGATCAAAGATCTAAGAAGACTTGCTAATCACATTGCAGCAACTAGTGAACTTAAGTATGTTATTTGCCCCTTATTGTCCAGTGAGTCTGGAGAAGTCTACTGTGAACTACTGGTGTATTCTTTCTGTTTTATCCCTTTTAGATTCATTACTCTGGAACATATGCCACTTTGCTTCCATTTGCTGTTCTTAATTATTACCCCCCAAGGGTGGATGAGTTATTTGATGCTTGTATTCAGCATTTTGTTCCCAATATCAGTGAGTTTGTCCTTTTATTAACGCAAAGACCTTGGATTTTAGAGTATTCAGCTTGACTATAGTCATATGATCTGATCTAAAATTTTACCAGGTTCCTTTGATCCTCACCTGCTTGTCCTGTTTGCCTACACCCTGGCTGTGGCCAACTACTTCCAAGAGGAAGTAATCAGAGAAATTTTCAGTGTGGATTTCTTGGCCAAGTTGGATGCACAGCTTGAGAGTATGTGCAGTTGAAATATTTTTTTTGATAAGTTATGTAATGTAAATAAAAACTGAATGCAATGATTTGCAAAGTTCTTATTTTATTCACAACAGAACAGAGGAAAAAATATCAAATGTCATTTTAAATTTGATGGTAGCAAAAAGTTGTTTAACTTGTTTACCATGTTTACCACTGTGTAGCATCCCCTCTTAATAACAGTACATAAATGTATGAGAACTACGGGAACTGAGGAGACCAGTTGCTGGAATTTTGGGACAGGAATGTTGTCCCATTCTTGTCTGATATAGGAATCTAACTGTTTAGTAGTTCTGGGTCTTCTTTGTTGTATTTAAATGTATGGTTAATGGTCTAGACTGCAGGCAGGTCAGTTCAGCACCCAGACTTTCCTACTATGCAGTATGTAGTTTAGCATTGTCTTGCTGAAATATGCAAGGCCTTTCCTGAAAAAGAGATTATCTGTATGGGAGCATACTGCTCCAAGACCTGTATTATACCTTTCAGAAATGATGTTGCCTTTCCAGATGTGCAAGCTGCCAATTCCATAGGCACTAATGCATCGGACCATCTAATATTGATTTTTGGCCTTGTGTCTTGCACGCACAGAATTCTCCAGATTTTCTAAATATTTTGATGATGATTGGTACTGTAAATGAGATATTCAGATCTCTGCAATTTTCCAATCAGAAACCTTTTGAAATAGTTATAATTTGCAGAGGCAGTTTTTTGCCCATCTGAAGAGACTCTGCCTCTTTAAGATGTAATAGTAATATGTCTCACTTTCAACTTTTGATATGTTTTCTATGTTCTGTGGTGGATAAATTTGGGTGTGTGAGACTTGCAAATTATCTTTTTAATTTACATTTTAAACAGCATCCCAACTGTTTTGGAACTGGTGTTGTACTCTGTTCCTACTCAAATAGTGACCTAATACTTATAATAATGCAACACCAAGTAATGATGGTGAGCTTATTGTATGATTTCTTATAAAAGCACTGCCAGATGCTCTGAATATGCGGGTACGTTTGCGTTTGATGGAGCTTAACCGTGCCGTATGTCTGGAGTGCCCTGAGTTCCAAGTACCCTGGTTCCATGAGCGCTACTGCATGCAGATTCTGAAAAGAAGTGAGTAAAGATAATCATATGTATTTTTACTCCAGTTATTTATACCTTATATAGGGGTGTGAGTCTATAGTAAAAGCATATTGTTGCTATTTACAGTAAAAAAATATATCTAAATTTTTTTTACATCATTTAAACACAACAGTTGATTTTCACATTGTTTGACTTTAATGATTGTGAATCGTGATCTAGATGAATAAAGCATTAAACATGTTCTAAAATACTTACATTAAATGTAATGAATGTTTTGTCTTGTCCTGAAAAGTGACCATTTTGAAGATATTCAGTTGTTTTATTTTGAGCTAACTTCTCTTTGTGAAACACAGGCAACAACTCAGTCAGTCCGGTACAACAGCAGATCCACAGAATGTTGGGTGAAGTGCTTGGGGGCATTAACTGTGCCAGAGTAGCTGTGTTGACTCCATATTTCTACACTGTTGGTAAGTTTGATATAAAAGTTTCAATGGTTGTTAGTGTATTTGACTTTGTTGCACTGACTTTGTTGCATTAAGGAGTTGATGGATAACTTCATGACAATTTTTGTTTATTTTTTAAGCTTACCAGTTGCATAATCCACTCTGCATCTTTCCTAGAGTGGTCTTGTTCTGAAAGTGCAATATACTCTGTATTATTGCCTGAAAGATATAAAAATGTTTCTGATCAATTCTGATTTTAGTGATCAGTGAATCTGATAACTGGTCATGTTGTTTGATGAAATTATTTTTCTATCATATTTCTATTATGTGTGTGGACAGTATGTTGCTCAGTTTAAATGTCTGAATCATATCCCTGCAGACTTTGAATGTTTCCTAGACCGCCATCAGCAAGCAGTTCCCTACAGTGAGCCGAGCCAGCTACAAATCACTGAAGATGGGAGGGTGCAATGGGATTCTAGATCAGCCAGAAAGGAGAGTATAGACCTACCCCCAGATGTTCGGCGGTATGTGTCAGAATTTAACCACTAATTTGGCTGTACTGAAAATTAAGTAGAAAATTTATGTACAGGCTTAATTGTGAAATGCAAATAAGACCTTGTAGAGTGATTTGAAAAATTAAGCATTGCCTGTTTTACTTGATCGTGGATTTTGGAAATAGAAAAGTCCAGTAGCAATGAGAATTTTCTTGTATTTGAAACTTGCTTTCTTAGAATTGCCCTGGAATTCTTGAATTCAAAGTCCTTCTGCAAAAATTCACAGCACATAAAAGGGGATGTTATGATGAGGAAAAGACACCTGGAGATTTTAGGATATCATGTTTTACAAGTGAGTAAAGGGGAAATTGCTGCTTTTCCTCTCTGTTCTTACAAATGGAGGAAGTTTGTTGATTATTTATTACCTGAATTGCTCTCTAACACAGATTCCTCACTTTGAATGGAATTCTATGGAGCTCTCTACACAAGATGATTGGAAGAAATATTTGAAAAGGAAATTATTTACAGAACAAGCCTGAGATACTTGAATTGTCTGTCTGATAAAAACGTCAAAATGCAGTATAACAAACATTTTCCTTAGGCATATGGGGAAGAGATTTACAGTGAATGGACTGCATATTAAGAACCCATTCTTTGTTGTTTTGAGAGGAAGTTTTATACATTTTGTAATATTTGTCATAACATGTTTGTAATAAATAATTTAACCAGGCATTGCAGAGATGTTCAGTGAAATGAATGCAGTATTGAAACAAAATGCCCTCAAACATTTTATTTAAAAAAAGAGTATATATTATATATTCTATTAAATGATTATACACTGATCAGGCATAACATGAAAAACACCTGCCTTATATTGTATATGTCCCCCTCATGGCAGCAAAACTGCTCTGACACTTTTCAGTCAAAGCCAGCATTAATGTTTTGTGCTACAGTAGCTCTTTTGTGGGACTGGACTACACAGACAAGCCTCCACTTCCCCCACGCATCAGTGAGCCCTGGGCACCCATGACCGATTCATGGGTTTACCGGTTGTCTTTCCTTGGACCACTTTTGGTAGGTACAAACCACTGTATCCCAGGAACACCCCACAAGACTTGTCATTTTGGAGATGCCCAGTTATCTAGTCATCATAGTTTGGCCCTTAGCAAAGTCATTCACAAGAATGCTGCCTGGTATATCCCACCCCTTGACCGGTTCCAGTGCAACAAGATAACACAATAACACTTTACCTGTCTGTGCTTATGATGTTGCTGATCGGTGTATGACATTGTTCCAGGTACAAAGAGTGTTTGCCAACTTGGCTCAAACTTTAAAACGGACTATAATTCAGTTGCCTATTTCATGAATAAAATATGACTGTAACTGCTAAAACTGAGTTTCACAGTACTGGAAATAGCAAGTCTAATGAAGGAGACAGACTTTTGGGGGGAGATGTCACAGTGCGCAGAAAGCCAAGGTTATGAATAAGAGAAAAAAGAAATTTTACAGGATTATGAAAAATATAGTATATTAGAGAAACTGAGAATGGGAAATATAAGTACATGCTGAAATCTCTCAAATTAGCAGTACCTGGCACAGTTTAGAACAAAGACTGATTCACAGTTTGGGCATTTTCACAGCATTTAGTCTCATAGAAACACAAGAAGCACTAGATGCATATCGCAGCTCTCTTAACATTCCAGCCCACTGCTTCTTGTCTTCTTCATATCTGTAATAAACATTTTCTAAAAGTTAGACTTTACCAACACTGCAGGAGTATTAATGCAGATATTTTTTTGTTCTGACTTGATATTTAGAACAAACAACAAATTAGCAATATTGTGAACACAACACCATAAAGCTAATAACAAATGGTCATCAGCTTTACAGCTGCACATACTGATGATACCCAACTTTTTTAGTAATCTATTGATTACTTACTGCCAAATATCTGTAATCTCTGAAGGGGAACATTCTTTATTCTCCATCTCTACCATGGTGAAGCCCCCTACTGCATAGAGTGCACCACCAGCACTGACCAGATTAACTGAACTCCTCTCCTGGGCAAACTCAGGGAAAGTTTCCCACCTATATGACAAAGAAATGCATGAATAATACAAATTGTGGCTACAAAAGTATGTCTTCTTGATATTAACACAGATGTTTGTAGTACTGAGTGGTGGATTAAAGATCTT
>JBBPDA010000004.1:728430-750651 GCA_037974385.1 Arnoldichthys spilopterus | reverse complement strand
TTGTATCCAATGAGCCCTATTTAAATGGCCTCAGAGAAGTCACCAGCTGTAGTCACTCATAATCACTCACAAGAAGTCAGTCAATGGTACCTTCACATACATGTAACTCACATACATGCAACCCCATACCATAAGAGATGCTGGCTTTTGCACCTTTTGCAGATAACAGTCTAGATGGTTTTGGGTTTTTTTTCCAAAACAAGCTGAAATTTGAACTTATCGTAGTATATCACACGATTCCATTGTCTTTTGGTCCATCTGAGATGAGCTGGGCCTAGAAAACTCATTGGCATTTCTGCATGGAGCTGATGTATGGCTTCTTTCTTGCATGACATAGTTGCAAGCTGCATTTCTTGAAGCAACGACAGACTATGTTAAGTGACAATGTTTTTCTTTAGTACTCCAAAACCCAGGTGACTATATTGTACACAGTAGTATGACAGCTTCTCAGGCCATGGCACCTAAGGGATCGCATGCAATCAACAGTGGTTTTCTACCTTGCTCTTTATACAAGGTCTCAGAATGTCTCTGAATCTTTTCAAGAAAGAAAAAGGGTGAGCCATGACCCATCTTTGCTTGTAAAGACTGAGCCTTTAATATCCATTAAAGGTACTTTTATTCTCAGTCATGATACATCTCCTGCTATCAATTAGCTTGCTTAATATGAATGTCTTTCCAACTAATTTTACAGGAATTTTCTGTGCACTTTTCAATCTTATTTTAACTCTTAATTTTAACTTTTGTTGTAGCCAGCAAATTCTTAATTTGTGTATATTTACAAAATGCAATTTAATTGGTCAGTAAAGCTATTGATAATCTTTTCTGTACTTTTGCCAGTTAATTTCCACATGAATTAACATTTCACATATTTTTGTATCTACTGCATTTTGGAAAACAACTCTTTCTGGAACTGCGATTTACATTAAAAAGAATTGTTAATGAAAACTAATAAATCGGTGACTGTTTTAATATCAGTAGTAGTTATAATAAATATAATATGATACTGACACAGCAACATTGTGTCATCACTTTCAGCAAGAACAAAGTGTTGCAGAAAGTATTAATGTTGTATGCAATTAGGACACAACAATATTCCAACGTGGCACATTGAGCTGTAATTAAGAACCACTGTACACTCACAGGTAGGCCTGGTTCTCCAATTCCAGGTGGACCAGGAGGACCTGATCTGCCCTGCAATCCTATATCGCCCTGTAGAGAAAAGCAGGGAAAGATAAGATTATGATGACTATGATTTCAGCTCCACCTTATTTGTAGTATGATCCCACTGTCCTGTAACTGGGATAGTAAACCTGTGTAGCCTGAATGAAAAAAATCTGTAATCTCTTTAGAGCCATGGCTCTATGTTATACTAAAGGCAGTCATCCTGGTTTTGGGGATTTGTCCTAACAGTATTTTGGATAAGGGAGGTGTTAATGATAATGGCTGTGGGGATATGAAATGACGACGGTTGTCGAAGAAAAATGAACAGTAAATTCGTTTAATACTAACTTTTGGCCCAGGAAGTCCAATTCCAGTTTCGCCCTGAAGGCCAGGAGGGCCAGCTGTACCACGCTCACCCTAAAACAACAAACAAACAAAGAAACAAACATCTTTAGGTTTATATTAGCATTTTTGCACTTCTTTTCACAATGAGCAGAAGCAATGTCAGCAACAAGATAAGATAATACTTTTAATTCAAATTGCTTATGTGCACTGTATAATAAAAATCAAGTATACATCTTTTAAGTATTACAGATGTCCTTTAGGGGAACCTGAGAAAAATTTCCCATTATCAGTGTAAGGGTCATTACTTAAATTCATGCTTTAAATCAGTTCACTACTGTCTGGCCCCACTGTAAGTATTTGGTTCTGCAGATCTGAACAAGTTACAACACTACTTGTCAGACATTATGCCTTCAGGCTAATTCAAACATGAAACAAAAGAAATCTCAAAAGGAAACTGGGGCAAATGCAGAAAAGCTCCTATAGTACACTTACCTTATGACCATTCTTTAAGGATACACTGCTGCAATGACAGGTTTTCATCAAAACAATACAAATAATAGTCTCTCAAACCTGTTTTTTTCTGTCATTTTGTCTGTCTGTGTGTCTTTATGCATTCTCATATGTCCCCTTTCATCTCATAGGATAATTTTAAAGTTTACTCTTAAAGTTGGAATGTGCCATTAACCTGATTTGGGCATTGTTCCAAAGCAGCTCTGCACATTTATTCTAATAGTGGCTCATCTCACTCTTGTACAGTTGCACCTCCCTCTGGCGCTTGAGGTCAGAGATGAGGAGAGAACAGCACATGCTTTGTCTTGCTTCAGTGCATCATTCTAGTATCAGCTTGTTTAGTTGTTTAGTGTACAAGTGCTGTGACAGAAACATTCAAGGATATACGGTCATTTTTAGATCATGAAGACACTTGTGGGGCAAGCATGGCAGCTTTAAAAATATACGATTTGACTACACTTTGATCACAGTAACTGCCTGTCATAAAATGGAGGTTTAGGTTTTCTTTTTTGTGAGTGACATGTTACTGGGGTTATGGAGTGTTATTCTGTAAAGCTGTAAAAGAGACTGTGTGAAAAACCCTACTGGGCATGTCTGCATGTAACTAGTTAAATCATCCACAAAGCCAGACTGCTAAAACCTTCCTCTTCAAAGAAATATGCTAGTGTGTAAAAATCATGATTGTAGGGTTTTCTGTGCCCTCTATGAACATTTCCCAGGTGTGCATGTAAAAGTAAAACCTGTGCCCTGCAGGGGACTGCTGGTGATAAGCAGAAACACACCTTCTTGCCCTGAGGGCCCTCTTGTCCAATGTCACCTTGTGGTCCTGGTAAGCCCTATAGGGCAAGCACAAGCACATATGTAGTACTGCAGTTCTGAAGATAATAAAATACAAATAAACTAAAATCACACAAGAATTGTGGCATTTATTTTGTGTCATAAGCCATTAATAGAAACCTTTTTTAAAGTTACCAGTAATTCATATTTGTCAATTTTATTGCTGACCTGGCACTAGTTGATGCCTTCTACTTATCACTTAACAGGACTCCATGTAGTGATGATTCCTGCTTTCAGTGGTCTTATTCTGACCACACATAATAAATGTAGACCAATGTCTTTTACTTCTCACATAAATGGTAAAAAATAAATCTTATTTTAATACAGAATGCTATCTTCACTTACTTGTAACCCTCTGGACCCTCTTGTGCCAACAGGACCCTCTGGACCCTTAAGGGAAAATTATTTATTGACAGTTTAACCAATTCAGCTGTGAGAATCTAAACATAGTAATCCATTCAATGCTTAGAATTGTGTGCAATTATTAGGTATAAAAATGAATTGACATATTTACACACCCTGTCACCCTTGATTCCTGGTGTGCCACATTCCCCTCTGTCTCCCTGCAGACAGAAAAGGGACAATTATACTTCTGTATATGAACATACAAGAATGATCACGATGAAAAGATACATACCTTTTCACCTTTGTAGCCAGGTTTCCCCTATAAGCAAAACATAATGAAAATAATACATTTTATAACATATTTTGCCATTGTCATGTTATTATTAACATTACCGTATCCAATAAAAACACTTCAAATGCCCTAGGTAGCAGTTTTTTTGCCTTTTGAAGGTTACTTACCTCTGAGCCATCACGGCCAGGAAGTCCACTCAACCCACTCTCACCCTGGGAAAAACCAGATAAAAATGATTTTATTTATATATATATATATATATATATATATATATATATATTTGTGTGTACGTGTATGTGTATGTGTGTGTGTGTGTGTGTAATATATATTTAAGTATATTACACATTTTTGTACATTAGAATTTTTTAGTACAATATATGGGACATTGAATAGAATTAATCTGAACACAATTTAAGTACATGGTGATCTGATTAATATGACTTACATTTGGTCTTTTTCCTCTTTACTAATGTACATGCAGATTCATGCATACACACAAACTCCCAAATATGACAGGGAGACAAAAGATGGAAGAGGAATGCTAACCTTTTGACCTCTCAGACCAGGGGCTCCATCTTCACCTGGGCGACCTTTCTTTCCCTGAAGAGTTATAAGAAGACAAAATAAGACCTAGGTTAGTGGAAAACAGCAATGACATTACATGATGGGTGTAAAAGTCAATGACCTCAGCTGGCTGGCTGTAATACGCAGAATCTGCCAGTGAAGGGGGGGCTAAAGCGCTTTAGCCATAGACTCCGCCAGAAAAGTGATATTAAAGCACAATTGCTTTAGGCAGCAAAAAAAGGGAAACGCAGAAATGTGTGTCTCTATGTGTGTTTTAAAACATGAAAACGTATTTGGCTTTTATGAATTTTACAGAAATATGATCCTGATTCTGTATTCTGATTTACAAAAGTAAAACCATTATTATTACAAAAGTTAAGTTTAGTATTAATTATTCTTATTACACGTCACATGTAGTCAGAGGTGTCTTGAAACATTGGGAGCTTAGCCTCGGTGTTCAATTTTTGTTGGGGGCACAGGGAGTGTGTGTGTGTGTGAGTGTGTGTAGGGGGGTAGAGATGTAATAATTTTGATGGCCAAGGTAGGGGAGGTTAGTTTCAGTAAGCATCAGACTCAGTAAGCATCAGAAAGACAGTAGGGGTTGAAGCCTTGGACTCCTAGGTCTAACAACTGCAGATAATTACCATATCAACCTTGCATCTCTATTTTTGTAAAGTTATAACTATCAGTTACCATGTTAAAATTAAGTAGTCGTGGATCAACATAAGTAGTTCATAGTGACTAATGAATAAAAATAAAAACTTCTTCTAATTTTACTGTTTCCTTAATAATAATAGTTACAGATATTTTTATCCTTCCCAATACGATATGTATGTATGCATATTAATAACCATTTATCCTGCCATTATATAAAAAACAATCCTGTGAGTGTGTGTACACAGACACAGATAGTGAGTAAAAAAAATAAAAGCAAGATTAGAATCAACTGGTCCATATATGACACCTGGTTAGCATGTGCTGTGTTTGCAGAAAGCTCCTCCGCACTCGTTTAACTAATGAAAACAATTACTGAGGTTAAAATGTGTGGAATTTCTGTGGGGTGAAAGCACCTGGATAATCATGAGGAGGCTGTCTGGCAGACTGTTCCTAACTGAACATGATCCACCCTTTGAGGATGGAAAGGACTTTACTGTTGCTTAAAGTGTGGATTCAAACTGTGGATTATATTCACCACTTTGCAGAAAGCTTAGTTTAAGTGTCTGTTTCTCTCTGTGACTGGTAAGAGAATAATGAGTGATGGGGGAGGTGACTGGTGCTATTTATGATGGGAACAAAAGCCACATTTATAGGGGAAGGGCCTCTATAATAAGAGCTCATCCAATGGAGGGCTCACTGTGTTGAGAATAATGCACACAAAGCCTTTTTTAATCTCTATATGTTAAAAACAACTTTATGTGTACACATTTTCACCTCCAGGCCTGCTAAAAGGAAATGCATATATATCATTATGTACTTTTTAGCAAGCCTGAAGGCAGTACTGAGAGATTATAACAAAAACTGCAATTATCACTATCACCCAGCAAAGCTGTAATTTGGAATGTCAAACTTACCTTTATTCTTTTCTGAAACTGTCCCCTCTTAGCCATTTGGCCGACAGAGTAAGTATTTGTATGTTTCAAGATTTTCGAAGAAAGAAAACTTACCGCTGGGCCACTAGGTCCTCTCTCACCCTTCTCACATGTACATTTCTGAGCCACAGGACACTTTGAAAGAGAAAATTATTTTACATTGAAATGTGTGCATATTTTATAAGGTCCACTGTAATTAAACTAAAAAAGGATTTAAGAACATTACTAACTCTCAGTTAAGTTTAAATACTGACCCCATCATTAGCAAGTTGAGCCTGTGTGAAGACAGGGAAAAAATGTTAATAAAAAAATGTTGCAAATCACTTTACTTAACACATTTTAGATTAAATAGATATAATTAGACATATAACATTTAAATGATTTTGGCAGGGGACGTATCCTTATCAAAAAATCTAAATCAGCTCTTAGCACTTGTAAGAGTGTCTTATGTGTAAGAACCCATTCTTAGCCCACGTTACACAGACAACAATAAGAGTCTACATTGAAAATGCTCTTTAACCCTGGTACCTATGGCCTCTTATATAGGCACCTGTCTATTTCATAGGCTGTATAAAGCTATAATAATCTCTTAAGAAATCCTTTTCTGTCATGTCAGTGTGTTCTAAGGTGATGCTTTTTCTTTACAGCAGGTTAAGCCCTGATTTATCTTAGAATTACTGTAAGCATATATATTGTATGGTTGGTTTTATTGATAGAATAAAGTATATAAATATATAAATAAATATTTAAATGATAAAAGTGTACAAACATGGCAAACAAATTACAAGTGAAAAGCAAACACATTAACTCCTTTTGAAATTATTATATATTATATTTTAATTACAGGACCCAAAACCCAACAGGATTTGTTTACACACAGACCGAGGGTGGACAGATTGAGTATCACCGTTGACAATACCAAAAAAAAGAGAATGTCAGGAGATTTGTTTACACTAAACATAAGAATTGCTGGCATATTTGTGCATTTTTTGAGACAAAACTTCATCAGAAAAGCAATCATCAGATCACCAGAGTTCTGTGACTCACTAAAAATCTCTGCAAAAGTTCTGTATTAACTAAAGCATTATGTCCATTAATATATGTTTTACACTTATATGTTTATGCATAATTATGCTAAGTACACAGACAGTTTTGGCAATTTTATTAACTGGAGTAAACAAGGTCTGAGAGTAAAGGTGTGCTGGGTTTTCTTTTTGTGTAAATTCCAATAAAAACAATAGATATCTGAGCTTTTGCCTACAGCATCCTGGAGACAGTCGAAACTTAAAGCCACTTGATAACAACTGAATTTAAATGCAAACAGTCAATTAGGCAAAACAGTTAGGCTCTTTTAACAACTCTTTCATTTTCTCTAAAATGTTCTGCCGTAACAGAATGCTTCTTAAAGTGGAAAAATAAAATCATACTTACAATCTCAGAGAGGATCTTCTCTGTGATGTTTATGTCCTGCAGGTTATGAAGGAATCGGGAGGCAGGCGTGTTGGCCAGCCGCCTCAGCTGGGCTATGTTGGCAGGTTCATTGGCAACATGGGTGATGCCAATTGTGAAGAATTTCACTCCCTGGTTCCTCGCATCAACTATAGCTGAAAAGATATCAGGGTTTCTTGGATGAGAGACCCCATCTGTAAATAGTAGTGCAATTTTAATACTGCCTGGGTTGGACTCCTCCAAAAAGATTTTGGTTATGTTGGTGATGGCGTAGGTGGTGTAGGTGCCGTGACCAATGTAGGCCATGGGAGCGATGCTGGTCTTAAAGTTTTCTGTGCCCCTCCATTGGTTTAAAGTTTGCTCAATAGCAACGTGGCTACTGTACTGGAGAAGAGCAACTCTCCAGCTCAGTTTGCGCCCTGTCTCCAGACGGATGCTCTGCAGGCCATCCACAATGTCCAATGCAAACTGCTTCTCCTGCTGGTGGTGGCCCTTGGCACTCTCAGAGCTGTCAATAAGGAAAGCCAGCTCTAGACCACAGTCTTCATCCAAGATGGCTGTTAAAAACAAAGAAGTCAAAAGTAAGTCAGAATCACACACAATGAACAAAAGTAATAGACTGAATCTGAATCAAAAGTAAACCTGATTTCCACATGAATACATTTTTTAGCTCTACACAATTACTATTTGCTAAAAGAAAGTAAACTGAAGGACTGTGTTAATGTAATATGTCATTGCTGTTACTGTTGGGATGTTGCTTAAAGGAAAAATATGTTTTTTTCCAAGCTATTTGGAACTTTTCAGCTGGTTCTTTCAATTGTAACTAATTGTCAAATGTACAAATAAATAAATATACAGTATTACAGTAATAAGTAAATATACAGATGCAAGGTTTTCCCAACAGTGACAATATGTAGGTAGAGCATACATTTGAACATTTGATTTATGCATTACTTGTATGCATATTTATATGTATATGTTTGTATTTATGCATGTGGGATATTTCTGTGTTATATGCATGAGTCACTGTTTCTGTATGATTTAAAGAATAATGCATATATAATATTTGCCATTCGGTTGCTCTTAGCTAAACTCCTTTAACAGGCCTTAAGACTTTAAGTCATTCAATCACCAATAAAATGGGAAAGCCTGTGCGTCGATCTGAAAAAAGTATATCAAACTGTTGATGTAGGAGACCTGCCAGTGAGTACAAAAATGATAGATCAAGTCAAGTGCTAGATACTGATGCCCAAAGAACTGTACCCTGAGTAGATAAATTTACAAATAAGATGTTATTCACACATTCACATGCTAATGTTCTGCACATTTCTTTGCAAAAGAAAGTAAAAACATACTCCAACACATCATCAGGAATACATATTAAGTATTTTCATGCACCTTTTATATCACATATGCAGTGCATGTCTTACCTTGTCCATCATGATTCTGCAGGTTTGCAGGATACACTCTGACTCTTCTCCTCTCCCCTGTCCTTTCTTCATAGTACTCCTGAGCACACACACTCAGCAGGCCTGTCAACAAAAGCAGCCAGCTCACCTGTGCACACATGGCTGACGCTCCTGAAATAACAAGAAAGATAACAATAATTATGCACTCTTTATTTGAATACTGCTATCTAAATATTATATATATATTATATATTAATATTAAAGCATATTTTCCAGAACCTTATTTCCAAGATAAAAACACTTAAGGACAATTTATTTACCAAAACATACTATATGCATTAAAACCTGTTACTCACTTACTCTTGATGAGAGTTCAGACGTACTCTGTTTCCAATGTCTTCCACACGTATGTGTGTATTTTAGAAAGAGAGGCAGGTTCTGGGCTTGTTCTAGTTAGCTCCACATGCGTGTGCTGCAGGAGTTGGCATATTGAAGCTGGATCAGTGAATGAGGCCCTACTACTTTCTCTGCCTCTTTTAAAGAGAGGAGGGACCTCCAACACTCCCACTCATCCTAATGGTTGTGGAGGAGGGGATATGAGGAGACTGCAGTATCATGCTCAACAAATGCGCTCAATAAAGTTCAGAATTTGAGGCCTGTGTAGCATTTTAATAAATTGTTTAACTTGAATGTGGTATGTCACATTAGTGTGATCTCAATTCAGTCTGCTATAAAGTAAATTCAGTGCATTACTTTATTTAGTTTGAGTAATCACTCTTCACTGAGTCAACCAAATGTTTAGTTCTGTATTAAGTGAACAAAGGGGAGGCGGGACGATCAGTCTCCACAGTGATGAACTTTCTCTTGCATAACATTGGATGCCAGAGTGGTTGTCATGTAATTGAGTGAATACATAGCCTTTTTTTGTAACAGAGCAACACTCCCAATACTACTTCAAAATTGTGGGCTTATTTTCTTGGCTGATGTTTATCGAATACTTCTATTACTGTAAGACTTCTGCAGCTGAATGCTTGTAGGTCAAATAACTTCTTGTCAATCTACTTGTTTTACACCCCCTTACTGGTCAAATGAGAGAATTGTGGGTTAGTCTAATTTTAAGAAACTCTTAACAAGTTGTGATAACAGTTTGATCACAAAACCGTTGGAGTGGTCTATGAGGTTATGAGGAAAGTCTGAACCTGTTCTGGTTTGGTCTGAATCTCAGTGGCAGTTGATGCTAATATACGCAGGCTTTTTTTCAGATAATGGTCAAATTTGTCATCCAAAATATTTACATTATGCAAAAATCTTGTAAGACATTAACCCTTTAAAATCCCATACTTTTTAAATTCTAAGATAACAGGATTCAATTCTGGTCCTGCAACACCAGTGTCCAGTACAGTTTGTTTTATCTGCTTATTGTTATATATATTTCTGTGTATATCTGTGTATATAGGCATCCAGGGTCATTAACTCTGTTTACGACCTTAGGCGATGCATGGAGAGAATCTGAGTGTGTGTATGCCCCATGACCTGAGTGCAGTTATGATGCAAGTGGTTACATGTGTAGGTCGAACATTGGTTAAGGGAGACCACTGTGCTCCAGCTGTGCTACAGGGGGGGGCGAGCCATACACCTCAATCCCCGTAGGCTACAGACACACAGAAGAAAGCTGACACTTTGGAATGTTTGTTTCTGAAGCACAAAGACGAACACTTGTCTATGCCTGGGACCTGCTTTCTCAGTGCCACATTCTAGAGATGCACCAATGGTGATCATTTGTGAAAGTAATGAAGGCAGCTTGACAAAAGTGTTCTTATAGTGAAGCCAGAAGACACAGAAAAAGTGATTGGAATCTTCAATTTAAACATACACATTATTTCCATAAAATAAATGATAAGTTCAGTTTTAACTTGAAGTTTACATGCCTTTGCCAATAATTGTGCTAAAGTAATATTTAATTAATGTCGAAATTATAATTACCTAGAACAATGTGATGTATAATATTTTAACTTAGACTTAGAACCTGAAGATAATTCGATATGCTATGTTCTTGTGAGCTGACACAAAATGTGTTTAAAAATACATAACACAGTAAGTTTCATGTTAACAGAATTTTCAAAAGTGTGTAAATGTGTCTTCAGGCCTCTGAAATAGAGGATAAAGAAGAAGTAACTTAAAGACACAACCCAGCCTTCAAATATCAAGCATTTTCCTCTGAAGTCAAGTACAGACATGAACACTCACCACTGCTCACGCATTACTATGATCCTTACATTGTCTGCAGTTTCAGCTTTGTCCATTTTTGGCCATATTCTCTCTGCTGATTTGTCTTAGTTAACCATGACTTGTCTATGCTTTGTCACATTGTACTGCAGTTATCATTTGTTTTAAATATTAAATATATTGTATTAAATATTTTGATTAGTATTAGTTATTAGTTGTGGGCCTAAACTCATACAAGTAAAAGTATTATTACTTTTATATAAAATAACTATTTCAGTAAAGGAACGTTTGTAAAAAAAAACAAACAAAAAAAAAACAGCTAGAGCACAAGTACAAACATTATGTATTACTTTTTGAATTTCAGTGAAACTTCTTACATATGTCTAGCATTTATAAGCATATGAAGTCATTATTTTTAGGCTCTGCTTCTTGTTACTGTGATTTTGTGAGTTATTTATATCAGGTATTTTCTTGATTAAATGTAACTAACTCTGAGTGTTACTATGTAGGTGACCGGGTGTGACAAGTTTTGAATTCTTGAGCAGTCTTCATATCATACACAGAACAGAGAGGAGATTTTACTGTAATTTGTGTCCAAAGACAAGGTCATGCTTGTATTGACCTCTGTGATACTGTACACTGAAAGACAGACTGAGATAGGCTGCCAGGCTGCAGGCTGATATAGCATCTCAGTAGGTAAATGTAATATAAATCTCAGAAATGGAATGCCTACAAATACACCATGGTGTACTATGGATTTCAAAACAGTCATGAATACAAAGAATACAAAAACATGTTTTTGAGCTTTAATATAATATTTTTACAGTTTACACTGAAACAAATAACAGTCTTGTCTTTTTAAATGTATAAGAGCAAATGTGTTTCAGGTGAATATTATAAAAAAAACAATCTTTCATAACATGTGTTTAAGAAAACCTCGAATTCCAACGTAATGCAGAAAGGGCCAGCAGGACCATTCTTAGCATTTCTGACTAACAGATGGTCATAGAGGTCAGGTAGAGTTGATGGCAATGAAATTTAGAGGCTTAAGAGTGACCAATGAGAGGTCAAATGAGTAAAGGGCAGATGGAAAAGTCAAGCACACTACAGAGGCAAACCTGCCTCAACTTGATGTGATATACAAAGTGCAACAACTGCTAGACTAATATACACTTAAAACAGCACAAAATTCCACACTTTACCATTGACCCTTCAACACACTGCTGAAATACTCATACACAGAAGAGCGTGTGCAAAAGGCAGAAGAAAAGCACAAAACACTACTTTGACAAGACATAAAAGACATACCTTTAAAATGAGAAGTTTAAAATTGTTTTATTATATTCAATGAATGGATTTTTCATCAATATCCGATTCCAGCCACACCTCTCACACACTCGTAACGGTTCCAAATGACATTCAAATTAACAATCGAATCAGACAAAATATCGTTTCTGGTGTATTTAAACTTGTGCTTCCTTTGACACAGTCCACAAACACAAATTGCTTACATTATGACTACTATTCTTAAAAGAATTTGAAATGAATCAAATGCATTGAGCATATTGATCTGAATGTGTAAACTCCTGAAGCTGAACAAGGACAAAACATAATTGTATTTAGCTCTAGTGAGAAAAAAATGAAGGTGAGCTTAATCAAGAGCTTGTAATAAATGGCCTTTACAAGGCTTTCCGGCAGGATGCTGTGTCCAGATGTTCCATATAATAAAACATAAACATGCAGACAAAATTACCACTATAGAGCTGACCGTATTCTCTGTCATTTGAGACGCCGCCTGCATTTTCGACTGGAAATGACCCTGAAATTACTGAGATGGTCTGAGGCCTTTTACAACTCAATTTTTCAAATGTCAAAAAAAGCACTATGATTTTCTATTTGAACACATTCATAAACACACCATAACCCAGACTGACACTACAAATGTATAGATGTCTCCCAGAAAATGTTCCGTTTTTTTGTTTGTGGTAGAACAGTAAGTTTTAACTACAAACCCCATTTCCAGTAAAGTTGGGAATTGTTATATGTTAATTCACATGAACCTTTAAAGTACTAATATGTATTTTGTAAATATACGCTGCAACACACTTAAAAAAAGCTGGGACAGAGTTAAAATAAGATTAAAAAGTGCATAGAATATTTAAATAACACTGGTTGGGAGGACTCCACATTAAACATGCTTACTGGCAACAGGTGAGGTATCATGATTGTGTATATTGAGCATCCTTCAAAAGCTCAATCTTTGCAAGCAAGGATGCGTCATGGCTTACCCCTTCGTGTCAAAATTCATGAGAGAATTATTACATACGTTTAAACTGAACATTTCTCAATCCAATATTGCAGAGAATTTAGGTCTTTTAACATCTACGATACTTAATATTGTGAAAAGATTCAGAGAATTCAAAGACATCTCAGTGCATAAAGCACAAAGTGGAAACCCCTGTTGAATGTGTGTTATCTTCATGCCCCTAGGCAGCACTGCCTAAGAAACTACCATGCTTCTATGACAAATATAGCCACCTGGGCTCAGAAAACCTTTGCCACTTAACATCTTCACAAAATTTTCAGCTGCAAAACTGCTGCAAATAGTATCATCAGTTTCAAAACAATTGGTGCTATTAAAAAGTGCTATTTAAAGGAAAGCTGATGTAACATGCCTCTAGTAAAATGCCTTTGTCCCAGTTTTTGCTGAGTGTTTTGCAGCCTTCAAATTCTACATTTGTATATATTTACAAAATATAATTAAGTTGGTCAGTATAGCAATTGAAAGTCTTTTCTTTATAATTTGGTCAGTTAAATAAAGGTTCATATGAATATATCACAGACTTTTGTTTTTATTGCATTTTGGAAAATATCCCAAATTTTCTGGAAATAGAAATTGTAATATAGAGATACTGTGTTTTTATAAGCAAAGGAAAATCCATTAATGAATAAGAGTTAATAGACTACTCAGCAGGTGTGATTTCACGAGTGTGTTTTGAAGGTTTATTTCTGGTCATCTTCATAGGTCAGCTCTGCAAATGAAAAGCATACTTTTTCTGTTAAGCACTGTGGGCTTTTCCAGCATGATTACTTGCAATTTTCCTCATGTTCACTGTATGTTTGTTCTCTAACTTGCAAGCAATGACTTTCTGAACCAACTGCCTTATAGACTCAAAATACTTAAATACTCAACTCAAATCAGACTGTGTTCTAAATTTACTTAACCCTAAACATATCTTTTGCATATCCAGTTGCGTAGCCCTCTAGTGGAGGATCACAGAGTACTTAACTGAGTTACTTTCCTCATACACACTTTTAATTACTACTGCTGCTGTGAAAAGTTTCCTAGTATTTTGAATAGTTCCACATTGTTTCTGAAAATTAAATCTACAAATTTGTCATATATGACTTAGTCATCCTTTTCTGTCTTAATGTGTTATGTACATGCAGCATTTATATAAAAAAAATGCTTTCAAATTTCCTACAAAATTCACTTGATAATTATGGATAGTTATTAAAATTCTCAGAAACAGCTGTAACTGCTTAGACAAATGTTAATTAAGGCTTATTTCTTGTTGCATGAATGATTTGAAGATTTTAAAGGTTTAACAATTACACTTACATATCATTTTAATAACAGAAAAAAAAATTTCTTCTTTTAAAGACATTGATGGATATGTTGGATGACATGAGTGCATGGAAGAATTCAGCTGATCATGTGGCGAAGTTTGGCATTTAACTCCTTTTCTTTTGCCAACAAGTCGGCGCTGTGCTTTTTAAATGCCTCAAAATCCTAAAAATGTAACATGACACAAATTTACAACAGACAACATGTAGTTAAATGTGCCATACTAACAGAACTATTCAGACCTGTTTTTTTCTCCTTTGGCCTGATTAACAGACTAACAGGATTTTTTTGCCCTCGTAAAATTAACAGACCTTCTTAAGACCACTGTATGTCTCCTCAGCTTTGTCAAGAGCATACTGAAGCTCCTTTACTCTTAACTCTCCATTCACCATTGCAGCTTCTCTCTCAAACCTGAAAAAGACAAGAAGCCACAATACATAATGCTCTGCTATCTCCACACAATGTCTGGTTTTAGGTTCTTTGCTGATAGGAACAGTGCACTTATTGTACTGAAACGTGCTGACAGTTCTGCATTTGGTGCAGTAAATAAGGAAATAAGGTGTTTTTGAAATTCATACCTGTTCTCTGCATCCTGCCGAGCATTTTCGGCCTCCTGCTTTTTCCTTTCTAAGTCTTGGATTTCCACTTGTTTATCCTGTAAAAAAAAGAGGAACCACATTCCTCAATATGACATTGCATACAGGCATCTTTTTGTACTACAGAATTAAGCTAACTTTGTGATTATTACAGTATAGTAAGCTGGCATCAGTTTTTAAAAATCAATTCTGGTCTGAGCCACCTTGATACTGTATTTTAGATTAAAGTGTTTATTGTAGGTCTCACCTGTATAATTTTTCCTCTTTGCATGGACAGTTCCAATAACTCGTTCTTATTCTTCAGAAGGGCTTCAAGCTTTTCTTGGTTATCTGTTTCTTTCATCAGATCTCTTTCATGACTTTGCCTGAGCTTCAAATCCATCTCTAGCAGAAGGAAGGAAACCGTGCAAAGATGTAAAGGTGGCAAAAGAGAGTTGCACATATTTGACCCAAAGCTGATCATACCTGCACACATTTCTACTGCATTCTTTAGCTGTTTCTGAGTGTTGTGCAACTCATCTTGCAAAGAGGCTTCTTTTATCTGATGGAGATTCATCAGCTCCTTTATCTTCATCTGGAAACCTGTTGTTTTATCCCTGTTAAGAAAATAAAAACATGTAGAAAACGCTACTGTCTGTTCAAAATTACACTTTCAACAGGAATTAACTGATGCTTACTGATATTCTTTTTCTAAATGCTTGTGCTGCTCAGCAAGGTCTCTTAGCTCTTGGGTCAGTTTCAGAATCGTCTTTTCTTTCTCTTCTAGCTCTTTACTAAACAGTTTTTCATTTTCTTCTTGGAGTCTCTGGTTCTCCTTCACCAGTTCAGCGTTCTGTCGTTTATACTCATCTTTAAACTTGATCAGCTCTCTGTGGTTGTCAGCAAGGTGCATGAACCTCTGCTCCAGCTGTTCAGATCTCTGGTGCTCGTTCTCCAGCTCCGTCTGCACTTCAGCTCGCAGCTTATCTAGCTCTGCATTGATTCGTTCCAGAGCCTGACAGCGAAGCAGCATATCATCTGCTCGTTGTTTCAGAATGCAGATGAGGCTGGATTGCTCATCGATTCTAGACCTCAGCATTTCTGTCTCACTCCTCTCTTCCTGGGACAGACCCCTCAGCTTCTCCAGAGCTTGGTGGACATCATCCATGTCCTTATAGCCAATATTGCATGATATTGAAACAGTAACATCAGGAATTCTCATTAATTATACGTATATATACATACACCAATCAGCTACAACATTAAAACTACAAAGAGGTGAAGTGAATAACACTGACCATCTTGTTACAATGGCACTTAACAAAGAATGGGGTATATTCTAGCAAGCAAAACAGTCAGTAAGCAATATAAATGGGCAAATGCAAAGAACAAGAGTGACTTTGACACGTGCCAAATTGTAATGACTAGACAACAAGCATAGCACAACACAGGGCATCTCCAAAACAGCTGGTCTTGTGGCGTGTTCCTGGTATGTCATAGTTAGTATCTGAAACCAGCGAGTGACAGGGTTATGGATGCCCATGGCTCACAGGTGTGCTCCCACAGAAGAGCAACTATAGCACAAAAAGTTAACCTGCCTATGATAGAAAGACGTCAAAACACATTGCACGAGCTGTTTTGGCGGCATGAGAGGGGCCTATACTATATTACATGGATGGGTTTACTTTTTTGTCTGATGAGTTTATTTAGTGATACAACAGTTAAGCAATAGCTGCGCTACAAATACTACAGCATGAACTTTGACACGGTTCATAGCTCAGCACCTTTAAGACGACGGCTTTCCACAAGGCCATAATTTGCAATATTTTGTTTATAACTAAAGTTAGTATTTTCCAAATTAGGCTACTTAGACCTGTGTATAATTAACCAGTATAAACATATAAGGTGTTGAAAATTGAGAACTGAACCTCAGAATCTGTATCAAAAACATGTACATCACTGCACCCTTCGAGGATGCCTTTGTTATGGCAAGAACAAACCAGAAATGCCCACCAGTCTATCGTTATTCAGATATTGCGTGAAAGAAAAGGGAGCCTTTGCATAAAGACAGGACAAATCTCACAGGAATATGAATGCAAGAGAGTGAAGAATCTCGCTGTTGTAAATTGTATGGATTGCACTGAAAAGGCAGAGCATGGATAAGACATCGCGCAGCTGCATTAGCAGCGTATTTCTTCAACGCACTCCGGCACCACCGGGCTGCAGCACAGAGCCTGTTAGCCTGCTAACCACACTGTTACCTGTTTGGTGTCTATAATCATCGTCTTGAGATCATTAGGATTTCTTTGAGGAGATGTCATGCTGTCTTATTTCAGGCTGCTCCGAAGGAAATGTTAAAGACGGAAATCTTTGTCTGCAGACACACACAGATCTGCTCCTCAGTGTTAGCCTGTGCTGCTGAGCTCCAAAGTTTCTCTGGTTGCTATGGGTTACAGAGATTTACATGTCGCTCTGCACTGTAAATCAGTGCTGCGTCAGCTCGGCTACAAACACTTTGCCTGCATTATTATCTATGTAATATATATATATATATATGTCGAACGAAACGGCTGTTCTATAAACGACTGTTCACTGGAAAGCGTGTAAAAGCCATCTGTTTTTCTCCCGAACTGCTCTTCCTCAATGCTTCAGCGCTGCTTCTCCAGTGTGGAGCGGTAGATGGCGCCGCTGCGCTTCTACAGCACGAGGCTGAAGGCTACAGGGTAGTGCTGGAGTAATGGATTCAGTCATTCCTTTGGGCGGTTACTCTGGTTTAAAAGACTATCAATAAATTAATAAAATAAAACATATAAACAACACCCTCGAAAATATAATAATAATAATAATGAGACAAGGCACGGCAAGTTTATTTTTATAGCACATTATCATACACAGAGGTTATTTATTGTGTTTTACAGGGATAAACTGAGTATAAAAAGAAAACCAAGCAATATAATTAGGAATGAAAACAGATTACAGAAAATAAGAGTAAGATTTAAAATAAAGGAAGACAATAAAAGTGCAAGATAATGGTACAGACTTGAGCCTCTGTTTAAGGCAAATATAAAATATAATAATATCACATTTCAATGACCAAATAAAACTTTCATTAAGACAAACAATAATAGCATCAATATCAACATCATCAAACAAAAGATGAAAAACACATGAATTGCTTCCCTAATTGTTTTTTTACCCCTCTGGTCGATACCTGGCATTGGGCACGGCAACCTTAGGCTAATGTCTTGCTGCCCCAGAGCAGATAATACAGGCTGAGTATAGTCAATTGAATGCCTGTGTCAGCAGTGAGTGCTCATTTAAGTAGCTGGATTAAATAATTAGAAGGGGTGAATAATTTTGTACAGGTTATACACTGGGGACCCAGTCATGCATCTGTGTTCATGCAGCTGGAGTGGAATAAATGCTCATTTAGTAAGGAAGAAATTTGCTGATTGGATAATTCATGGCTGCAGCTCTCGCACCTCGATTCAGTCAGAGGACAGGGGAGTGACAGTGGGAGGGACTTCCAAAGCCAGGTATGAAGGGTTTTTTTAAATGACCCTTTTATTACAAGGTAATTAATGTTATTATTTAGCATATATTTATAGTGTACTGTTTCATCATATTCATAAAATCAAAATTTCATCCCAGTGCCAAATGCTGGGGTTTTTATAGCCCTCAAGCTGACATTAGGCATGGTGACCTTAGGCTCAGTGTGCAGATGCTTTAAGTTAGTCTGTTCTTTAGGCAGTGCTGTACCTAAAGTAGCTGATTAAGAAGAGGTCTCTGCATATTCTGAGTGACATTTTTGCAAATAAAGACTTCTGTAGTAACATTTACACTCTGCTAATAGTCAGTTGCTAGTAGACTTATAGATTAGTGACTAGACGCCACATCACTTCTGCCACACTTTGCATGTGATGCTAACTTTAACTGCAAAGGCAAACCTAAACACTGCCAAACCTTACAGTCACAAATATGTCTCCAGAGCTTGGTGGAAATCCTGCTACTGAAATAATGAATTTACGCCTGAAAAGTTCATTTCATCAGGTACAGTCTGTACCCAAGATATTCAACATAACAAATCAGCAGCTCTTCAACACACACAAATACATACATATTGAAGAGTGTGACAAATAATTTGCAATTCACATAATTCATTAAGAAACAGTATTTGCTGTTAACATTATTTTATCAAATAAATGTTTCTTGAAGATGATCACAGTGTTTGGCACAGATACATGTGCATCAGTTACAGCCTAAACTACGTCTTTCTTTTAAAACTATATATTTAATTATAACTTAATAAGGACAATAAAATAAAACCTATATCTTCACATTTTTTAAGTTTTAATTTTATGAATAATCAATTGTCTTTTAGTTCTGCTAGCTATGAGTTTACAGTCATACTATTAAGCTAGCATAAGTTTTGAGAATATTTTTTCAACTGACTGACAATTCTTTCATGAAGTTTGCCACAGAGTGGTGCTTCTGAAGTCTGAGCCTTTGGTGAATGCTCCTTTTACCTAATCATGATATTGTGGAATGTGTCAAAGTGGTTGTTTACTTTCGTATAACTGTTGAATTTTAATCTACGTTTTGGATCATTGTACTGCTGGAAGATCCAAACATGGATTTATCTTTTTGGCAGAAAAAGTCAGATTGGTTGGTTTTCATTGAATTTATGCAATGTATTGTAACAAGGTTCCCAGATCATCTGGAGGAAAAACATCATCAGTACATCACAGAACCACCACCACCACTTAAAGTCTTTTCAGTGTAAGCATCCATATGCCAAATTTACCCTGAGTGTTTGCCATCAAAAGCTCTGTTGTTTATTTGAGAACAGACACTAATTCCAGTCTAGCTCCATTTTTTATATAGAAGGATTTCTTCTGATATGCCTTTCAAATACCTAGTTGGGGCTGAGATTGACTTGTATTTTCTGGAGACCTGGTGACTATATAATGCTACAAAGTTTCTGCAAATCTACAGCTGTGATCCTTGGATAAATGTTTCTCTTTCTTACCTTCTTCTTTTTATCTTCCTGTCCTTCTTGTATGTGCAGACAAGATAAACATACAGATTTGGGCATTTTTCAGGCATTTAGCTATTTCTAAAACCTTAGAGCTCAAAGGTCAACACACTTTTTTCTCATTTCAGTAGTGTATTCTCAATACTCATAACATTCATGCTGATGAGTGAATGATTTTGGCCTCTGTGTCACATTGTATTTGTACTGTATTTGTATTTGTATTTATATATATATATAGTAAATAGGCTGTTATTTACATTTGTTCTAAGAAATCCCTTAGAAATCACTTATCACTATATATGTACGTGTGTGTTCCTGACAGAGAGAGGGAGAGAGTGGTGATCTGTGGGTGCCACTTCAGGATTTGATCCCAGGAGCCGAAGGTGGGGGGTGAGTGTTGAGTGTGTGTGTCTAAGCTTTTAGTAAACGCCCTTTTCCATGAGGCCGGACACATAGAGGGAGAGGCGAGAGCGGTGAGAGCATCTCAGTCCCACCAGCTCCATCTGGCCGCTACAGCAGGGGCTGCACACCGCACCAACATGCAGCCAGCACTGCTCGGCACACTCGTGGTTCTTCTAACTTTCTATTTTCTTCACTGTAGTTGTCAAGGTAAGTTCGGAGTATTTCCCTCAGCTTTATCTGTGCGTGTCCTGTAGTGTGAACAGACACAGTGTTTTAATGGTGTTACACCGGAGCCTGCGCTAACAATAGACGTTCATATACCAGATTAGGTCTTAATGATCTGAACTGGACTCGATTGAATGCCACTGCAGTGCGAAAGGAGACGAACCAGTAACCATGTGGCCCAATTAAACAATCTAAAAACACAATCAGCTGAGTTACCAGACTATACAGTTAACTACACGGATTACACTTGTCAGTGAACTTGCTGTTTTTCAAGCACTGCCAGATACGTATCAACCACTTCTTAATGGAAACGCTGACTAATGGGCTTCAGAATAGCTCCTCTATGTAAGCAGCACCGTTAAACTGCAATTACACACACACACACACACACACACTATATTTCTCATTTTATATAAGATATTGTTTCCGTCCTTGTTTGCTTCAAAAACAAAGGTAGCGTTGTTTTTCCTAGTAAACTTCATTTGCCCTGTCTTCTTTTTGTAACGTTACAGATCAGAAGCGTTCGTTAATCTGGCGCACAAAAGCCTGCCCGCTTTAGACAAACCTGAAGTTCTCTCGGGCCGCTGTCCAATCGGCCGCACTTGTGTTCTAAGTAGAGCGCTTAACGGCTGCGTGCTTGCGTTTGAACTTAAAACGCCTGACTGGTGCGCAGAACCCTGGCCCATGTGCTTAAGTTCTAAAGAAAAACGTGTAGCCCCTGCGTAGAATTCAGCGCAGTTCTGGAACGTTGAGCTTCGAACGCGAGCTTGCACTCTCAAGGCGTTTTACTCAGAGAGCTAGTGCGCCTATTGGAGCGCAACCCGCAACAACTTTTTTTTTGTGCTGAGCTTTGCCGTTGCTAGGCAACCGAGGCGAGCATGTGACTAGCAGACAATCTGTAGACCCAAAGCCACGGGCACAAAGCTAATTCAGAGCAATCTGGACGCTTTGCTTAGTGTAAAATTGGCCCCAGTGTCTCGAGGAGCTGGATCGTCGAAATTCTGTAGACGATGTGGGTGTTTTGTAGTCGTTTGTAGTCTGACAACCTTGCTCGTTGATCGTGTCTTCTGATGCAAAATGTAGCTTGAGCTGGCGAGGCTCTCGGATTGTAATCTGCTTTCTTTTTTGCTCAACCCTTAGTATGTAAGCTCCTTAGTGTGAATCAAGCCACTAATTACACTGCAGCTGCCGTTCAGAGCGACCATTACTGCTCATTGGAGCTGAGGAACAAGGATAGGGGGTGCTCTATAGTGACTGCTTGACCAAGACCAGTTTTCTCTTGAAGAAGTAGTTTAAAAGAAGTAGAACAATCAGAAGTTGTCCACAGGCTTTATTATTATTATTATTATTATTATTATTATTATTATTATTATTATTATAAAAAATTGTTATGATTATTAATTGATTGATTGACTGATTAATAGATATATTTTATTTGGTGACAGATATAAGCACATAAGCTTTCATGTTTGTATGAGTCTAGTCTACCCTACTTTGACCTACAGAACTGCCTGGCATTTGCCATTGAAGTCTTAAAGTCAAAATGTAGCGCACCCCCCAACACACACACACACACACACACACACACACACACACACACACACACACACACACACACACACACACACA
>JBBPDA010000004.1:686269-726269 GCA_037974385.1 Arnoldichthys spilopterus | reverse complement strand
AATATGAATAGAAGTTAACACAGTTGGCACTGTTAAAGGCTCCTAATCCACCTGACTGTAAACAGCACCCTAGCAGCACCATTAGCAATAACTCCCATGCAGACACACTTCCTTACTGTTCTTCTGTGTTATGTAATGCTATATATTTCAATGAGCAGCTACACTTATTATAATTTGTTTATGACAAATTGTTAACAAGGTAATACATTCGTCAATTTAAGCTGTAAATATGCTTTGAATATAATACAGTCGTGCTATAAAGACTGCAGTACATTTTAGAAAATTAGGATGTTCGGTTGCCTCTGTATTTCTCACTCAGTGTGTAGCTGATTTTAATTACTCAGAATTTGTCCCCCATTTCTCATACACAGGCTTGAAGACCTGTTTTTATTTTGTACGACATATACATTTCATAGCGTGAAATATGTCAAAGTGTATATAAAAGCAATTTCACAAAGAAGTATTAGTGGAATTTTTTTTCTTTCATGTAAACTTCTTCTAATAAATCTTTCACTTTTTTAGAGAAAGTCAGTCGTTTGTGGCTTTATTGGGCGGCTTCACTCCAGGTTTGCCTCCTCTCTACTTTTTACCCATGCCAGATTCCTTCAGTGTACCACTGGGTCTTTTCTTTGCTTTCAGTGTAGCTGCGAGAGCCAAAGTCAGTTGTTAAGCAATTGACTGCATTCTGCCACGTCAATTTCCATATGAAACAGGCAGCAGCCCTTTGCTCTGACAGCAAGGCTGGCCCTGACGTTCGGTACTGCCAGTCTTCCCCCAACACATTCACCCAGACTGCCGGGATGCACCAAAACAAGGCGGCATTGATGAAAGAGGCAGCACCTCTCCCATGGCCCCCAAAAGGCTAGAATGAGATGTTGTGGGGGATAGTGGCTGGCAAGTGCCATTTTGAGGTTTTCTTTTTTTTTGGGGTGGCAGAAGGGATAGAAGGATGGAAGAGGATGGGCCAAAGGGGCCTCTGCTAGGCTTTCTTTTTGCGCAGGAAGCTCTACTGTATTCCTCCATTCTGTGATCCATCTCCATAGGCTCCTTTGGCGTGCTGACACTTTTAGTTATAGGACTGCAGCCCAGCCAGCCGGCCCATTGTGCCATTGTGATTTCACAGTGGGGTCTAAGCCTTTGGGAGGCTTCATTCTAATGAAAATTCCTGCACTGCTGCCCTTTGTAAGCTGGTGGTGGGGCGACCCCCTTATCTATCCCCTCCGATAGTTTTGGGGATTCTCGCCTGCTGTGGGTTTAAGTTGGCTAATTAGAAAAGACATGGTCCGAAAAAGGAAGAGGGGGAGTACAGAAAAAAGAAAACACTAAACCAAACAAAACAGCTCGAGCAAAGACATTAATGAAGGGAAAAAACCCACACACCACTTCAACAGGACGAAAAGTCATTTGCATAATACAGGCCACTCTCCACACAATAGCCAATGAGACAATCTTGTTGGTGTTTTCTTATTGTTGTCATTCATGCAGTCTCAAGTTTCATTATTAATTCCTAAATTAAGATGTACAAATAAAATCCCTCTAAAATTTCATCAGGAAATGTCTAGGGTGACTGTCAGCAAAGAGTTAATTTTCCTAAGGAAGGAACAGCTCGACACAGGATAGTGCCGTTCAAAAAGCCCACTTCTCTTTGCTTGTCACCTTTCCCAGAACCGATACTGTCAGGAAACACTGGCTTTATTTTGAAAGCCCCAGCAGATATGTTTCTCTCTTGGCAAAGGTTGGCTGAAGCTGTTAACCTAATGTATAACATACTTAGGTTAGACATAAGTTTGCTGTTTCCAGGTGAGCTCAGCAAAACCTGCCTTTTTAGCATGCAGTTTAATATTTTAAAAGATTGATCGTGATCAGTAATATATCCTAGTTCCTACAATCAAACTAAAGCAGATATTCTTCAGTGCATTGAAGTGTCATCTATGATCAAAGCTACAAATGGCTCATAAAAACTTCTCATTCTGTTTCCCACTGTGTAAAGGTATTCCAGATTTGCTGGCAAGATGATTAAATCCAGTTGTGTGACTTGTGTCAGTGAGTGTGTCCTGCTTCCCCAATACTGTATGTGCCAATTGTCTACCTGTGCGTTACAGACGCTGCCGAAACCTCCGGGATCATGTCCTCCTAACAAAGACTGCCTTTGAGCAAGTGGAGAAGCAATTTTATCATTAGTAAACTGAGCAGGAAAAAGGCTGGCTTCCCAATTGGCTGCTGAAGGAGTTAAATTGGAAGTCCATTTGGCTGGCACGCTTTAAAAGTGCTGGGTTTGGTGTGGCCTTGTTAATGTGAGTCGGGACCTCCAGACATGAGAAGGCCATCGCCATGCTTTTAGTGCAGTAGCCCAAGTGCTGACCTCACAACCCACTGGCATAGAATAAGATCTATCATTAAAGACAGAAAAAAAGATTAAAGAAGATGGTAATTGATATTTTGGAGCTATGGTTATTTATAAAATTAAATAGAATAAATCATGCTTACAAATGTTCTATAAAGGTAACAGATTGATAACAGCAACAGTTTTTACTCTTTTGTTTTGGATTATTGTCAAACCAGTCCAGCGACCAAAAGCTAAGCGGGATTTTTCAGCTAAATTGCCTGGAGGCTAAATGTCAAATGCGGACCTCACAGTGTAGTCTTATTCTAAGTTTTCCCTTTAGCTGCTCCTAACACACTCAAGCTTCACGTTTTATTTTATTTATTTATTGCTGTTTTAAAATGTTCACACCATTTTTCCAGGTTTTATTAGCAATATAAACAACACTATATATTAATGTTATTAATTATACTGAAAAGATTTTAATAGCTTTCATAGAGTGGTCACCATCTCCTCCTTCTTTTTTAAAGCCCTTATTATGGTTTGTATTAATGGTTTTGAGAGAGCTGTCTGTTACAGTACCTTCTAAGCTTACATAATAAAGCTGTCCATAATATTAAAGATAATATTCCACATTAAAATTTGTGGTAGCACCTAACTTTGGAAAAATCTACAGAGACAAAAAGGGTACTGCCCAGTTGCCTACCTGTAGGCACAAGATCAAGATGCTTTTTTAAGCCTTTATGGTAGTAATTCATTTTGAACTCTATACGCACGGCTTCTTTGATAAGCCGTGTCTATTTATTAAGTCAGTATTTTTTTTCTCACAGTATCTGTCATGTGTTTGACCAGACACAGAGAGAGTGTGTTTAAAGGTAGCCAGTGATAAGACACACTCACTCACCCACCAACCCCAGCCCTTTAGCCACCTCCCTCCACCTTGCATCTCCCATCGGCTTTTGGAATTTGGGTGTAAGGGCTGCGGTACCACCCGGTACCACTATTTATCCCAATTACATTTCTGACAAGGAACAGCATGCACCATTAATCAGGGTGTCAAGGAGAGACAATCAGAATCGTGCATTCCGTTTTTTTTCTGACAGGCGGCCCTGTCAGAGGGCTCCCTGGCTGAACTATACTGCCCCAGTAGATATCTTGCTAAGCGCGGTGGGGAAGGTACAGGGGTGGTACCTTATCTCCTGAGATGCCACTCACAGGCAGAGATCAAAAGGAGGGATTGAGAAGAGAGAAGCGAGGGTTGTGTAAGTGTCTGCCGGTCGGCTGGCACGCTCTGCTCCGCCGACTGTCAATGCTCTTAACTGTGTGCTTCATCAATAGCAGCCTTCACCTCCGTGTACACCTAAGAGCATCGCTGTGTTTTCATAAGAGGAGTGAAGAGTGCTATCCATTTTGTGAATGTAAGGTAGGGGAAGATGTTTAGGGTCTGCTGATGTAGGTCTGCATTAATGCAGTGTGAACCACAGAAATACTTTACAGATTCATAATCAGCTCATTCAAATTTTGCATATTGTCTTTTTGTAGTGACCCAGCTTTGTTTACTGCTGTTTAGCTTTTGTAAGAATGCAGTGAAATTTTCTGCTAAGAGTAGCTTACCTCAAGGTAATACCTTAAGGCTGGTGAAGGTCTGCTTTTGTGCAAATGCATGCCACAGGGGTGCCTTTCAAATTTAACACCTACTCAACATTTGCGTTTTGCCTCCTTTTGTCTGTTGATAGTGAGTCTTCGTTTCCTGCTGTTGAGCTTTTGTAATGTGTAATAAAAGTTTCCCTTAAGACTTTAACTAGTTATTATGATTTAGAGGACAATTTTGTGGAAAAGGCACAAGCAGGAGCTATCAAGTGTTCTTCTCTTGACTGTGCAGGTTCAGGGTGTGAGTCAGGCCAGTTCCAGTGTGGGACAGGCAGGTGTATACCGGCAGGCTGGCGCTGTGATGGCACTGCAGACTGTACAGATGACTCAGACGAAAGTGGCTGCCGTGAGTAACACTCTTTCACACATACTCGCTATCACAAGCAAGGACTCACATGAATACTTATGTACTAATAGATATGTCTGGATCTTGTTTAAAGCTGGTAAGAAGTAAAAATGAAATACAATGGTTAAAGTTTTATTATCACAGAATTGTACACTTTTTACACAATGTACACCAATCAAGATCTTTACAGGCTGTTTTATCTCACAACGTATCCTATTTTTAAAGCACTGGCATTGAATTAAAGCCCAATTGCAGAATAAAACACAGAATACCTTAATACCCCCCCCCCACACACACACACACACACACACAAATTTATCATTAAGATGCTAAGTTGCCTAAAAGATTTGACCCATTTATTTTAAATGTCATTGATCATCCAATTCATATTTAGAAAATGGACAAAAATGACATAAGTATGGAAAAGTTCAAGCATGAACCACTCACCTTATCCAGTTCATCAACTGGTTTTAAAGACCTTCATGACCTGGATTAGAGGCCAGCAATAAGTTAAAACAGCAATGTGGTGGGCTGCCAAGAGCCATACAGTATCAGAAACCACATGAGAAATTTAAAATTACTTAACACATAAAGGCAGTTTGGGACAAATCTGTGATACAGCTTGCAGATGCTAATCTGATGGCTATAAACTTCACTTGTTAGCGACTGTAGCATTGTAGCTCCAATTCAAAAAGTAAGAAGCAAACTGTGGACACAATACATGCCTGGGCTATTCGACTGCATTGTGTGAATTTGATTCTTGGCCAAACTGTCGCTTTAACCACCAAGTAGAAGCACTGTGTGCAGTTTATTCCTGCTCTTATGACTTAATTAAGCTGGCTTGCTTTGTTCTCTCAGCCCAATCGACCTGTGAGGCGGGTCAGTTCCAGTGTCTGAGTGATGGCGAGTGCATTCCAGACCCCTGGCTATGCGATGATGAAGAGGACTGTGAAGATGGCTCAGATGAGAGACAGAGCTGCCGTACGTCCCCTTTCCTTGTCCTTCTCCTTTTTCTTCTTTTTCTTTCTTTTTTCCCTCCCCCACATCATGCATCTTGCCCATTTTCTCATTCTTCTATACTTTTACAGGACCTGTCCAAGTGTTGTCTTGACCATCAGTAATGTAAAAGCATGTTATTTTCCTTACGTAGGTGAAACATGATAGGCCCAGTGTGTGGGCTACAGGTTGAGTGTCTAAGATGAAGACCACCCAGCACATATATTAAAAATGTCTCCCTTGATCTCTCTGCAGCTGGCAGAACTTGCTCCAGCACACAGTTCAGCTGCACTAATGGAGCCTGCATCCCGGGGGAGTACAGGTGTGATCATCTGCCTGACTGTTCAGATGGGGCGGATGAGAGAAACTGCCGTAAGTTTGCCATCAGAGTGTGTGTATGTGCACATTGTGCATGTGTGGATGCACCACCCCCCACTCCAGGCTCCTGTGGCATTTTAATCAATTTGTAAGATTAAGAGGCTCGTTGACTGACAGAAATGACCACAATATGCTTCTTGTTGTCAGAAGTTGATTGCAGATTCCTTGGTGGATTAGTGCGAAACACCGTTCAGCTGCTATTCCAAAATTGAGCCAAAATTTTGGGCACACACCACTTCACATTAAATATTTACATACATTTGCTTACATTAATCTTTTGTCGTTTATCAATTATATTTTTTTTATTGAAAGCTCATCCTGATACCTTCAGGAAAAAAAATATTCTGCCTTTTCACCGCACTCCATATGTAGCAGTATCGTCTTACAGGGTAATTATATTTAATTGAATGAGTGAGTGATGACTGGAATCTCTCTTTCTCTTTCACTCTCTCTCTCTCTTAGACTACCCAGAGTGCTCTGAGCTGAGGTGTGCTAACGGGGCATGCTACAACAGGAGCCAGCACTGTGACCAGGTGCTCAACTGCCGAGACGGCTCTGATGAAGCCAACTGCAGTGAGTGTCTGTCTCTGGCAGGGAGTACACACTGCCCCAACACTGCACAATAGACCCTGGAGCAAAGCTTCAGCATAATCCTCAATATCGTAAAACTTTGTAACAATGCTGCTGTGCTGAAAAAAGTAATGCATTAAATTCACTTAATTCAAATACATAATTTCCACAAAAATAAAATATGTATTCATTTTAGTTATATTTATTTTAATATAGTGTATGTAAAAGAAAATACAAACTTGTGTTGCTGTAATGTATTTTATTTAGGTGGGAATGATTTACACCTGAATCAAGTACATTCAGTGCATTGTTTTTTGTCAGCATTTTACAGCCACAGTGTAGTCAGATGCAGTTATATACAGTGCACACTACTGAAGATTACACAAATGCATGTACTTTTTAAAAAATGCCTAATACAAACTATGCTTTTTGGTTTGTTTTGTGCAGCTCAGCAATGCAGTAGTGGTCAGTTCCAGTGCAGTAATGGAGAATGTGTTCCACGTGGTTATGTCTGTGACCATGATGACGATTGTGGAGACCGAAGTGATGAACAGAACTGTAGTACGTATATTACTGTTTTCCTGTTTATTCCTGTATATATTGTTATTATTTTTTTTCAAACAAACTTTCAATTTGTACCAAACTTTCCAGCTTGTATTCCATTAACAGTAACCAGTATAATTGAACTCTTTTAATCCTAATGCCTAAAACCACATTTTAGTCTCTCACTTTCTTGACTATATATCTTCCAACTCTTTATCATAGAAGAACATTTTATAGTAGTCACTGAGACATAAGTATTTATAAGTATATCTGAACAATATGCCTAAAGTTTAAGAGGTTTAATGTCTATTATTTGCTAGTTCCTCTAAACTTGTGATGAGCTGGCTCTTACTTGATCACTTCACAGCTTACCCTACATGTAGAGGGACCTACTTCACTTGTCCCAGTGGCCGCTGTATACACCAGGTCTGGTTGTGCGATGGAGAAGATGACTGTGGAGACAATGCTGATGAGAGAGGCTGTGGTGGGTTATTTTCTGTACTAAAGAATTCTACTCTGAAGTTAATAATTATTGTTAAAACAGTAACTGATGAGTATCATATTTTATTTGGTAATGTAATCTATTACCTTTAGGCCAAAAGTAACCAAACATATGCAGAGGTACAAAGCACTTAATATACATTCTGGCATTCTGAGGGCTCTCATCAGCCATTCATCTCCACTCTGTGGTTGCTGACCCTCCAACACTTTAAAACTTCTCCAGGTTGCTTTGAAGTGAAAGTGACTATTTGTCAGTGTGAACACACTCAAGCACCACAACAAAATGTGACCTCTGCATTTAACCCATCACACATGCACACATGCAGCAGCAGGCAGCTTTCAACAGCATCCGGGGAGCAGTGTAGCAGGACAGTACCTTGCTCACTTTGCTCGTACCTCGGTAGTGCCTGGGCCGGGACTCGAACCTGCGACCCTCAGGTCCCAAAGGCAGCATCCTAATCACTAGGCCACTAGTGTTTTGAGAGACCCTGGTAGAAGCACCCATAGCTCCCATGTGACCCTCTAAGAGTGGTTACTTCCCATAATTTAAAACAACACTGTTTTTCCAGTCAATAAAGTCTGACCCAGGCTGCTTCTCATTCCATGGCAGATAAGGCTGCTGTCTTTTGTGTAAACCCCATACATTGTTTCTGTTGTTATCAAGTAAGGTTTTAGTCATCTGCTCAGCTTCTGCTCAGCTTGCTCTTGGAGTGTCCTTCCATTTCTTTTGGTTTTAGAGTGTGGCTTTTCTCCAGTGTGTTTTCTTGAAAGAGATACAGAATCCGTGGGAAAAAAACACTTATTTAATATGTGAATACATTGTTTCTTGGTGTTTCCTCTTGTTATAAATTACCTTAAGAAAATGGCCTGATGGGTTTCGTGATTTTATGTCCTTAGATAATGTCCAGCGAGAGTGTTACCCAGGTGAATGGCCATGCCCCTCGTCTAGTGTTTGTATCCCTATGGAACAGCTCTGTGACGGCAACCCCCATTGTCCTGATGGTGAAGATGAGACCAATTCAACGGCTGGACGCAACTGCAGTCAGTATCCATTTATAACAGATAGAGATCTTATTACCCACTATTATCCTACTGCTGGTCTTATTCAAACTAAAAGGACTTATCAGCATGTCCACACTTCAGTTCTTTAGTCTTTACATTACATTTTATGTGGTTAAGAGGTTAATTCAGATAAATTTTCTAGAATGCTAGACTGTTGTCTACATGAAATTAAGCCTCATTTGCTTTCATTTTTAGGTATCTGGCGCTGTGCATCTTTGAGCTGTGAACATCGCTGTCAAATGTCTCCTGAAGGTGGTACCTGCTCCTGTCCACCTGGATATGTGGTCAGCAGCAACAATAGCCGCTCCTGTATTGGTAATATCACCTTTCACAAGTACCTGAAATTTCACATGTAATGGAGTTTAGATCCTAGTCCTTTTACCCTAATGTTATAGTTAGAATGTTGGAGTGGCAGAGTAACACACATAAGAACATGTCTCTTACTGTAGAATTTATGCTTCTTTCAAAGCTGTGTAAAAGTTTCGTTTTGTTGCTCCTAATCTGAAGGCTAACTCCAGTTAGTCCGAGACCTAAATAATCAGTGTGTCCCTTGTCATTTCATGCTGTCTCTATTGTGCAGACTATGATGAGTGCCAGCTGTGGGGTGTGTGTGATCAGTTGTGTGAGGATCGGCTGGGTACCCATCGCTGTACCTGTCAGGAGGGATACATCCTGGAGCAGCACAGATACTGCAGAGCTAACGCATCATGTGAGTTACATGAAGCTGTGGAGAGAGTATGTTGCTTGCTTTCTCATGTTAGTTGTCAAAGCATAAGCATTAAGTGGATGAAAGTGGATGAAAGTTAAAAAATGCATTTTGTATGCTTTTGCTTATGTATGTTGTAGGTTTTAGCTTTTTAAATATAATACATTTTCCAAAGAGCGAAATCCAGCTCTCCACCTTAGGAGCCATCTTTTTCTATTGGGTGCTTTATTTCCAGTTGTTTTCTCAGCCCATCATTTGTTTATTTAGCTTGCATTATGGCTGCTGACCAAGAGCCCTCTGTACGTGCCATACTGAGCACACCCTGTGCAGCTACTTTGTAATTACTGATGACAGTGCAATGTTCTATTTATACCATGTACTGAGACACTGAAGCTTGCTAAGCATTTTTTTATTACAATGGTTTTAGCACAGTGTAATTCATATGTATTTGGTATTTGCAGTAAACAAGTCTGACTTTTGTATTCACATTTCTATTGTGGTGCTTGAAAGTTTGTCAACCCTTTAAAATTCTTAGATGTTTGGACATTTTACTTTGGATTTTTCTGGTGTAGTTCAGAATTCATTGTTCTATTAATGATGGCAAGCCATCAAGACCCAGATGCAGAAGGCCAAAGCCAGAACACTCTCATTACCATGTTTCACATATGGGAATGCTCGAATTTAGTGATTTTCATTCTCTAAATATAACACTACTCATTTAAGCCATTCATAGAACGTTCTTTCAGTATCCTTCTGGCCTTTATGACCTTTAGCAAACTGTAGACAGACTTTCTCCTTGCTATCTTGCTATACACGCTATTGCAAATTCTTAAAATAAAACAGGGCCTTCCACTGAGACTTTATTGCCATCTCATTAATTGACACCAGACTTCACCAGACTGATTTCACCTTCAAATTACATGATTATCCTAAGGATTCATTTACTTTTGCCACACACAGATATGTCATTTTTTTAGAGTAATACTTTACTTAATATTAAAATGCTGTTTTATTTGTTTAACTTGGTTTTCTTCATTTACTTTTAGGACTTGTTTGAAAATCAGATGATGTTTTAGATCAGGTCCATATAAAATATAAAACAATATAAACAAGGGTACACAAACTTTCAAGCACTACTGTATTATCCTCATATCATCTAGCCATAGCTATATCTGAGTTTTTGGTGCACCTTGTCACTGTCCACAGAAAGCCATCTGTATCCATTTTTGTGAGAAACTTGACCAGATCAGTAGAAGTGTCCTATAATCACGTGTTCTAAAATGTCCTTCCATTAATTTACATTAGATGTAAGAACATTTATGTCATCTCCTGTAAAGTTATTATTTTGGATTTTCTTTCTCCTGGACAGCAATGATTAGGTTATGGAGAGTTGTGTGAAGTGGATACTAAAGCAAACACCCAAAATAAACAACACTGGCAAGTGGCAAGAGCCCAGCTCCCATTGAATTAGTCCTGTGTTGGCATTGGCCCAATCGTGCCTAATACATCTGTTCACATTTGTCTGACTTTGTGTTTATGTAGACAGCATGGGTGTACTGATGTTTAAAATGTGACCCTCCTTAAAAAAATGTAATAGATGCAGTTACTTGATTTGTTTTTTCAGAAACAGCTACTGTAATAGAACAGCCTCATGCCATTACAATTTTTTTTTCTTAAGACCTTTAAATTGATCTTTGTAATGTTAACAGTTGTCCTAAACATTAACTTGTCAAGTTTGTAGTCCATGATTTTCTCCATGAAAGTGTCCTGGTTTACCTGGTTATTAAATATCTCAGATGTCTGCTACCCAATGATTACATTTGTGTGTTGTCTAAAAGTCAGATTAAGCTCTGTCTCTACTGTGAGCCATCAAGTGTAATATCACCAGGATTAAGCTAAAAATAATTTGTTGCTTTCCTTTCATTGCTGCTTGCATTGTTGATGGATCTCAAAATTTGAATCATATTGGAATTTTTTCTCTCTGTAATGACACGTGTACAACATTAGCCAGAATTTTGTAGACACCTGCTTATCCAGTGCTTCTTTGAATGGTATTAAATGGATGTTTGTCCCCCCGTGCAGCAGTAACATCATCTACTCTTTTGGGAACACTTACTCTAGATGTTGTAACATTGCTGTGAGAATTTGATTGCATTCAGCCCTAAGAATATCAGTGAGATCTGGTACTGGTGTGAGATGATTAGTTATGAATCACAAAAGCCACTGTAACTTACCAAAGGTATTGGATTGTATTTTCTGGTATAATACTACTGCATTATAGCTCAATTCTGGGGGTGGGGGGTGGTGTGACTTCTATCCAGAGAAAAACATTAATAATTTTCTATCGAGATTATATAAATGGTGTGTATGTAAAAATGGATCAGCAATGGGTGCACATTAAAGCAGCAGAATTAGCTAATTAGAAGGGGTGTATATGTTGCACAGGTAGTATACACTGGGGATAACATGTTATGAAATTATGTCCCTGCAGCTGGAGTGGCATCCTTGGTCTTTTCAAATGGAAGAGACTTGCTGATTGGAGACATTCATGGCCACAGCTCTCGTACTCTGATTCAATCTGAAAACAGGGGAGTGGCGGTAGGGGTGGACTTCCACTACCAGCTACAAAGGGTATTTTGGACTGACACTATTCAGAACAAGGTAATTTGTGTCATAATATATACCTATGATATCTAAACTTGTCTAAACATCTGATCATGAACTTGTTCCTCACAGTTTATCAAAGAGTCTTAATCAAAGACTGTGCTGTTAACTGTGCTCTCACCATTTACCTCACTTACATTCATTTGGAGTTTTGACACCTAACAGACTCTCTGGATCTCAGTTTGCACTATTTTAATGAGTGGTATTTTATAGACACCTTAATATGCTAACCTTGGTAGACTGAGTGTGATTGCTGTTACATTTGCTTTTGATAACAATGCTCTTCATTATTCCTTTTCTTTCTTGGACATGTTCCTGCTTCTCCACATGGTTGCATGCTCACTCAAACATATGCACATGCTATTTACCTCACCTTTACCAAGTCTGGCTCCAGTGTTTGGCTAAATTCCAAGCAAGAGATGTCCATCAAAGTGTGTGTGCCAGTGTGATATCTGTCTCTCTTTTACCCTCCCTACCTGAACAATGCAGTTTTAGAAAAAGCACCCCAGTAACACCCCCTCTCTGAAGATCAGCAGGCCTGATGTTTGTCAATGTGCTCAAGTTGTGAAGGAAGTTGGCCACCAGACAGCGGAAAGGGAATTCTTTGACTGATGCCTGTAGATACTGCTAATACTGTAATGATGGGAGAGCTGCTTGGCTCCTGTATGGCTGCGGTCCCAGTGGCTGGATCTGATCTGCATTCGAGTCTGTGTTTTCCTAATCTCACAAAGTTTCTGATATGCTGGAAAATGCTTGCATATTTCTGTGCAATTTTATGTAAGCTGAGAACGTCTAAAGTGACCATGCAGTATTTGTTTTCTCTGCATCCAGCCTTTTTTATACATTCCTTGGCGAACTCAAAGGGCTTTGTTCAAACTCTTGGCTGCTCTCTGGTTTTAACCCCAGCCATAGAGCTGAAAAGCAGAGACATACCAGGAGCTGGGGGTCTGATTAGTACTGCAATTCGAAGGAATGCCAGCAGCCTCCAAGCAGGGGGTCTGTGAGCAAGCCAAAGCAGCAGACTTCTTCCTCAGCTTATGTTTCCGTTAAACGGGTCAACTGAGAATCCTACTCTCTAGGACGTCTGGGTTTAGTTTCCAAAGAGCTAGGCCTGCAAAGAGCAGTGGTGCTTTAGCTTCTGTTACAATGCCAAGTGGACAACCCTGAGAAACTGGTGCCATCTTGAAATCAGTAGGGCAGTGGTTTCACAGTACTGCCCCTGTGGCACCACCTAAATGCTACTGGACAGATAAGCTAGCTGGATGATTCACATGGAACCAGAAACCCATTTGTATTACATGCGATTATTAAAAGAGGATATGCTGAACATCTTATCATAGATACTGGTTGAAATTATACATGAAGATATACTTTACATTGGAGACAATAATTGAATACCTTATCAACTTTTAACAAATAATCCTTCTATTTGTTTGGCAGGTATTTTCAGTGGACATGGATGGCTCGCATTTACAAGTGATCCTCAATGTATCAGTTGACTATCCAGAGAACTTGGCTGTGGACTGGGTGAACAATAAAATTTATGTGGTAGAGGCCAGTGTCAATCGAATTGACATGGTTGACTTTGATGGGAGCAATCGTGTCACGCTCATCGCAGAAAACCTGGGAAACCCAAGAGGACTGGCCGTAGACCCAACTGTTGGGTGAGTAATTAGAAAAAAGGACCAACTACAGCAGCCCAAATAGCTGAGGCAGTTTTTTTACCATGAAGAGTTTAATCCAGAGTTTTTGGAAGTCTGATCATGTGCTTAATCACATAGACAAATTAATGGCAGACAGTTAAGGTAGCTGGTGTCTGGTGCTTTTAACATGCTATCCTTCACCATACCACATTGGTGGTGCACAGGGAGGGAATGATGATGGTGAAAATCAACTTTACCTAACATCAACATATAATGTGCAAAAATGTAATAAGCAAGGGCTTTTTTTCATCCATCCTCACTGTTAGGGATAGTATCTCCAAAGTTCTAATCTTGTAAAAGAAACCGCAAAACAGGTCTGAGATCAGCTTATAAGGTTATCACCAATTGGCACCTCTTCTGTCGTCCTTTGTCTTCCTAAAGCAGGACAAAGTAATTAGTTAGACAGTTGGAGAACTATATACTATACTACTGTAAAGGATTAGCTGGAAGTAATAAGAAAAGAGGAGATGCACTGAAACCTAATATGGAATCAGGGGCAGATAGATCCTGCAAAATTAGGAAGTGACAGTTAATGTACACAACTGCAGTGCTTTTGATGAAAGTGCTTAGGTGTACATTTCAAATGCAGTATGCTTTTTTCTTGTGGGGTTTAATGACCTTGTTAAAATTAAAAGCTAAACTATAGGTAGTGTCCAGTGACTCAGATCCTGTCCTATAATGAGATTTTGCAGGAAAGATCTGTATGCAATGCCCAAGGCTCATGTCCAGGATTCACAAAAGGTCCTTTTAGTACTGTAAGGTGATTGCAAAGCATAGGATGAGATCTTGTCTGATAAACTGAATGAAGAATACTATGCTAATTATATTTGGTTTAGGTATCTTTTCTTCTCTGACTGGGACACTCTGAATGGTGAGCCTGGTCTGGAAAGGGCCTACATGGACGGCACCAACCGATATGGTATTATTAGATCCAAACTGGGATGGCCTGCTGGGATTACACTGGACATTGATACCAAAAGAGTGTACTGGGTGGACAGTCGCTATGACTACATAGAAACCACCACCTATGATGGTCTACACAGGTAGGCAAGCAGGCAACCTAATTTAGTTTTAGTCACATGTGCCTTTTTCTCGCCCCAATGTCGATCAGTAGGTCACTGTTTGTTCTGTCTGTTTGTTCCAAAGGTATTGGACCTTATGTATAAACCCAATTTCCAATGTTTTCCAAAATGCAATTAAAACAAAAATCTGTGATATGTTATTTGCTGTGAACCTTAAATTAACAAATGTACAAAGAAAAGATTTCCACTAGTTTTCACAGACCAACTTAATTGTATTTTTTAAATATACACAAATTTGGAAAATTTGATGGCTTAACAGAAGTTTGGACAGAGCTGAAATAAGACGGAAAGTGCACAGAATATTCAAGTACCACTGGTTTGGATAACTTTACATTAAGCAGGCTAATTAGTAGCAGGTGAGGTATCATGACTGGGTTTAAAAGTAGCATCCATCAAATACTCAGTCTTTGCAAGCAAGATTGGTTTGTGGCTCAGCGCTGTGTGCCAAAATTCATGAGAGAATCATTACGTCAGTTTTAAAGGAAGATCACCAGACTGCAGAGAATTTATCTTTCAACATGTGCGGTGCATAATATTGTGAAAAGATTTAGAGAATTCTGAGATATCTCAATGTGTAAAGGACAAGGTCAGAAACCACTACTGAATGTGTGTCATCTTTGAGAAAGAAACTGTCATGCTACTGTGACAAACATAGCCACCTGGGCTCAGAAGTACACACTTCATCAGTGCATTAATAAATGGAACTTTTTTATTACAAAAGGAAGACATCATACATCAACATCATGCATAAATGCCAATGAGTTATCGGGGCCTGAGCTCATCCCAGATGGCCCAAAAGGCTGTGAAAAAAGCATCAAGTTTTCTGTGCCAAAGATGAAAATGACCATCTACATTGTTAAAGATGCAAAAGCCAGTTTCTGTTATGGTATGGGGGTGCATCAGTGCCCACTGCATGTGTGAATTGCATGTATGTAAAGGTACCAGTAACTCTGAGGCGTATATTAGAACTTTACAGAGACAAATGTTGCCATTAAAGCACTGACACTTTCTGGGATGTCCATGCTTATCTATTAAAAAAGGTTTGGCACATCATGAAGAAGAGAATATGCAGCTGAAGTCTTAAACCAAGCAAGAATGCACAAAATATCTGTTTGTAAAACTACTACAACTATTATCCTCAGTTTCAAGACAATTAAAAGTGTTGTTAAAAGGAAAGGTGATGCCACACAATGGTACATGTACCTCTGTCCCAAATATTGCTGAACATGTGTTGCAACCAGCAAATTCTAAATTTGTGTATATTTACAAAATACAATTAAGCTGGTCAGTAAAACTACTGAAAATCTTTGTCCCTTTGTCAGTTAGGTTATAATAAAGGTTCACATGAATTCATGCAGTAAATTTTTGTTTTTCTTGATATATATATATATGTGTGTGTGTGTGTGTGTGTGTGTTTATATATACTATTCTTGAAATGGATTTTATAAATTAGCCTTCATTTTACAACGTCACAGTGCAACACAGCAGATTGTTCAGTCCATAATAAATGGTAATAATTAGCATATTTATTGATCAACTGCTAATTGTCCTTAAGTTAAAACATTCAATCTACTGTCTAATTTCTTTGAAGAAAAACAGTAGTGCATGGAGGCTCAGTGATCCCTCACCCGTTTGGCATCAGTCTGTTTGAACACTCCGTGTACTACACTGACTGGACCAAGATGGCTGTCATGAAAGCCAACAAGTTCAGTGACAGCAGCCCACAAGTGCTTTTTTCAACCTCTCAGACTCCACATGGGGTGGCTGTGGTTCATGCCTTCAGGCAGCCCTATGGTAAATTGATACATGATTATATTATTATATTATAATTATATTTTTTGTGTGTCATGCTTTTGCTTATTGAAAAAGCATTTGGCAATGGCCTATAATTATGTATATAAATGGCAGTGCAAATGATCAACGTTGGATTTAACAGGTATGCTACAGAAATAGTCTGTTTTAAAATATGTAATCTCTAGTGTTTGTATTTTGTTGACAGTAAGTAATCCATGTGGGACAGACCGGGGAGGATGTGAGCAAATCTGTGTGTTGAGTCACAGAACAGATAACGGTGGTCTGGGTTACCGGTGCAGATGCCGCATGGGTTACGACCTTCACGCTGATGGCAAGAGATGTGTGGGTAAGACCAGCTATCTTTATCTGCACTGTTCACTCTGTGTCAACTTGTCATCTAGAAAAGTGGAACTCTTTCAATTACACTATACATGTAATGGTTTTTATGCATAATAAGGTACAGCAGCCTTCAAAATGTGAAGCCTGATAGAGTTTTCCTTGTAGCTCCTGTGCATTGTCTGTGTTAAATTGTTTATCTTGCATAAAATTATCTAAAGTGTTAAATAGGAATTAATGTAAAGCATATAATAATAATAATAATAATAATAATAATTATTATTATTATTATTATTATTTTATTATTATTTTATTATTATTATTATTATTATTATTATTATTATTATTATTATTATTATTATTATTATTATTATGTAAAAAAATTTATGCATTGCTCTGTGCCTTGTCTTGCAGCTGTGAGGCAGTTCCTGCTCTTTTCCAGTCAACTGGCAGTGAGAGGAATCCCCTTTAACCTCTCTTCTCAGGAAGATGTCATCCTACCTGTTACTGGAACCCCATCGTACTTTGTTGGCGTTGACTTCAGTGCAGAGGACAATTCAATCTTTTTTTCTGATACTGCTAAGGACATTATCTACAGGCAAAAAATAGATGGAACAGGTAAGGTAGCTGACTGCCTCTTCAGTGACCAACAATCAATTTATTGTTTTTGTGAATTAAAGATTGCCAAACACAGACTCGATTGGCATGTTGAAATGTTTTGACAGCTGTGTCTTTTATGTTAGCTGACCTGATTTTTCCATTTTGTTTTCAGTGAAATTTTGATGCACTTTTACCTAAGATTGACAATTTTAAGATAATTAAGCTAATTTTGTCATGAACACAGTTTTAGTTTAAGTTTTTATCTTTACTGTCATTTTATCTATGTGCACAGACCTGTAGGATGTGATCCTGCAGAGCTAATACATAGCTTAGAAGGGTCTAATGACTCTCTGTATTGTGGAAAAGGGCAGAGTGAAGCCAGGCAAAACAGACCATTTTCCATTCAAGTAAACTTTGCTTGCTATGTCAGACAATGCCTTTTTGAAAGGCATTTTAAAATGTATGTTACTATTGTGTATTAAGTTTCCCCTTTGATCTTGTCAGAGAGGGAGATACTTGCAGCCAATCGTGTAGAAGGTGTGGAAGATCTGGCTTATGACTGGATATCTAAGAACCTGTACTGGACAGATCCACGCTACAGGAGTATATCAGTCATGAAAGTGGCGGACAAGTCCAGAAGAGCTATTGTACGCAACTTAAACAACCCCAGATCTATAGTTGTGCATCCAATTGTTGGGTAAGTTAAAGACTTTAATGGCCAGGGCCTGCCAGATCCAAATTTCTATTACACATTTTTGTAAACCAATTATAAATTAGCCAGTTTACAGTAATAAGTGTGAGGATTTAGGCCGTAAAAGGTCTGTGTCAGGATGGATTTGGCTGACTGATGGTAGTGAAGATGGCTGAATTATCTGTATGTCAGTATTACATAAGGAAAATAAAAAAATGTCTTCATTTTTAAGAAATTGCAATATAACTCAAGGTTTTATTATTGTATTGTATTTTATGTAATTTGATATTTTAAACTTCAGTACAAAATATATACCCTAAGGTATCTCCCTTACAAAAGAAAGGCTGTGATCTTGGGAGAGAAATCACAGCTATGTTCAAATGTCAACTGAAAACACAATTCAGTGAGCAGGTCCAAGCCAGGAACAACACTCTGGGGGCCTCACTTTCACCTCAGCTCTGTTTCCCTAAGACCATGAAAACACGTTAGCAATCTGGGCACTTGTATCCAGTCACACCTACCATAATGCAGGAGGTGCCCACCCATTCATAGATTGTTCCTACTTTGAACCCGGAGCAGATAAAGGGACTCTTTATGCACTGCTAGTGGGACATTTCCAATAGCTTCAAAGTCATAAGGCCTCTGGGCCCAAGAGGCTAGATTAGTGCTGCATGAAGGCTGGTATTGTAGTGCCTGCTAAGAACTTGGCTTAAGAAAGAACACCCTACAGAGTTCTTGAATAAACTGTCGATACCTCTTAGTATATAAATAAAAACTTTGCTGACAGTATTGAAAAGCATCCCCACAGACAGACTGTTGTTAGGAGGGGATGGAGGTGTAAAGGGATAAAAAGCATGGTGCAGATTGTGATTTTGGTTTTGTTCCAGTGTATGTTTATATTTGCCTATGTGTATGTGTGTTTGACAGTTTCATTTTCTGGACTGACTGGTACCGTCCAGCAAAGATTATGAGGTCCTGGTGTGATGGATCACATGCTCAGTCAATTGTAAACACCACACTTGGCTGGCCTAATGGCCTAGCCATCGACTGGAGGTAGGCTGAACATCCCAACATGGGGTGCATATATGCCATTTCAATGCATCATCTGGTCATGCTGATAATACCATAAATAGCAAAAAAAATCCTTTTTCACATTCTTGTCCCCTTTCCCTAGTTCCATGCGTTTGTATTGGGTGGATGCCTTTTTTGATAAGATTGAACACAGTACTTTTGATGGCCAGAATAGATTGTCATTGGATCGTATCACTCAGATATCCCATCCATTTGGACTTACTATTTTTGGAGGTGAGTAATGGTTTTCATTATTACTAACACATTTGTATGTAACAGTAACACTTTGTGATTTTTACAGTCATTATTTTATTATACAAAAATAAAAAAGAGAAGCATTGCCCGCTAGTGTTATTCTCGCTAATAACAGTACAGTAGTTGCCTGACAGAGAAGAAAGAGTTTTTACTTACTCAAGATTTTTTTCTATATATTTACTAAGTTATATATACCAGTGAAATGATTCGCTAGCCTGCTTAATTCTGTAAATGAATGACAGCAGTGTAAAATGAAGCTTTGAATGTTGGGGTACCATCTATCCTAGTGGGAGCCAGTTGTGGTAAGAATCTGAGGTCAGAGATCTTAGACTTCTTATATGTGATAAGTATGTGTCTGTTGCAGGTTATGCATACTTCACTGACTGGCGTCTAGGGGGGATTGTCCGTGTTCGTAAAACGGATGGTGGAGAGATGATTATTATCCGACGAGGGATCAGCCACATTATGCATGTCAAGTCTTTCAATGCTGACTTGCAAACTGGTAATAGATGCTTTCATCTGTTCACTCATCTACCCCCCACTTCGTCTTTTACCCTGTCTTTCCCTCTTCCTTTGTTCACCCAAGGTTTAGGAATCACAAAGCTCAGTACATCCAGTCTTTACACAAAAAAAGTCTTACATTTCCTCAAAATGTTTTAAAAGTTCTCCATTATTGATAAAAACATGGATGCACTAGCTTTGTTTTAAGGTTCAGCGCACATATATACATATTAAATTTTGTATACTTTTCCATCTTCCATTTTTACATTTTCAGATTCATACCTAATTTTTGTGTTTTCTTTTGCATTCTGACTCCACCAGGTTCTAACTTTTGTAATAGGCCATCAAACCCTAATGGAGATTGCAGTCACTTTTGTTTCCCTGCACCTTATTCCCAGCGTGTGTGTGGATGCCCTTATGGAATGAAGCTGGCCCCCAATCAGCAGACATGTCTTGAGGATCCATCCAATGAGCCCCCTACATTGCAGTGTGGCTCCAACTCTTTCTCCTGTTCTAATGGGAGATGCATTCCTCAGAGCTATCGATGTGATGGTGTGGATGATTGTCATGACAACAGTGATGAGGCTAACTGTGGCGCTAACAGTAATATATTTACACTTAATTTTACCACTTTTCAGTAAAATAATAAGCTTAGAAATAGAGAAGAGAACATTCTAAAGTCTTTTTTTTTTACCTAATAACTACGCTAACCTCTTTCAGTGCACTATAAAAAATGCATGTATATTCAGCATAATACAATGTGTTAGTTATTGTTGTTATTGTTGGATGCACTCTAGTACTTTTTTAGTGAGTCTGAACATATTTTGAGCAGAATTCAGACTGCTAGAGACTTATTTTTATGGCTGAAAAGGTAGTGACAAAGATATATATATATATATAAATGGCAGAAATAATTTTAGTTTTTTAGAAAAACATTTTTCTTTTTTGCATTTTTTTGGGTTAACATTATCTTTTTCTCCTCTTTTCAGACAACACCTGTGCCTCCACAGCTTTCACCTGTGCCAATCAACACTGTGTGCCCAGGAACTGGCGCTGCGATGGCCACAATGATTGTTTTGATGGCAGTGATGAGAGAGAATGTCCTACTCAGACCCCTGGAACATGCCAGGCTGACCAGTTTAGCTGTGCCAACCACCGCTGCATCCCACGCACTTGGCTCTGTGACACAGATAACGATTGCGGTGATGGCTCTGATGAAACTAACTGCGGTAAGAAGCTTCTGGAAATTTAGCGACGCTTAGAGTTTATTATGGCATCTGTCTTCCTGATTGTTTTCTTTTTGTTTGGTAGATGCTACAGGGACATGCCACCCAGGTCAGTTCCAGTGTCCCGACCACCGCTGTATTGATCCAGCCTATGTGTGTGATGGAGATAGAGACTGTGTAGATGGGGCTGATGAGCAGGATTGTGGTAAGAGTAATTCTGCTGCTTTACATTAAATTCTATTTAACTATTTCCACAGTTATAATTGTGGGATGTGAATGATTTACACCTGTTTCCCTTAGATAAAAAGAGCATAATAATAGAATTCACTATCTGGATGCTGCAACTATAGCCATGCAAAGTTTCCCATACGTTCCTACGTTGCATTACTTTATTTATTCAATTGTTTATTTACTTATTTATTTTTTCAGACACAGAATGCCTTAGAAAACAATATCAGCAAGAGCTGTTAACTATGCTAAAGTGAGCCCAAAAGATAGTGGTTTTATCTGTTGTTTCTGGCTAGGTGTTGAGGCGCACTAAAACAGCTTACATTGAATATATACAACTTAACACTTACGAAAGACCTAATTAATGTACATGTATAGAAGTTACAGTCTACATTATGCTCACATTATAGGGTATGCTAGGAGCAAATCCTTCATGAATGAATTTAGAGCATGTAACCTTATAGCTAATTGCTAAAATGTATCACTAATATTGAATTGTAAATGTTTTTAATTCCTTCACTTTCTTCGTGAATTTATTGCTGTGATTCAGTTTACAACTGCACTGGCTATGAGTTCAAGTGTGCTAATGGCCATCAGTGTGTCAACTCCTACTACCGGTGCGATGGGGTTTTTGATTGCAACGATCGCTCTGATGAGTCTAGCTGTCGTAAGTTTTATTTATTTTATATATTTTTTATTTAATTTTTTATTCTTTTTATGGTGTATTTTATAGGAAAAAAAATGTTAAAAGGATGTGCAATCCCAAAATAGGTACTTTAGGTACTGTAAAGCCTTAAACATACTACTATTATTGCCTTTGACCTAACAGCCACCAGACCTCCAGGCATGTGTCACCATGAGAGTGAATTCCAGTGCCAGTCAGACGGCAACTGTATACCTGCTGCGTGGGAGTGTGATGGTCACCCTGACTGTGAGGATGGTTCAGATGAGCATCATGCCTGCCCCCCACGGACTTGCCCCACCTCCCTATTCCGCTGTGATAACGGCAACTGTGTGTTCAGCAGCTGGCTGTGTGATGGTGACAATGACTGTCGGGACGGCAGCGATGAACGCGACTGTCCTACACCACCATTCCGTTGCCCCAGCTGGCAGTGGCAGTGCCCTGGCCACAGTGTGTGTGTCAACCTCAGCAGAGTGTGTGATAATACACCTGACTGCCCTAACGGAGCGGATGAGTCCCCACTTTGTAGTAAGTGATTACTTTTCTGTTCTCTGAGCTCTAAGGAGAGCTTGTCCCAGACATGCACTAAGACCAGCTTATTTAGCTCTATATATAGAAGTTTGTTACAGATTAGGTGCAACCTCTACAAAAAAAGTGAAATTAGACCTTATGTGTAGCTATAGGTTCAGTCAAACTGATTACTTCATTATTTAGTCTGTATGTTCTAGAGTTTATTTTTTCACAATAAGTTTCAAGTGGTTTTACCTATGGGTGCTTTTTAACAGCAGTGTTAGTTTACACTCATGAAAGCAGGTTATCAGGCTTCAGTTGATCTAGGGTTTAAGATTTTAGAAACCAATTGTTTACTGATGCTATTACATCTTGATAGTTTAGGTAAGAAAATTATCTTATGGAGTTTTGTAAGGTTTTTTGACTACATTGGAATAAGCATTTGTATGTCTAGTGTTTTTTTTCTGTTTGGCCAAATAATGAAGTGGTAAATTGTTGAAATTAATGTTTGTTTTGTCATTCTGCCATTCCTGCCTGTGCTACATATTATGTGTTTTTGAATTAAGATTTAATATAAGAAATCGAATGTTTCAAATCATGCATGTGTGGCTCTGATCTAGTAATTAATTTTAAAGTGATCTGTGATTTCCCTTTTCCATGCTCCCCTCACTGTTCTCAGATGAGCCTTTACCAGGTAGGCCATTTGCTCAATCATCCACAGTCCTCTGCATGTAGCACTGATTTACCCAAATGTCTGCTCTACCATGCTCACTAACTGTCCAATTATAGACAGACTGCCATTAAATTTGCAATTGTTTTTAGAATAGAGTGTGTAGTGCAGTGTCTAATATGTAGGCTGTAGGACTATAATATTTGTTTTTTTCACTTAGCTGTATTGAGAGACATAATTTTACAGAAATCACACAGCATTTTCACACAACTTATTTAGGCACAGCTGGTGCATGCATTGAAGACATTTTAAGAACGTTTCTTTTCTTTTCTCCCTTCTTCAGACCAAGAAAGTTGTTCAGACAACAATGCGGGCTGCACTCACGGCTGTATTCAGGGTCCGTTTGGAGCTCAGTGCACATGCCCAATGGGCTATCAGCTAAGCAATGACTCAAAGACGTGTGAAGATATAAATGAGTGTGATCCCCCTGGGTTGTGCAGCCAGCATTGTTTCAATGAGAGAGGCTCTTTCCGCTGCCACTGCCAGGAGGGATACACACTTGAGACAGATGGACGGACCTGCAAAGCTTCAGGTGTGTTTGTGTACATGTGTGACAGTGTGTTTGTTTTTGTGTACATTAAAGACAGAAATTACATGACTGACATATTAGGAAAATATAGATAAACAAGATTATCCTACAGGACCAACACAGTGGTCCTGGCTTTGTGAAGTGCTTTACAAAAGCTTGTTATTTTACTGAAAGTGTACACATATTTTATCTTTATTTACTAAGGTTGGAAGAAAAGTATTTACTGTTAGGCTACCAGCCTAATTTAACCCTGCTACATAACATTAACAGAACCATGCCATAAACTTCTCATGGAAGATGTCATGTATTGTCATGAGTTGTCATAACAGTTTGTTACTTGATCTAACAATGTCATATTCCTAGTACCAGTTCCTGTCATAAAAGATGCTACAATGTTTGATGTCAAAAGTTGATATCACATGCAAATTTAGTGCCATGGCTTCAAACATTACAATAATTATTTGTAATGGTAACATGACAACATTATATTAATGGACATAATGACTTACAACAGCATATGACATCATGGGTTTAGGTACTGTTAGTAGTTTTGGTTATGTTTAGATTAGAATTAAGCTTACTCTCTTATTACATATAGGTGGTTACATAAATATAATGTATATTACCCCCACATCCTAAAACCGTATTAAAAGAAAAAGGAAAGAGAGAAATATTGTACTATATAGCCATACAATAGAATGAAACCTCTGCACCCATCCGAGTGTGCCCATTTTCTTCTGTATGAAATTTCTGCAGGCAAAATCAGATAGACACGCTTGTAGTTTTTTGATGTGTGATAATGATAGTAGAGGAATTAACAAAATGGAGCCATGCGCAATGTGAGAGGAGCTGCTGTCTTTCTGCTGCTGCCTTTTTCCCTCTGCCCTCTGATCGGATTACTACAGATAAGACAAATAACATATATGTCAGTCACAAACTTTCGCATGGGGTAATTAGGTCTTAATACCAGACAAAGGCTTGTTTATGAGCTGCACTACTGACATGGACCCATTCACTGCAGAGATAACCTGCTGAAAAATGCTGTCATTTGATATATCTTCTTTTTTCAAGCATTATTATACCACAGTACACCTTATTGTGCTTTTGTGAGGAAGTCCAGAGCATTATTCATTTTCTTTTGTATTGTGAAAGTATTAGACAACAAAAACATGCTGAAAAAGTGTGTTTCTTTTTATCTCAGAGATGTTTATTTTCAAAATCTGACAGGATCTCGGGAAGCAGTTCTGCTGGTGGCCAGTCGTAACCAGATAATATCTGATGATATCATCTCACAGCCAAATGTTGTTCGCTCCCTTGTCCGAGATGGCCGGAACATTGTGGCAGTGGATTTTGACTCAGTGATGGACCGTGTGTACTGGTCTGACACTACCCAAGACAGAATATGGAGTGCACATAAGAATGGCAGTGACAGGACTGTGGTAATGACACAGCAGAGTTTCAGTGAAATTTGAATATAAACTGCTATACACAAAAAATGTTTATGAACACATACCATTGCTTTTAGAATCCAGTACACTCTACATTGTAAAAAAATAATATATAGTAATATCAAAAAAGGTTATATATTATGAAGGTTCTAAATAACTGTAGATAAAACATTTCTGATATAATATAGAACCATTATTAAGAAGGTTTTTAAAGCATTGGCTCTCAAACTGATTTACATGGAGTACCAGATGGTCCATATCACCTGAAGGTCACTTGTAGTTTGTTAAAACCACTGCTTTAACGGGCAAACACCAAGTATTCCATCACAAAAAAGAGCCATGCAACAAACCATTTGTGTACAAGACCTTTTTCCAGAAAAGTTCAGATTTTTCAAAAAATGAAAAAAGCATGTATTTGTAATTTAAAAGTTCAAGAGAGTAAACAAAGTACACATACTTTTGATTGCTTTTTATGAAAAATCCTAACTTTTCTGGAAATAGGGTTTGTATTTAGATGGTTCTTTGAGTTGCCATGGTTCTATTATATAATCATTGCCTTTACTGAAGAACCATTGAAGAACTTTCTTTTTAAGACTATAGTTTTTAACCAGATTTTGCATGTTCCTAAATAACATATACAACTACCTCTTTTTACACTTGTAGATTTTTGACAGTGGGGTGACGGTCACTGAGAGCCTTGCAGTTGATTGGGTGGGTAGAAACTTGTACTGGACAGACTATGTTCTGGAGACCGTAGAGGTGGCCAAACTGGACGGTTCCCATAGAACAGTACTTGTTAGTCAGAATGTCTCAAATCCAAGAGGCCTTGTGCTGGATCCCAGGAATGGGTAAGCTCAATGAAATACAGACACACTGATCATTGTTATTGTGCTGCATCTTAAACTGGAAATTTAATACTATGTATATAGTTTTTCCAAAAAATATTACATTCATCAGAAATTAATTTTCAAAATATGTATATATTATGTATGTATTTCTTATTAGCTTGAGTAGGATACTTGCAAAACATGTGACTCTACTTTGGTACCATGTCATGTAGTATGAATGAGAATGAGTGAAATCTATTTTCCAGTTTTATCTGTGTTTCAGGGTTCACCTCATGTTTTGGACGGACTGGGGAAGAAACCCCCGCATTGAGAGAGCCAGCATGGATGGAAAGCTAAGGACCACTATCATCAGCAGCAAGCTCTATTGGCCCAATGGTCTGACCATAGACTATCCCAATAGTCTGCTGTACTTTGCTGATGCCTACCTGGATTTCATTGACTACTGTGATTACAATGGAAACAACAGGAAACAAGTTCTGGCCAGTGATCTGGTGAGATATTCTTTTTTATTACTCACTCATATGCAATTATTTTTCCCCTTAACACGTGAATAAAATACACCTCTTGTCTCTCAATAAAAAGGTACTGCAACACCCCCACGCAATTACCATTTTTGAGGATTTTGTGTATTGGACCGACAGATACGTCAATCGTGTGATCCGGGCCAACAAGTGGCACGGAGAGAACCAGACGGTGATGCTGTATAACCTGCCCCAGCCCATGGGTCTGGTGGCAATGCATCCAGCCAGACAGCCATCAGGTACAACTGATCATTTTCACTAGCCTTTCATCTTTCCAAAAAATCTCTATTTAAGTTGCATAAGACTGGAGTGCAGAAACCACAGGTCATATGCTAACTGAAGCTTGATAAGGCTTTAAAGCAAACTTAATCTTTATGCAAATACCCATTTTCTCTTATGACGTCTTCGACTGTGTTTCCTTCATGTGCAGGTGACAACCCATGTGCAGTGAGCCCATGTAGCCACATCTGCCTGCTGTCTGCAGTTGGCCCCAGGTTTTACTCCTGTGCCTGTCCTGCAGGCTGGACACTAGCAACTGACCAGTTAACCTGTGCTAAAGGTATGAAAACAACTTTGTAGTCATTTTCCAAATAACCAAGAAGGAATCTTTTTAATCTTTTTAAAGTAACACTTTACTGTAGGGAAGTGTTCATAAGACTACATCCCATCTACATGACACTTTATGACAACTGATTTTAAGCTATATAAAACTTAATAGAATTTATAACATTTATCTTCTAACACACACTCGTTGTTATTACCCTTTCTGGGGTAAAACTCAAAAGTAGCCTTCACAATAAGTGACAAGTGATGCTTGTTGTAATTAACATGTTCATGTAGTATTGTCAGTTGTTATTGTATATTAAAAGCTTATATAGGTATTATCTAAGAATGCAAACCTTTAATAATGTGTTGCCATTATACTTCATTATGAGTTAAAACAAAGCTAACAAATAGGAATATTACTTTACATTACATTTCACCTTTGTTTTGTTTTTTCTATTTGTAATTTATTTGCTCTGCAAGAATGTTGCTGTGTGTTTTACTTTGGCCTCGTTTCAGTTAATCTCCTTCTCTTCAACTGAATGAAGTGGTAGTGCTCAGTGACATAGGATATGTACTGGGTTTCATGAGAAGACGATCTTGTCAACAGCATCCCATTTTCAGTTTACTCCAATCTCTCTTTCTGAGGGCAAATATTTATGATCATGAAAGGTCTTAACTCAGCTTATACTTATGGTTGAGCACAGACAAGAGAGCTTTAATCTTAAATCCAGTGGGTCCTCTTTAGGGCAACCGTCCAGCCACTCTCAGGTTTCAGCTTTTGTCAGCGATGTCAGTCACATTTTCCCCTAAGAGAGGAATGATTACTCCAGAAAGAGAATATGAGAGTCTCAGTACCCACTGATCTCAATCTCTGATGACACAGCAGAACATACTCCCTGTAGAGAACTTTAACCAGTTCCTATTAATACCAACCAGTTTTATAAAAAGAATTGTGGCCTGTAATTGGCTGTGTTATTTAAGCATAGTGGGGAAAGAATCTAGCTCATAAAACCATGAATAGTTCTGTATTGTGGGTGAATCCTCACTGAACTGCAACTTATGATGAACCTTTATTGAATGTGACAGGCTGCTGTTTGACATGGTGATTTTCTTACAGTGGATGATCCCTTCCTGGTGGTTGTTAGGGACAGCATCATTTATGGTATTTCACTTAACCCAGAAGATAAGAGTAATGATGCAATGGTACCTGTTGCTGGGCTGCAGAATGGATATGATGTGGACTTCGATGATGCTGAGCAGATGATCTACTGGGTTGAACACCCTGTAAGCATGAGAAAGTTCTTTGATTAGCCATTCATGAGATCATTCATAAGTTGTTTTAAATGTTGGACCTTGTAGTGCCGTTTTGTTAAAAGTTAGTTGTTAGATTTGCAGAAAGCAATTAAATTTACAATAAAATATAATATCATGATTTGAATATGACTTTTATATCAGGGAAATATTTGAATGTTGGTAAATACTCATTGACTGATTCCCTGATTTCCATTAATTGCCTATGCAGGGGGAGATTCACAGAGTTAGGTCAGATGGCACTAACAGGACTGAGTTTGCTCCAGCTGCTATTTTGGGCTCTCCAGTAGGATTGGCTCTTGACTGGATGTCTCAAAATCTATACTACACCAACCCATCCACACAGTCCATAGAGGTGAAGTAGCCCATGCATCTTACTCTAGTTACTTTAGATTATCAGTTTCGGTTACATTTAGAATTATTTGTTCTAAATAACGTTTAAACATGTTTTTAAGAATTAAGAACAAAAATAGTTTTTCTTTTCCCTTGTAGATATTGGGTGACAGTTTATTTTGCAACTGTTCATTTAGGTACTGAGGCTGAAAGGGGAAGTGCAGTACAGGAAGACTCTCCTCACTAACAATGGTACCCCGACTGGCGCAGGCACCCCAGTTGGCATAGCAGTGGACCCGGCACGTGGGTAAGCAGTTTAGCAGGCTTATCCCTACAATCAATGAGCTTCAGTCTGCCTTCATACAGTCCACCTAGCTCACACACACAGCGCTGCAAATCCCTGCAGTTGTCTTTAGACAACTGTAATTCTAAGAGTGCCATGAGACTACGTAAAAATATCAAATTAACAGCACAGGTGTAGCAGTCTCTCTAAATAATAAATTGCATAGAATGCAAATACACATTTACCATCTCCTTTAAACTGTAGGGTTATTATATTTTTTAAAAGTTCGAGACTTAATGGTCTGTGAATACTTTATAACTATATTTTGTAGTTCTGAGAGAAGGGAATTAAAGTGTGGTACCACATATTGGACATTGCTGCTTAAAATATTAGAAGGACACACCTCACACTTACACGTATTGGTAATGTTTTAAGTTCCACTACATGAGTGTACAATCACGGGCCATGTTTTTATTCACAATTTATTAACTACTTATTTGTCACTGGTCAGCTTGTGAACACAGCACTGCTGTTGAACAGATATTATTTGGGTGCTAGACCATTCTCAACACTGCAGTGACACTGGCATTGTAGTTGTAATATGGATGTTTATTTGGTGTGTCAGGCACAGTGGCCCTGCTGGAGTGTCAGTATCACAGTAAGGTTAAAAGTGGCTGCCACATTTCTGCTGTCAGAAACAGACCATTGCTATTGCAGTTGACCATTGACTATGCTTAATCCCTTTCAAAACTGATTCATAATGTGTTACATTGCATAGGCATTCTGTACCTGATCCATTTATCCATGTGCTGTGTTACAGGAAGATGTACTGGACAGATCAAGGGACAGAAAGTGGCATTCCTGCCAAGGTGGCATGTGCAGACATGGATGGGTCTAACGCAGTTATCCTCTACACCAACAACCTGGACCATGTGGAGTTTATCACAATTGACATCAAAGAGAACAAACTGTACTGGGCTGTCACAGGGACTGGAGTGGTTAGTTGCTCTTTCTTTGGCTAGTGTTTGTTTGACCAAATTTTTATTGTTTACTTTCACAAATCATTATTTTTAATGTCCAAGCCACCTTATTTTTAATACTCATATTACTGTTGCAAACAGATTGAGAGGGGAGATCCTAATGGGTCAAACCGCATCACTATGGTTGCTGGCTTGTCTCACCCATGGGGAGTAGCTGTGCATGGGGATTACCTGTACTTTACGGACAGGGACTTTGAGGTGATTGAACGTGTGGACAAAGCCACAGGAGCCAACAAAATTGTGCTGCGGGACAATGTAGCTGGTCTAAGAGTACTCAAAGTGCACTATAGAGAGAGTAAGTATTGGTTATATCAATTATTACGTATCTGTTTTCGGCTTAAAGTCTGTCTTATCTATGGTCCTTTTTATTCTTTGATTCTTATCATAACAGCATTATAAACTTTTCTGGTAGTCATCTTATCCTTGTTAGCCATGTGGCAATTACCAGGAAAGAATGGCTTTAAATGGGAGATCACTTTACCAATTTGTTCTCCACTGCCTCAGAAGGATGCCTGCCCGGAAGAGTCAGTGTTCCTTTGTTTCATGATCAATGGATAGACTCATTACTCTGGCACTGAATAGCGCTTTTTGTGCAGCATTGTCCAGTTAAAAACAGCATAGGCTGCAATTCGAGTAAAGCATTTCTGTAAGGTTGTAAATGAGATGACTTTAATGAATGCTTTGTCAATGTGCTGTATGCAAAATATTAATATTGCTTGCTACATAACATTCTTAAGAATCAGAAATTGCTTAAGAGTTTTGTTTGGTTTACTAGATGATAATGCACATATACATTTGCAATGTATCTCTCTCTCTCCCTCTTCAGCCTCTCCAGGCTCATCTAATGGATGCAGTAATAATGTAGGCGTGTGTGAGCAGCTGTGTCTTCCTCGTCCTGGAGGCCTGTTCTCATGTGCTTGTGCTACAGGCTTCAAACTAAAAGATGATAACATTACCTGTGCTCCATACCAGTCCTACGTGGTCATTTCTATGCTCACAGCCATCAAGGGATTCAGTCTAGAGGGGGCTGATCATTCCGAGGCCATGGTGCCTGTGGCAGGGAGAGGTGAGTGTCTAATAATGGGGCTGAAATTAAAAAAAAAAAAAATGTAAGAATTATTTGGTTATTTTGAGCATAACGTCAGAGGAAAGATGTGCAATTAATTGTTTTTTAGTCTGTATGCATGTATGTACATGTATGCACAACCCAAAAGGTCAATTGAATCTTGAATTCTTTATAGTTTGATAACAAACATTTTGATGCTGTGTTGTTGCTTTTTTCAATATGTAAGTCTGGCCAATGCAGTAGGTTCTGTGTGTGTGTGTGTGTGTGTGTGTGTTTGTGTGTGTGCGCACATGTTCTAGGCCGTAATGTTCTTCATGTGGATGTGCACATGGCCTCTGGGTTTGTGTACTGGTGTGACTTTAGCAGCACTGTAGCCTCTCAGAATGGAATCCGTCGAGTTAAACCAGATGGATCTGGATTCCGCAGCATCGTTACTTCTGGCATTGGACGCAATGGAATCCGAGGCATTGCTGTGGACTGGGCAGCAGGTGTGGGACATTTTAACTCCATACTGTACTTAGTATAATATAATCCAAATATGTAACATAGACTATTAGAGGCTAACCATGCAAATAACCAGGAAAATAATGTAAAAGTGGAAATGTTTGTGACTGTATTTGTGGCAGTGCTATCTTGATAATTATTCTGTGAGAAGGCAGGATGTCATCATACTTTTAATGGTGTTCTTCCTCACAGAAGATATAACCTATTATTGTACATGTTGATGTGAACATCGGGTAGGTATTTAAATGTTTCATTTTGATATTATGGTAAATCTTTCTCTCTTTATTCCAGGGAACCTTTACTTCACAAATGCCTTCTTGACAGAGACATACATTGAAGTCGTTCGACTTAACTCCACTTTCCGGCGGGTTCTCCTGAAAACCCAAGTGGACATGCCTCGTCATATTGTAGTAGACCCCAAAAACAGATATCTCTTCTGGGCTGACTATGGACAGAACCCCAAGATCGAACGTGCTTTCCTGGATGGTAACAACCGTACCGTACTGGTCTCCTCTGGAATTATCACACCAAGGGGATTGGCTCTGGACCACAGGAACGGATACATCTACTGGGTGGATGACACACTTGATATGATTGCACGGGTGAGGCCTGAAGGAGGTGAGACAGAGATTGTGAGATTTGGGAGCCGATACCCAACACCATATGGTATCGCTGTGTTTGAGAGTAACATCATCTGGGTGGACAGGAACTTAAAAAAGGTCTTCCAGGCCAGCAAAGAGCCAGGAAATACGGATCAGCCAACGGTTATCAGAGATAACGTAAACATGCTACGAGATGTCACAATCTTTGATCAGAGGATGCAGCTCAGATCAGCCCAGGACCTCAATAACAACCCCTGCATGGAGTCAAATGGAGGCTGTGCTCATTTATGCTTTGCTCTGCCAGGGACTCAGACCAGGAACTGTGGCTGTGCCTTTGGGAACCTGGCTGTGGATGGCTTGAGCTGTGTAGTGTCCAGAGATGATTACCTTATTTACACTACAGAAAGTACAGTTCGCTCTCTAAGGCTGGACCCTGAAGACCACTCACTGCCTTTCCCTGTGGTCAATGTGGCCCGGACCTCTGTTGCTCTGGATTACGATAAGCTGGACAACAGAATCTACTTCACTCAAAGCTCTGGTGTGGGACAGAGCAAAATCAGCTACATTAGCCTGTCATCTCCCACCTCACCTGCTACTGTGGTAGCTACAGGTACTGAATGGCATTCCATCATTTTATTTACCTCTTCATGCATATTTGTGTGATTATGGTGCATGCTTAGAAAAAGGGTTATGATAAAACTGTAAACTCAAGTTATTAATTAAATGTACTTTGTAAAACTGCAATCACACCAATCATGATTGCCTTTTCTTTGCTTGAGAATGTAGGCATTTGCCATAACACTGTAAAATAAACAGTTATGGTTGGTTAACCAAGAGACTTAACAGAGCTTATAAGTTAACAGAATGGTAGATGCTGATTTACGTAGAAGTGTAATTAGCCCTTTCTTTTAAGGCAGCTTGTTTATTAACATTTTAAAGTTAAAACTCAGAGCTTGACTTGTTAGTTCCAGAAATATGTTGCTGACAAAATAATTTACCCTGGAACTGATTCTGACCCTACCAATGGTAGGATGACATTGGCTGAATACAAATCGGTTTTAAAACATTTTGATAATGACCATAAAAGCCAATTTAATGTTTTTTAGTGATAACAATGCTAATACTGTATAAATAGTTTTTGCTCTGTATGTGTAGATCTAGGTGCCCCTGATGGTATTGCCTATGACTGGATCAATAAAAGGATCTATTACAGTGACTATATTAATCAGACCATCAGCTCCATGGCTGTAGATGGGTCTCAAAGAACCATTATAGCTCATGTGCCCAGACCACGAGCCATCATGCTGGACCCGTGCAGTGGGTAAGTTTGTCCTACTTTAAGCTTTTTGCAGTCCTCCCTACTATTAAATGTGGTGTATGTTGTTCAAGATGTATGTTTCTTACTAATTTGGCACAGGATACATTGTAGGTCAATTGAATTTGTTGTTCTGTTTTCTTAATGTGTCTTTGGTGTATCATACAGATACATGTACTGGACCGACTGGGGTGCCAATGCTAAGATCGAACGTGCAACTCTGGGTGGAAATTTCCGGATAGAGATAGTTAATACGAGTCTGGTATGGCCAAATGGCCTAACCCTGGACTATGATGAACAGAGACTCTACTGGGCAGATGCAAGCCTGTAAGATTTTTATTGTCTCTGGCTATATTTTGACAGTAATAACAATTTGTAATTTCTACCATATCAATATGGAATTCAATAACATTTGTCTTTGCTTATTGTGAAGTATTTAAAAGCACTGTGCAAAAGCCTTAGGCACCAATCCTAATAGTCTTAGACCATTTATCTCAGCAGTGAGTTTCTTTCTGCAGCAAAAACACAAGTTAACATTAGAAAAAGTGACTATTTGTCATTGTGAATACACTCAAACACCACAACAAATTGTGACCTCTGCATTTTAAACTATTAATTGTGGACACGTGGAGCAGCGAGCAGCTATCATGGGCAGCCGGGGAGCAGTGTAGCAGGACAGTACCTTGCTTAAGGGTACCTCAGTGGTGCCTGGGACGGGAATTGAACCTGTGATGTTCAGTTCACATGGGCAATGTCCTAACTGCTAGGCCATAACTAAACTATAGAATAAATGCAAACAGGAAAGCAGTGAAAAAAACAAAGATTTGTTTTGTTCTTAACATGTAGTTGATATTTTGTGAGGTGGTTAGAAAAACACAGGTTTGAGTCAAGGTTTCTCCTCCATGCCTCCATCCATTGCATGGATGTGTGTGAACTTCCATCAGCAGCACCTGTTTTAATGTGATTAAGGAATGATTGAGCTCAAATCAGCTATTTGATGGAAACTACAAGGAATACTGGTTATCCACTAGGAGAGCCCTGGGAATGATCAAGCCAATAAATTCTTAAGTTTCCTGTATTACTGTTATTTGTGTTTATTCTGATATTAGTGTTTTTTAAGAAAAGTTTAACACTTATTGCTCAGATAAACAGCTTCTAATGATAATTTTCTCAGGTGCCTCAGACTTTTGCACTGTATGGTATATCTTTAATTACTAGTGTTATTAGTTATAACATGTAAGTTTAAAATCTTCTCACTTATGTTTTTTCATTTTTCTGTGTAATCAGACAGAAGATTGAGCGCTGTTCTCTTACGGGGGCTAACCGTGAGGTTATCGTGAGCACGGCCATCTATCCATTCGCTATGACCGTGTATGGACAGCATATCTTCTGGACAGACTGGAACACACGCAGCATCTATAGAGCCAACAAACACGATGGCTCAGACCAGAGAGTTATGCTCCAAAATCTTCCTTCTCGGCCCATGGACATCCATGTGCTGTCCAACAGCAAACAGCAACAGTGTGGCAGTCCCTGTCAACAGTTCAATGGGGGCTGTAGCCATATCTGCTCTCCAGGTCTACAAGACTTTTTTTCTTTCAACTATGGCACTTCAGAATGAAGTAATTGCTAAATGAATATCTTCAGTTGCTATTGATTGTTGACTTTATTCTTTTCTTTAACCTACAAAATACATTTTTCAGATAAGTGACAATATATCTAAATATTAAATATCACAAAATATCAAATATAACAAAAAATAGTTTGTGTCGACTTGTGTTGAACTGTCTTGAGAAGTGCTGAGTTGCTAACAACTTAAGCAGTGTTATAAGTGTTCAGTGAAACATTCGTGCACTGAAGAGTTAATGAAATAGCTTATTATATTTCTTGTATATCTCAGAAAGCTCTCTTTGAGTTTATAATTAAACAGTCAAAAACACCATTATCATGTAAAGCAAAACATTTCTTTGATAAGTTTAGTTACATGAAGTTTAACTTGCAACATACTCTGTGTGCAAAGGTCCTCAAGGGGCAGAGTGTCAATGTCCATCTGAGGGGCGCTGGTACCTGGCTGACAACAAGTATTGTATTCCTGATAATGGTACACGCTGCCAACCTGGTCAGTTTACCTGCATGAACGGCCACTGCATCCGTGCACAGTGGAAATGTGACAATGATGATGACTGTGGAGATGGGAGTGATGAGCTAGAGAGAGTGTGTGGTAAGCTTTGTTACTGAATGCACACTGCTTTTTCAGGCAGTGATTCTACTCATCTTTTGTGTACAAAAGCTCTGAACATTTATTAAATGCTTTTACTCTTCTGTGACCTATGCAGTGACCAAGATTATTTGTGCAGTGCCCTTAAAAGTAAAGGTGCCAAAAGCATTTAAGGAGTGATGCAACTAAATAATGTTTAGCTGTTTGTCTCAGTATTTTTGATTCATGTACTTTAGACTTGACTGCTTAAGTTTTCTGTCTTTTCAACCCTTTCCCTCTTCTTCTTTTCTCCTTACCTGCTGCCACTTGCTGTTTTCTGATTGCTACAATTTAATCTTTCTCTCCAGGATCCAAGAGTGAATTCGCTTTTGGTGTGTATGATTATCCTTTTCTAATCATCTGTTGTAGAATAGATATAGACTAGTCTTAACTGAATAACCTTCCACTTAAGAGTACTAATCATTATGAAAATGCACTGCTCTTTTGCATGCAGTCCCACAAGTGGCGGCATTTATTTCCTTATCAGGTAATTTCAGGTCTTTGAGAACTTAATCACTTTTTCTCTCATTTACAGTTCAAAGCTGGTCAAGTGCCTTTCTAAAAGGTCTAGATTATCAGTTACTTTATCCATGCAGACTATAGTACCCAACTGGAAAATACAACCATCACTAAAATTGGAGAAATAGTGTCTTTATTTCTTTTTTATGTAGGGAGACCACACAGTGCTTTATTCTGCAGGGCTTTATGCAGGACTGTTTTCTAGCTCTTTGCCTGTTGACTTATAAAAATATTTCCTTGTGGTTGTCATTGGCAGCCTTCCACACATGTGAGCCCACTGTATTCACCTGTGGAAACGGCAGATGTGTGCCATACCACTACCGCTGCGATCACTATAACGACTGTGGAGACAACAGTGATGAAGCAGGCTGTGTGTTTCGCCCATGTAACCCAGACACAGAGTTTACCTGCAATAATGGCCGCTGTATTGCACGCGAGTATGTGTGCAATGGCATCAATAACTGTTATGACAATGGAACCTCGGATGAACAGAATTGTGGTATGTGTGTATCAAAGATTCCTGATCACATGCTTAAAAATCTTTTAGGGCTGTCTCTACTGCTTGGGCTACTAATCAAGATTATTTTGTTTATTTCTTAGAATTGTTTAAATCCAATATGCATATGTAAAATATGTATTATCATGATTGCCCACTAATCATTGCTCATTCATACATTCATACAAATTTTAATTGTTGGTTTCCTAATTGAGTATTTAGTTGTAATGACCCTAGTGATAAGTGAACTAGGAAATTCTTGTTGATCATTTTGTAGCTTTAAAAATCTAGTATTTATTCATGATAATTGTTGGAAACTGTTTAGAATTACAGTTGGTAAATGAGTTTCTACTTTACAGTATTCTGCATATTTTCTGTTCTTATAATCATCAAAACGGTTGTTGTTTGGTTTTGTGTTTAAATACCTGATACTGAACAGCTGATCAGTGATTTTACTTATTTTTACACTTTTGCTCCCTAGCTGAAAGGACCTGCCAGCCCGAGCACACTAAATGCCAGACGACCAACATCTGCATCCCACGCTCTTACTTGTGTGATGGGGATAATGATTGTGGAGACATGAGTGATGAAAGCCCCACACACTGTGGTGAGTCACTGTGCAGGTTTTGTGTGCTAAAGGGCAGATAGTTTGGAAAGACACTAGTCTTGATCTTTGCTTGTTGAAAATGGAATGTGTTTTTTTATCTACTCTGCAAGAGCTTTTGTGATAAAATTGGCCAAATTCCTGGACATAGATTAAGGCTTACCTCAGACTGAATTACACTTTTGGTGTAATCCTTTATTAAATTTCCTTTTTAGTCCAGGATTAGATTTAATCAGTGTTCAGGAAACCTCCCTGATAGGTTTGTCAACTGAAAGTAAATTAGGGGTGAATTGTTTCTTTAGGCCTGCTTCATGAACAAGCTTAATTACTGAGCATCTCAGTTTATCCATATTCTGAAATAGATGCTTATAAAAGGCTCTGTTCTATCTCTCTCCTCAGCTACATCTACGTGTTCCCAGAATGAATTCCGTTGTTCAAGTGGGCGCTGTATTCCTGCACACTGGTACTGTGACGAGGGTACTGACTGTGCGGATGGTTCAGATGAGCCCTCCACCTGCAGTGAGTAAACATAAACATTTATTTCACATAACCAGGAGACCTATGTATCCTTTGTCATTGTTTTAAGAGCCACACAAATTTTTAGATCTTCCTAAATTTTTCAACAACACAGTAAACATTGGTCATTATTCTGCACAGGATATCAGATATTCAGTAAGTGGTTACAAGCCTGATTGATTTTACTGGTCTGTTACAAAGAAGAAAGACTTTACGGGAAGCTGCTCTGACGAGACTTACCAGACCTAAGTGGTGTTAGTCACCACCAATCAGTATTGTAATGCAATCAAACACACTGCTCTAATCTGACTGTACATGGGATTAATGTGAAAGTTATTTTAAGGGAACAATGCATGATGCATTGATGATATAAATAAAATATTACATTTTTAAAAATAAAATATTACATTTTGAAAATATAACTTCCAGTTATGCAGACATTCTTATCCAACATAACGTCCATACTACTTGTGTTTCAGTGATAAGCTCCTGTAGCTTTAGGAGTCTTTCCCAGAGACATTTATTGGTACAGCATGATCTACCTGCTTGTGTAGGGAATCAAACACCAGTCTGCTGGGCGGAGGGCAGAGAGGCTACTCATGCATACCAGACACTGGAGGAAGGAGGGTAATATTCCCATTGCCATTTCTATTGAACTCACACCATGTCTCTACTCGTAATTAACAAATAATTTTCTGCCAAGAGGTACACACAAGCAGTTCCTACGCTGCACACACATGCAGTTTCTTTTTAATACTCGCTAATTTATGGTGTTTGTTCAATAGAAATGACAATAATAACATTACCTTTTTTATCTTTAGGTTATTTTTTGGATCAGTACCCTCCACCCGGCAGACAGGGTTTTGACAAAATAACCTTAGGATTAGTACAGAAGTAGCTGTTCTGTTCTGAAAACTGAGAAATCCTAATGCATCATGTTACTTTGATATTTTGGTTTTTGCTCAGTAGTGTGGGCATGTAATGATATATGAAAATGCCTTTGATTTTTTTAAAATGTCTGCTTAATTTAAGCAAAGGTAATTCATGTTATTCAGAGTAGACTGATGTGAAATTAATATTTCTGAAAAAGTCAGAATTGTTCACAGCAGCGGTGATAGGGGCCATGTGTGTGAAGTATTTGATGTCCCTAAAAGTTACCTCACATGGGTTTTTCGATCTCAGTGACTGAATTATGCAGAATTTGTGTCATTTTCCTTTTAATAAAATAATTTCCTGTTACTTTGTATTGACTTGAACATGTTATTCTATAATAGCTGACTAAAATGGTTTTATCCCACTGAGTAGTATTGAGTGGTATTAGTAAAATTGTTAGACTATGTGTGTGTGCGCCTGCACGAGAGGCCAGTGGTCAGTCCAGCCTTCTATTGTTTGTAACATTCCTCCACAGTGGCACCCACTCGCCTCCTGTCAAACACACCCCTCCTCGTTTGTTCACTGATAATTATAGTGGCCCTCATTGGTGTAACACAACACTAGATATAAGGATGCAGCACCATGCTTATTTTTCAAGAGAATTTGACTTTCCAAGTACTGCCACCAGTATTTGTGTTGTGAATGTTATCAGTATGGGCACATGGATCTTCATCTCAGTCACTTTCGTTTAAACAGCTAGGACATGCCTCGTTTCAGGCTTTACTCGTCTTTGTTAGAGTATGCCTTATTGTGATGTTTATTAACCCTGCAGCTACCCTGGTAAGGACCTGTAACTCAGATCAGTTCCGCTGCGATGATGGCAGGTGTATTGCATCCTCCTGGATATGTGATGGAGACAACGACTGTGGTGACATGAGTGATGAGGATCAGAGGCACAACTGTGGTGAGTCTTTGTCTTCTTTGCCCTCAATTCTTTTTCTCCTTTCCCTTTCTATCTTTTCTCAACATTATAACTACTGACTTATTGATTAGTTTCAAAGTAATTGCAAAATATTTCACACAAGCTAATGAACAATACATCCTATTAAGCTTAATAACTGAACAGGGTTCAAAAGGTTAATTCTCCCTACACTCATTTCCTTACTTCTCTTCTCTTCTCTTCTCTTCTCTTCTCTTCTCTTCTCTTCTCTTCTCTTCTCTTCTCTTCTCTTCTCTTTTTT
>JBBPDA010000004.1:663780-679670 GCA_037974385.1 Arnoldichthys spilopterus | reverse complement strand
CTTCTCTTCTCTTCTCTTTTTTTCTCTTCTCTTCTCTTCTCTTCTCTTCTCTTCTCTTCTTTTCTCTTCTCTTCCTACTTCCTGTAACTCAGCATAAATAATCCAAGCAAATGCATAGTATAGCCTTTCTGGCTTGTGTCTGTGGTCTGGACCCTGAGTGTAAGGAAGTTGCATTCCTGATTTCTCCTGCCTCACTCGCTGCTTTGTAGCAGTGTTCGCTGGCTGGCACTCTCTGGATCACCACTGCCATGTGGTCTCTGTCCAGTGTTTCTGCTCAATAAGAAGCCCAGAGTTGAGGAACTAAAAGAATGTGAAACGAAAGTTCACTCATTTGGGTCCTGGCCAGTTTGATTCACATGAAAGCAAAGTGAAGCTCCATTGTGCCATGGTTTAAAATCTGTAAACAAATGAAGAAAAGAAATGTTTTATAACATCACGCTCTAAACAGTTGGCTGCATTGTAATACACCTTTGTGTACTACAAAGCTTAGTCTCTCATTCACTTCTTAGCACAGTATATATAAATTGGCATACAGCCTTGGATTTAAGTACATGCCATTTCATTACAAAGAGTTTGTTTTTATTTCAAAAGAAAGCTTTGATTCACAGTGAAATTTCATTTGTTTGCACAGAGAAATTGACCTTATACTAACACTATTTGTTTCTAATGCTCAGCTAACCGAACTTGCTCTCCTCTGGAGTTCACCTGTGTGAACAACCGCCCTCCCCAGCGTAAGTGTATCCCCCGGGACTGGGTGTGTGATGGAGATGCAGACTGCTCAGATGCGTATGATGAACACCAGAATTGCACGCGCCGATCATGCTCTGCCAACGAGTTCACGTGCAGCAATGGCCTATGCATTCGCAGCTCCTACAGGTTAGACATGCTAAAATCAGAAAGAAAGTTCTATTTTACATTTAGAACTGTACATTTTCACTATTTTAAAGACATTTTCCAAAGGCATATGCAGCTTCCAAGTGTCCAACACATAAAGTACTTTGTCAAGACTGCATTTCAGCTTAAGAGAATGCCATGGGTGTCTGAAATAATATATATTTATTCAACGTTATTTTATAACTTTGGTCTCTTCATTATTATTCAAAAATGCTACCATTGATTTAGAAGCACTGAAAAACAGTATTGTGCCTGTTTTGGTAGGTGTGACAGACGTAATGACTGTGGGGACAGCAGTGATGAACAGGGCTGCACATACCAGGCGTGTCAGCAGCACCAGTTCACATGTCAGAACGGTCGCTGCATCTCACAGGACTTCCTGTGTGATGGTGATAATGACTGTGGTGATGAGTCAGATGAGCTGGACCACCTGTGCCGGACTCCAGCCCCTTCCTGCCCTCCTGGTGACTATAGGTGTGAAAATGGAAACTGTGTGCCAGCCAGCCAGGTCTGTGACCACAGTGATGACTGCAATGACAACAGCGATGAGAAAGGCTGCGGTGAGCACACATTAATCATAACAGTGTCACATTGTGGAAGTACTATGAACACTGACCCCAATCAAGTGGTTACCAATCCTAGCATTCTTTTCCCTGCTCTAAAACACATGATTCATCAAATCAGTCCATTTCTGAGTTGAAGGGGGCCTGATAGAGCAGTAAACCTCTCAAATACATAGTATCCCTGTAATATCCCTACCCAGCACATTCTTTTTCCTGCTCTAAAACACCTGATTCATCAAATCAGTCCATTTCTGAGTTGAAGAGGGATTGATAGAGTAGTAAAACTTTCAAATATGCAAGGCAGTGGCTCCAGGACCAGAGTTAGAAGCCACTGGCCTAGTCTAAAGTAGTCATGGAATTACAAGGATAATCCTTTTCTTTTGGCAAATTGACCCGCATACTGTGGACTGATTCTTTTCTGTAATGGATGTCCACTTTGGCTTTAAAGTATATTGAGGATTAGAACTGTAATACTCTGCCCTCATAACAGCTCACTTACACTTCTTTAGGAATCAATGCATAATGAAACCTCAGATTTCACCAAGATGTTGTTTGATTTATTTATGATTACATATATTTTTGTTAAAAAACTATAATACAGTGAACATAACTGAAACCAATATAAAATGCAGCTTAATGTAATAACGTAATGTACCAAAAATATTATTTTCTTTACTTTTTTAAAAATTGTCAAATGTATGTGTATATATGTGTATACAGTGTATACATTATGAAACATAATTATAATTAATGATAATTGATTTAAGCATTCCAAAATCAATGCAGTTAATTTTGCAAGCTGTGGATCATTAGGCCATTGATGCATCCATCCATGTTTTAAAACCCACTTTGATGACACCTAACTGCTCATTAACTAGCTAGCTGTTTTTGGACAGAACTTCTATTAAACCGATGCTATCCCTTGCCTATGTCTTCAGGAATTAATGAATGCACAGACCCCTCCATGCACCACTGTGATCATGAGTGTACGGACACTCCAACTAGCTTCATCTGCACCTGCCGCCCTGGTTACCGCCTCATGTCTGACAACAGGACATGTGATGACATGAATGAGTGTTGGGACACACCTAGTGTGTGCAGTCAGATCTGTGAAAACACAGTGGGCTCATATGTGTGTAAGTGTGCCCCAGGTTTCTTGCGTGAGCCGGATGGCCATAGTTGCCGTCAGAATAGCAACATCAGCCCCTACCTGATCTTCAGCAACCGATACTACCTGCGCAACCTGTCCACAGACGGAGAGGCCTACTCACTCATTCTACAGGGCCTGACCAGTGTGGTGGCACTGGACTTTGATCGTGTGGACAAGCGCCTGTACTGGATTGATGTGAGTCGACGGGTAGTGGAGAGGGTGTTCTTTAATGGGACAGGGAGAGAGGTGGTGATAAATGGAGTTCTGCATGGTGAAGGCCTGGCCGTGGATTGGGTAGGTCGGAAGCTCTACTGGGTAGACAGCTTTCTGGACTGCATAAAAGTGTCTGAGCTGGATGGCCGCTTTGTGAGGATACTAGCCGAGCATTGCGTAGATGTTAACAACACCTACTGCTTTGAGAATCCAAGAGCCATTGTTTTGCATCCAAAGTTTGGGTAAGTTATTGATATTTATGTCTTATCTAGCTGGAATGTTCTTATTTGCTTACATTTTACAACCAGTGCATTAGATTTTCATATGGATGCTGTTTTTATTTTTAGATATGTATACTGGACAGACTGGGGAGATAAAGCTTTCATAGGTCGTGTTGGAATGGATGGCAACAACAAGTCTGCCATCATCACCACGAAGATTGAGTGGCCCAATGGTCTAACCATTGACTACACCAATGACATGCTGTACTGGTCTGATGCTCATCTCAACTACATCGAGTAAGAGACATGATTGATTGGGGAAACTATATCCAGCTATCCAACCCAAGCCAATTACCAACATTATGTTACTGTTGGAACAAAACGTTTTATCTCCATTATTGGTATTTTTAATTAAAAAAACATTTTTTTAAACCAACTGCCCTTAAAACTGAGTCAAACTTTTTTGATGAGAGAACCACCATGAATGCAGAAAAAAATCATCAAACAACACCTTATTCCAATAATTTGCACTGAAAATGTACTCTTTTGGAGAGGCAAGAATTTATTTCCAAAAATTATGACTTAGACTTAACTATGACTATATACAATACTAGACAGGTGGTGTTAATGGTCTATCTGTCAATTTTCCCCACTTGTTCCAGTGAACTATATATTAATATTAAAATGATTACTGTTTTATTACATATTACAGCATGGTTTTACTATCACCTATCATAAATAAAAAATTATAAAGAGCTGAAATCCCCTGGTTTTATGACTACCTTGTAAAGCCTTTCATCTAAAGTCCTTTTTCATTTTTTCTTTTTTCTTTTTTTGGCCACAGGTACTCAGACCTAGACGGCCATCATCGCCACACTGTATATGATGGTGTGCTCCCCCATCCATTTGCCATAACTGTGTTTGAAGACACTGTGTACTGGACTGACTGGAATACCCGCACAGTAGAGAAAGGCAATAAGTATAATGGCTCTGAGCGCCAAGCTCTTGTCAACACCACCCACAGACCCTTCGACATCCACGTGTGCCACCCCTACCGCCAGCCAATAGGTAAACCCAGGACAGAGTAAATCTAGCAGGGTGTAATCACAAGCCCCCTACATGCTAACATCCTCTTGGAGCTATTATACCTATTATCTCTGATCATTATCTCTCCTGTTAAACTTCTGCTTAAAGCATTTCAGAGTATGTGCCAATATTTACACAGACAGAAACAATGCAATGAGTGTTTTCTCCCTCCCCCCACCCTCTTTAGCAAGAGAGGAAAGAGAATCCCTTTTATCAATGCTGTATTTTGCCAAGACAGATAAGACAAGTCTTTAGATATGCTCTTCTTTTTAAGACGGGATGTATCTCTGTTGTAGGAGACAGACAAACCCCTGTATTTCAAATTAGCACTTGTTAAAATAAGATTGCCAAAGCATTTTTAAATGAATACCATTTAAGAAACAATTTTTGTTTCCTAAGGAGCTTTTAATAAATAAGATGTGGATATGCAAATAACTTTATGAAGCTTAGAGAACTTCAAAATAATTGAAAGACTTGATAATGTGGATTATGTTATGTGGAGGTTCTTTAGACTTTAAAACACACACATGCACAAACACACATACACAACAAATTGTTGTTTAGGAAACACAAAGTAATTCTATGATAGAACCCTTTTGGTTCCTTTAACTCTGCAGCAAGTTGATGCATTGCAACAGTTTATTTCTCTATCTATAGTAACCAATCCCTGTGGACTAAACAATGGAGGCTGCTCTCACTTGTGTCTGCTGAAAGCTGGTGGACGAGCCTACACCTGTGAATGCCCTGACCATTTCCTGACTGTGCAGATAGGGGGTGTGGCCCGATGTCTACCAATGTGCTCCAGCACACAGTACAGATGTGCTGACAATGAACGGTGGGTCTCTGAAGTCTCTGCTTTTGTCTGGTATGGGGTTTCCTCTGTGAAAATAAATCATAATGTCCTCTGTTATCCGTATTTCTCAGAATAGAAATTTTGTATTATACATTACAGAAGGAATTTGGATATATATATATGTATGTGACATGACATTTTCTGGCTGTTCTTTCTTTTACCCATTTCCTATATAGGTGTATTCCTATCTGGTGGAAGTGTGATGGTCAGCATGATTGCAGGGATGGCTCTGACGAGCCCTCCACATGCCCTGTCCGTCACTGCAGGCTTGGCCAGTTCCAGTGTAATGATGGGAATTGCACGAGCCCACATTTCCTATGTAACTCCAACCAGGACTGTCCTGATGGATCCGATGAGGATACTGTGCTGTGTGGTATGAGAGAACTTAATTAGTCCACCACGTTTAAAGATGTTGAAATTTTATTTGTGCACCTGTTTAATGCTGTGTTACTGCATTTTTACTACGTTGGTTTTACTAAGTTTGACCTTGACCTTTCCATGTAAAAATTACACACATATCTAAAAATATAGTTGCATCCTGATTTAAAATACTCTTAATCCCCTTTCAGCCACCCACCAGTGTGAAGCACACCAGTGGCAGTGCAGTAATAAGCGCTGTATCCCAGAGGCCTGGCAGTGTGATGAAGAGAATGACTGTGGTGATGGCTCAGATGAGGACCCCTCACATTGCTCCAGCAGGACCTGCCGTCCCGGCCAGTTCAAGTGCAGGAATGGACGCTGCATCCCGCAGACCTGGAAATGCGATGTAGATGACGACTGTGGAGACAACACTGATGAGCCCCTTGAAGAGTGCAGTAAGTGAAAAGTGTTGTATTTACTGGCTTTGGCTTTTAGCCAATAAATACAAATAAATATGCAGATAATTTTATCACTCACTGTAACTGACACAAAGATGGGTTTGGACTTACCATCCTTCCTTTAATGATTATACAGGTACATGGTGGTTTCATAGTAGACTACTGAATAATATGCAGTAATATATAGTAATATGTTTAATACTAAATAGCCAAAAAGCATCTTAGAGTTTAAAGCTTTTGATAAAGTGGTTCCCCCTGAGAAAGGTAAAGTAAATAAAAAGCAATACCAGCAGTATTTCAGTAAAATGCCATTTGCGAAGACCTTCCAGTTGCTGATTTATATGTGTTGCTGATTGCTTTTTGTAGTGGGTCCAGCATATCGATGTGACAACCACACTGAGTTTGACTGTGTTACCAACTACCGCTGTGTTCCTCTGTGGGCTGTGTGCAATGGACACAACGATTGCAGGGATAACAGTGATGAGCAGAATTGTGGTAAGTATAACACACAGCAGCCAGCAACCACACAGACTCTTAGAAAAAGTCCCTGTACAGACTATATATGTACATACATATACATACATATGACTGATTGATGACAAACTCACAAATTAAACAAATTGTGTTGTCTTGATATAACAAGCTTCACAATAGTCAAGTCAAGTCAAGTTTATTTGTATAGCGCTTTTTACAACTGACGTTGTCACAAAGCAGCTTTACAGAAACCGGGTCAGAGCCCCTAAAGAGCAAGCCAAGGGCGACAGAGGCAAGGAACAATAGAATGAATCATCCTGACCCCACATTTTGCAGTCCAATTGTTGTATATGATTTATGGCTTGAATTGCAAGCTCAGTGGTCACATCCTAGAGAGAATTTTATTTTCCTCTCTGTTAGGTGTGATTTTCCAAGAGATAAGTCTACTTTCAGGACACAACTGTAAAACAGTGTAGGTATTGTATTCCTACCTCAAGTAGCTTTCTTTTCTTAAGATTACACTGATTTATTTCCAATATATGGCCAAAGAAGAAGAAAATTAATTTAATGGAAAGCAACTGGTGACCCAGCTAATATAAAAGTGCTATTGTTTGTGTAAGCGGTGATGAAATGATGAGGAGCTATTCATCCCATCACACTCCTGGAGTACATTAGCAGGAGAGGCAAGCTCTGATGAATGGGTCCTTTCTGACCTTTCTTCTTAAACCTTCTGCTAGATTCAGACTACAACACAGATTTATGAGCTGTGTGTTTGTGTGTTTTTCTGGGATAGTATATGCTAAGGCTGAGTCTGACACCTCTGTAGTCCAAAATGTGTAAGTCTGATAAGCGTGATTACTGTTACTGTTATGGCTATGTGTTTTCTTATGTTTATTTGGATTTATGATTTTAGTATGCATGGGTATATGTTTGTGCTTTCAGTGCATGCATTTAAGCAAGCTGTCAGTACAGGCTGAGTTCTGCATCCTGTGGTCTGACCCTCACTCACTCACACACACACACACACACAGACCCAGTCCTCCCATGTCTTATCAGCTCCCTCCGCTCCATTAGTGCCATCCTGCACAGAGAGGAGAGATCTCCCTAATCTGAGTGTAAGAATGCACCACTTGGGCTAGGTGGGGCATCTTAAAGGCCTCTAGGCTGTGTGTGTGTGTTTGTGTAAGTGTGTGTGTGTGTGTGTTTGTGTGTGTGTGTGTGTGTGTTTGTTTGTGTTGGTGGGTTACAGTGCACTCTTCTTTTCTCCTCTTTTCTCTTCTCTTCTCTTCTCTTCTCTTCTCTTCTCTTCTCTTCTTCTTTCTTCTCTTCTCTTCTCTTCTAATTTTTCTTTTTTCTGTAACGTATCTGCTATGACTCAATGGTCAGTGTCTGTTGGAGTAGATGTTCACTCCCTCTACCACTTTCATCCTGCAATTAAATCCAGACTTGTCTCTCCCTTCAAAACCCACTGCTGCAGTTATTATGTCTTTATTAAATAGTGTCTCCGTAGGTGCTAAAGAATGTCTCATTTATCAAGGCTAAGTGAAAACCAACATTTTAAAATTTGTTTACAACAAATTTGGAAAAATGTGTGATATTTCTCTTTTAACATTAAATAAAAGCAGAATATTATAGTGTCTTTCAACCTTTGTTTAATTATTTTTGCTTTTGGAAAACCTTGTATTGCAATAGTGTGAAGGAAAAAAGTACACATTGTACAATTTAAAGGACATCTGACATGGAGAGGAAAGTCTTGTGCTTCTATATGTTTTGAGTATAATAAATGCTTGAGTGTGGGCCTTGGATGTTCCTGTGATCTAAACAATTTATTATTTTTTTTATAAAAGGAAGTAAGACCACTAATGGACAATGCATTTTCACCTACCATATCTGGTTAAATAAAGTTTATGAAGGAATGAACTGGGCAAGTGTATATGTCTGTGTGAGTAAGTCTCTGTTAAAACATGACCTATGTGTTGTGTTTGTAGAGGAGTTGACCTGTGACCCCGCTGGAGATTTCCGCTGTGATAACCACCAGTGTATCCCTCTACGTTGGAAATGTGATGGAGACAACGACTGCGGGGATGGATCAGATGAACGCAACTGCAGTGAGTACCACACATAGCCTGCAGGTGCCTCCAGACCTCATGCCTTTTATGTAACTTAAATAGGAGGCACTAGATTACTAGATACGAGTTTGGGTGTGTTTTAAAGAATGTTGTTAAAGTTTCCACACACACGTGAAAGAATGTTTAATACATATGAATGTGTGCACATGAAATGTTGTGGCATATGATTCACATATGTTCACTTGTGATTTGTGAATACATAATTTTGAGACATATTGCATGTGAAATATGCGACCTTTCTGTAAAAGAACTGTTTGTATAGATTTGGTGCATTTTTGTTGTGTAAATGAGCTACAGTGAAACACAGCATTAGGGAGCGTTTCTCAGCTGCTTGAACATTTCTTTTGATGATTGCTGAGTGTGGTCGAAATGGGAGGTGAAACATGCTATTATTTGTTAGCATAATTAGTTTTTTTATTTTACTGATTGTGCAAAGTGACTGAGCCAAAAATCAGAACATATGTAATATATATAATACATATATAATGAATTGTACTTATTATGACCAGAGGCATGTATTAACAAGGCATAAATATACATTTTGTTCATATTTTAAGTGATGTTTTGCTGTAAGATGGCTATATATCACAATCACAGTGTGAAAATATTTTTTGGTCAAACTGAGCTCTAAGCTACACATTTCAGAACACTATCAACTTTATATTACATTAATAGTTATTATACTGTAAGAACAACTTTTATAAATTTAATGTTTCACTAATTGCAGTGCACTAAAACTACAATGCCCATTTCCCACGTTTTGTAAAAAAAAACATGAAAAGCATTTTGTAAAATGCAATAAAATCAATAATCTGTTATTTGTTCATTCTCTTGAGCTGTTACTTTACTGACAAAAGTAACAAGAAAAAATTTTCATACATAATTGTATTTTGCAAATATAAACACATTTAAAATGTGATGCCTGCAACACACTCAAAAATAGTTGGAATAGAAGGATGTTTATTACAACACCTTTCCTTGTACTTATTGTTTGGGAACTGAGGATACTAATTGTTGCAGTTTTGCAAGTGGGATTTTTGCCAGTTCTTGTTTGGTACAAACCTTTAGTTTCTCAGCAGTCTGTGGTTGCCATTGTTTTGTTCTCTTCATTGTGATATGCTATACATTTTCTAAAGGAGACCTGGCCTGTTGGCAGATTTTTGTTTATATTGCTTTTTACTAAGTGTTCCAACTTTTAATTACACAGTTTGTAGTGAAACACAGTTGGTTAGTGTTAGTACTAATGATATCCACATGCTCAAAGAAGCATACTGTGATGTAATTTATCACAATAACGATGTCTGTTGTCATACTACCCAGCCTCACTAGGTGGAGCAGTATTTTTTAATGCTATAAAACTTCTCAAAACTTAGAAAAGAACACATTTCTGGATGGAGGGCACTGGAAGGTTTTTCCTTCAAAAAAGCCTCTAAGGATACACTGCAATATATGCCTTAGAAAGTGGGAAAATTAGACATGTGACAGAGTAACTGTTACAAAACAGCATGGAAAAAAGCAAACAGAAATGTGAAAAGAGATTTAACACCTCTGTCCTCAGTCCTCTGTGAATTTGTCAGCTGTTCAGCAAAACACTTTCCTCTGTGAAAAAGAGAGGAGTGGGGAGTGAAGGGAGGTTTGACAAAGACACAGAAAGAGTAGAAAAGCATAGCAGAAGGATACAGGGAGCTTTCTGAGCTCAAGTAGGATGTGAACAGTCTCAGTGATGAGGCCTGGGGCTGGGATAAAGGTATGATCGGTGGCTGCATTAAATCACTAAATTGAACGTTGAAAAAGGCACTGATTTTTTCAGCACTTGCCCCCCACGTAAAAGCTATGTTGCACAAATTCACTCCCCCTAATGAATTCAGCTATGAACTCACCTCTGAAAAATGGTGCTCAGAACAGAGAGGCTGTCTATAAATGTAGTGAGCTGTGAAAAACAACCTTTGGCTCATCAGATAACCCTGTAATCCTGTAACCAAGGAAAGCACAAGTTGTTTGCATCTCTTATCGGTGTCAAGGACTGGTGTGTATGTAGACTGAATGCAGCAGGTCTGGGTAGTGCTTTGCAATTTCTCTGTATATAGTTATTGTCTTAGACCAATATCTGCAAACACAGCCTCATATATGCACTCAGATTATTGCTATGTTATATGATGAGAGTTGCCTGTGTTTGTATGCATGTCTGTTATTTTACTTTCTAGATTTTATCTTGCCACTGTATTCTGCTGAATCCTGTCACAAGATTTCATTCTGATTCAATTCAAAAAGCAATTATAAAAATAACATTTACAAAAATTGACTGACTTTTAAGAGAGAGAGAGAAGTAAGACATTCAGAATGATTGGGCTGATCATAAAGAGAGAGAGAGAGGGAGAGAAATAAAACCTCTAGAGTTACTGAATGCAAGCTGACCATGCACTAAAACCGAAACAGTTACACTCCATCTGCCACTAATGAATAGTCTTCAAGGGAATAAAAAGGATGCCTGTCGCAGTATTTGCATGTGTGTGTGTGATTGACACTCTCTTGTGTGTCCCCAGGCCCTCGAGCATGCACAGAGAGCGAGTATCGCTGTGACAACCTGCACTGCATTCCTGACCGCTGGGTGTGTGACCATGACAACGACTGTGAGGATAACTCAGATGAAAGGGACTGTGGTGAGCAGAGTCTTTTTGTCTGACCCTCGAGCATGTCCAGTGGGGGGCACAGCAGCCTCTTCTCAAATTGTTCTGCTTTTCCAATGTTTAGAGCTATCTTTTGTCTGTTTTTGAATGGTCCTACATGCCATATAATTAATTACTAAATTATTACTGATTTATGGATTGTATTGTGCCATGCATGGGCACTTTTGAATGGTGGTATTACAACTGAAACCATTGTGTTTTGCAACAAGTGTTACTAATGCATTAACCAGTAGGAAAGGAATAATATGCCCCAATAGACCCATTTTAGCTAAACAGCTACTCTTAACTAGTAATTTGGAATGGGTCTTTAGTAGGTTTTAGCAGCACATTATATCAATATTTATTTGCAATATTCAAATCATATCCTCAGGGATTTGGAAGGCATTAATCCATAAATAAAAACTGAAAACAGTGTATGTACTCTCAGAATTTAAATTATGTGTTACTGATATTCACAAACACATGTGTTCTCTGTAGAGATGTGTACTTGTTTTCACACAAAATCTACAAAATGTGTCGTTTGACCAGGGGCACACAAACCTTTGGATACAACCTTAGTTTACCTTAATTTAATCATAATTTTATTTAATTTAATCATTGCCAGGAGAATGCTGTGTTCAGTTTGGCCACACTCTTGCAGACTTCCTGGCAGATAAAGCTTCTGCCAACCTTCCTTCCCAGTGAGAACTTTGTGGAGTTACATCCTCTTTGATACAAAGCAAATAACACAGCTGAGACTCTAAAGAGTGTAGTTTTAATGTCTGATGTATTGGCAGCAGAGTATGTAGAGTGTAATGCTGCTTGGTGTATCTGTGTTGAAGAGTTGAGGACCTGCCACCCTGGATATTTTCAGTGTGATAGTGGCCATTGCATTGCTGAGCGCTTTAAATGTGATGGCAATGCAGACTGCTTGGACTTCACTGATGAGATGTCATGTCGTGAGTTTTCTTTTCTTTCTCTATCTTCTGAAGTTATTTAAGTGTAATATATTTTGCGCAGTTATTTACTTCAGGATATTTTGTTCATTTTGAAACAAAGAATAAAGAAGTAATATTGTATTAATTATGTTTTTTGCAGTGGTATGTTTTTCACATTGCTCTGTGTGTATGTTGACATCATCCATGTTCTTTGTAGCGACACGGTACCCAAATGGCACGTACTGCCCCCCCTTTCTCTTTGAGTGTAAGAACCACGTGTGTGTTCAGCAGCATTGGAGATGTGATGGAGACAATGACTGTGGAGACGGATCAGATGAGGAGCTGCATCTTTGCTGTAAGAGGACATTTTAGAGCATGTAGCCCATGCAGTGCTTCTGATTGCAGCATATATCAATGTGTTTAAATAAATGAAGAGTTTTGTTCCAAGATGCTGTAAATCCATTTGTGATAATTTTGGATATAACAAAAACAATAGTTCTTGTTAAATAATGGAAAACACATTTTTTATATTTCTAAAATGGATGGTTATAATAATAATATAGCATTGATATGTCTTGTATGTGTAGAGCCTACTCTCAAAAGAAGTTGTCTTGAAAACTTTCTTATGATGAGTGAAACTCTTTAAACATTAACTGCTTAAACAATGCAAACCTCTATGTGGATTCAAGCTTTAGGTACTTAACATCACTTGCATAGTAGTTGCATACTGGTTTTTAAATGAATATAATGCTTCAATTTTAAGAGATTTAACAATAAAAAGTGAGTGAAACACTTTGTGCAATGTACTTTCAGTGGATATTTCTTGTGAACCTCCATTCCGATTCCGCTGTGACAACAACCGTTGTATCTACAGCCATGAGCTCTGCAACTCAGTGGATGACTGTGGTGATGGAACAGATGAAAAGGAGGAGCATTGTGAGTGAGAGCCAGCAACAGAGGGCTAAAGTCTTATTAGTACAAAACATTTGGAAAATAGTACTCATTTCTCTTTAAAACTTTAGTGGTTAATTTCCCAAGTGTTGGTCATTTCCTGGTTATGAAATGTTTACACAGAGTAAACGGCAGCTGAGGTTAACAAATGATGAGGAAAAAATGACCTTATGACTCTTTGTTGTGACAATATCTTATGATCAAATAAGCTACTAAAGAAACATTAAAAACAGGACCTTAAGTGGGATCAGATAAACCACTTAAATGTATGTTTTATTTCCACTTTTATTTATGGACTGTTAGCACTCCATAAATTTGCTTCTCCATGCTTCCTAAAAGCCTCTGTACAGTAGAAATCTCTTTGATGAGTCATCATGATTCCTTCTTCTGCTTTCAGGTGTGACCCCAACTCATGGGCCATGTTCTCCTGATGAGTATAAGTGTGGGAATGGCCATTGCATTCCTCTGCAGTATGCATGCGATGATTATGACGATTGTGGAGACCAGACTGATGAGCTTGGCTGCAGTGCGTAAACATAAACCACCCACTCACACACATATAATACATTAAATTCACTCAGCATGTCCTTTTTATATCAACAGGCAAGCACAGTGAACACTATTTTGTGTATCAGCATCACACAAAAAATAAATGCTGATGTCTGCATGTGTAACCATGTGTTTTTGTAAATGTGTTTCTTAATGCTAGACAATGGTAATGGACGTTCTTGCACTGAGAATTTATGCGAACATAACTGCACTGATCTGACTGGTGGGGGCTTTATCTGCTCCTGCAGGCCAGGTTATAAACCTGGTGAGGAGAACAGGAACTTCTGTGAGGGTGAGTGAAGAACAACAACACTCTGAGAAGAACCAACAATAACCTTGCTTACACAGTAATACATGATGTTATGCTTTTCTATGATTTTTGAAGAGAAATTAGTCATTAAATGTTCTATGTGGGTCAGTATGCTGTTGTTAATTGCAATAGCAACACTAAATATACACAGAGAGCCATAACATTAAGACTATTGACCGCACCAAGTAAAGAGTCAGTACTTGACGTTGATGTGCTGGAAGAAGAAAAAATGGGTGATCGTAAAGATCTGAGCCACTTTGACAAGGGCTTTTTTTTGTAATGGCTAGACAACTAGTCAGAACATCTCCAAAACGGCAGGTCTTGTGGAATGTTCCAGGTATGCAGTAGTTAGCACCTAACAAAAGTGATCTAAGGATGGACAACTGGTGAATCTGACAACAGGATCATAGGCACCCAAGGCTCATTGATACATGTGGGGAGTGAAGGCTAGCTCATCTTGTTCGATCCCACAGAAAAACTGTTTTGGCAGCATGAGGGACCTACTCAATATTAGGCACGTGGTGTTAATGTTGGTACAATGAGTAAATGGTCAGGACCACCAAAGACTGGGTATTTTTTGAGTGGTGAATCATTCTCAGCATGGCAGTAACACTGACATGGTGGCATGTCAGTGTGTGTTTGTGTGTGTATGTCGGTTCACATGACACACAGAACTGCTGCTAGAGTTTTTGAATAGCTCAGTTTCACCAATGGTCTGAGAATAGACCACCAACCAGAAATATCCAGCCAATATTGCCCTGTGGTCAGTTTTGAAAATCTAGAGAATGACTCACACAAACTGTGACGTATCAGATAAGCTGTCATCATTGCTTTATATCTGCAAGACTGAACAACAGGTTAGATGTGTATAATAAACTGGACAGTAAGTGGAGTTTAAAAACTCCATCAGAGGCAAAGAAACAGATGGAACACAGTCTGTAAATGTAAACTACAAACTAGGTCTGAGACATTTTGTGTGTCTTTCTTTTTAGATGTCAATGAGTGTGAGGTCTTTGGCACTTGTCCCCAGCTGTGCAGGAACACAAAGGGCAGTTATGAGTGTTTCTGTGCTGATGGATTCCACTCTGTAGGCCTGCAGCATGGAATGGAGTGTGCTGCTGAAGGTGTGGTATAGAGTTTCTTTTAGTTATTAGCACTTAGGATGTCTTTGCCTAATTTATCTTGCTGTTTCTTTTTATTTTTCTCTCTCTAATGCTAAGTGTTACTGACCCTTGTTTGTCTCAGGCAATCCTCCAGTGTTGCTGTTGCCTGATAACGTGCGCATCCGTCGCTATAACCTGTCCTCTGAGCAGTACTCGGACTATGTAGATGATGCTGAGCACATTCATGCCTTGGATTACCTGTGGGACCCAGAGGGCCAGGGACTAAGTAAGATCTTCCTTGTTGTATTGAATTTTCACTGTGAATACAGTGTCAAGAACCTACTGCCAGTCAGGATTCTGAACTGAGGAATTTGTTGTCACTGTCAGGTTAAAGCCTTGTATCTCCAATTTTATGGGTTGTATTTATTTATTTATTTATTTTAAACTGAATTTAAAAAATGCCATCTACACTGTGTGTAAATTTCATTAGAAATGGACAATTAGAAATAGTCCACAATTAATTTATTTTAATTGTGTTATATTTGTTTTCAGACATTTAATTTTAAATGCAGTGTGAAACTCTGTTATGTTGTGACCTTTCTGTATGTTTAATGTTCATAAATACACAAAAATTGCTTAGCATTTTTTGATATATGCATGACTGCAAGTTGGCATATCAATGTTTTTTATTGCTTAATACCCTTATTATACTTAATAATGTGTTCTTAGGTATTGTGTACTGGACAGTTTTGGGTCGCGGTGCTGAGTTTGGTTCCATAAAGAGAGCATATATGACCACTTTTGATGACCATGGCACTAACCCAGTTAAAGAGGCAGATCTAAACCTAAGATACATCTCCAGCCCTGATGGCATTGCTGTGGACTGGGTTGGACGGTACATGATATTTATTTTATACTATTTGATTTTTATTTTGCCTATTATATTATATACATTATAATATTTTATATATA
>JBBPDA010000004.1:627548-646285 GCA_037974385.1 Arnoldichthys spilopterus | reverse complement strand
CCCCCCCCCCCCCCCCCAACAACATTTTACTCAAATTTGGTCATGGTCAATATCCACCTACCAACTAGATACCTAGACTACCTCGATCACATAATGCAACCCCACTGAATGCAGGTACATGCTTCCTGTGAATCACATGAATCCAACCACAGCAACTCAGGACACTTAAAGAGAAAGCTAACTGCCTATTTAACTACAGCAGTTAATGGAGCAAGCCACTGAGAGGGAGGGCCATCCATCATGATAGAGAAATCAGAAAATGTTTGATGGTTTATGATTCAGTAAGTAGCAATGATGATTATTCTTACAAATATTACATTTAAAGGGAGCATACTGTACTGACCCCGATCCATGTAGTCTGTTCCATAGTCATCCCTGACATCGTGTGGCAGTCTGTTCCATAATTTCTCAATATTGCTTTGAATAAGATTAATGTCAGTCACACTGGTTTTGAAGAATCCAGGCTCAATACACAATACTTTAACTCCAAATGGTGCCATGTTCATCCTGTAAACACAAAATTATGTCCAGTGGTTTTCTAACAAACTGTTCTGACCAAGGATCTGTTAGCACCGAACATCAGTGGGATGGTGATGGGTGTAGCATAGAAAGCCACAGCATTACCCTTCACACAGCATACTGCATTTATTGACCTGCCTGGGTAAACATGTTACACTACTCTAATAGGGGTCCTTGGGCAAGACTTCTTATGTTACACTCACCTGCATCTGTATTCATTACAATGGAAAAAAGGTGCATTCCACTCTGTAAAAGTGATGTATGTGGATTCTGGATCTAAACCATGCAAAATATTTGAAACCAGCTCACCTCAGACTGTCATTGAATGCTTCCACTCCATATTTTGAGATGCAATATGGTCCTCCAAATGGACTGACCCTTCCAAACACACTAGCAACATTGACAACTCTGCCCTTTGCTTTTTTAATTAGAGGTAGCACGCTCAGGGTCACAGCAATAACTCCAAGGAGATTAACGTTGATCATGGGCTTAAAATCATCAATAACCAACCAGTCATTGGGGGCAGATGGAACAGAGATTCCTGCATTGTTTACCACAGCCCATAGACCTGAATGTCACACATAAATACATAGATAAACACACACACATGCACATTACTGTATTGCCCAAGAATGATTGCTCGAAATGCTTCTTCAAATAACTGAATGTGATAATTTGTGAGGTTTTAAGATTAAAACCCAAAACACAGAATGAGGACTTAAAAGAGAATATTGTGAAGAGATAAAGCGGAACTGTACTGTTGCTCAATGATGTGGCAGTTGTGAAATGGCCCAGTTTTACACACTGCATCACATTCATTGCATCACAAGATGTGCCATAACTTGATGGGCTTGGGAGATAGCTTCAATATAGCCAATAACCATAACCCAAACTCAGTTATCAAGAGAATAAACAAAAATGTTATGCATCATGTCTTACCTCTTTCTCCCACCAGAGTCTTTATGATCTCTGTTGCCTTTTTGATGCTGTCGTTATTGGTAACATCTAATTGGACAGTACAGAGTCTAGCTGAGCAGGCTTTCTTTAGCTCATCTTCTCCTTTTTCTGTGTAACAGCCAGCGATAACACAGAAGCCCTTCGTGTCCAGGTGTCTGGCCAGGAGATTTCCAAAGCCAGTGTCACAGCCTGTGATGTACACATATTTCTCTGATTTGTTTGGCACACGTTGCAGCTCTCTAAACCACCGGTAAAGATAGAATAAAGCCACCAGACCCACGATATATAGAAACATTTCTACAGGATCTGCAAAAAAAAAGACACAATAAAAATTATATACACACACACACACACCTACTTGTTATTTAGTGCCTATTTTTTATACTCAGTCCCTGGATGTCTGTCTCTCTGTGCACTTGTTGTATGTCTGTCTCTCTGTGCAGTTGTAGCATAAGTAATTTCCTCCAGGATAAATAAAGTTTTTTGATCCTGATTTGACTCTGACACACAACATAGCTGTTTGTAGCCCTGAACATTAAACACAAATGTTTTTAAAAATATTTTATAATTTTTATATTGTTCACAACATGCTGCGTTATGTGAACAACAATGTTCAACCAATCATAAAAAAAAAAAAAACGTGTGGTGTGACAGTACCAAGCCCATTTACAGTATAACACTTATAATAAAACAAATGTCTATTTGTGATCCTGCTTTTTTCAAAGTGTGGGCATAACATTTTAAGCCAGCTCCAGTCAAAAAGATTTTGTCTCAGAAATGTATCACATTGTGTGACCCTATATTGTAATATTTAAATGGATAAGTTTCAAGACCCTCAAGGAAGAGGGGTCCTTGTTTAGTCAGGACGTACAGAAAACATCTCATCTTCAGTAGCCTCTTTTCTTTTTTTCTCCAAAAAACGAATAGTTTGGCATCCCCACTTCAGCGCCCTTTCCCTGTGCTTTTGGTGTGATGCTTTTTATATAAAAGTACTAATGATAAATCACAACACTATACAAGTGAAACTACTCTTAGTTTTTCCTTCACTGATTTTGTGTTTGATTTCTTTGACACAATGTTCCACATGTTTCTGTATTTTTCCTTAAATCAATTTTATATGTTAAATTTACATATAATACATTTTTTTGCATTGACAAATTGTGGTGTGGTTTATATTTAAGTGTAAAACCATACAATATGCACATGAAAACAAATTAAAAATAGTGTCGGTAGGAGTCATTAGCATTCTGATAGATTTATAGCAGGGTTTGTCTGAATTAATCTAAAACATAATTTATATAATATATAATAAAAAACTGTACTAATTTCTTTATATGCAGTAACTTAAATGTCATACCATATAACAAGTTTACGCACTAATACAATAAATAAATTCCATTTACGATACAAAATCTAAAAGACCACATACATTTTTTAAAAAACCTAAGAGTCAGGGAAATGTCAACTTGACATCAAGTGCAGACAACAAAGAATTAAGATGTTATGTCAGATAGCAATGTAGACTTTGGTTGCTTGTGGTGTAGTGGATCAGGGGCAGCACCGCAGGGAGTAGTAAATGCAATAGTAACCAAGCAGACTCGTTAACAATTAACAAGATGAGCTTTAACCTGCGTGATCTTAGCATTTCGCAATTAGTCTACAATGTTGCGCTAATCACATCCGGAATAGCTCACGAAGTAGAGCTTTTACTGACGTCCTTGCTTAAATAAGCCCCATTTTATTCTCGATGCTTTTAACTAAATACGTGTGAAACCAAGATCACACTAAATGAGGCAGGTCTAGAGTTGCCTCTACATCTGTTGTTTTAGCCTTTGGCGTATTTCTGTCATTCACCATCAGGGGGCACTGCACCGCTTCGACGACAGTATAATGGTCACTGACGCAAATAAACAAATAACGATCGCATGCCTACAGAACGACAGTTCACTGGGGCTAACTTCTTTATAATATTGATGCAAATATCCGGTAAGAGTGTGATTAAATGTTTATCTTTTAAACCTGACCTGCACACGTCTGCCATTAAAAACGCCCCCCCACCCCAACACACACACACACACACACAAACACACAGAGTAAGCAGGGCTATAAGTACTAAGCTGCGCTTCTTCAAGTCCTTATTTCCACGCAGTCAGAATAGTTCGTGGAATAAGATGCCTGCCTACCTCTGTGTCGACTGCTGAAATGAATGGAGGGAGTCTTGTAAGTGTGCCGCGACGACTTTTCACAGTCTTGAAAGAGGTGGAGTCGCAGGTTTTTCCGGTATTACACGAAAACGTTTCCGTATTTTGTTACCGCTAGAGGTCGCTGTTGAGTGACGTGAGTCGCGGCGCACCAAGCTCGAGCGCGTCGTTTTTTCTTCGCTTATGATGAAATAAATAAATTATCACTATGCACTGTCACAAATAAATAATAAATCACAGTAAGACAAAATCACTGACTGTTTTATAAAACTGAAATGGAAGAATCACAGTCCATATCATGGACCCAGTTACTCCAGTAACTCAAGAGTTTCTTATTTTCTTAAGGAATACAGTGCAAGTACATGTGCTATTATAGAAAAAAAACAAAACTATTTCCTTGCTTTTCTAAAAATTAAATAGTTTGATGGGGTACAGGACTGACCAGTCTTACACTGTAAATTCTAATTAGTTTACTAATTAGTTTACTTAATTAATTACCTTACTTTAAAAAAACACTACAAATGGCTTGTTTTGTGATGTCATTAAACTGATGCATAATCATATATCCAGTGTTTACGCATATAGCACTTTGCACTGCCCATTCACACTGAATTTATCCACTGTTTGTGCCAAGACATCAAGCTGCACCAACTAAGGCCAACGCATAACCATCAGGTCACCACTGCTTCTTGCTTCTTTTTGACATGTGATGCACTACAGCTGATGGTCAATACATACATATTTAATGCACCTTCAAGAAAGGGAACACTCTAGGAGGTCACAGTCATCTGTAAAACTGTAAGACTGCAATGTACAAAGTAAAGAATATATCATTTGAATGTCTTACAGTTGAATGTCTGTGTTTGGCCTAAATCTGTGGTGTCCCAATTACACACTATATACTGTAAGTTATATTATATTGTACTAATGTTAATAGCATGAGTATGTCAGATTAGTACTGGTGAATCCGGCCCATGGCCCGAGGTTCTTACACACTTAAAGTTCAGTACCCTTGACACCTCACCATCTGTAGGCCGTAAAGCCATTAAGCGTATGTCCCCAGAACCAAATAGACCATTTTAGAACAATGTTGTATTCTTTTTTAGATTAAATGTCCATTTCTCTCCTGTCTTCACTTACGTATGGCCATATGTCATCAAGGACACTCCATCATCACACTGTAAAGACCAGGCATTTTGGTACTTCTGCCCCCATGACAGTAACATCTGGTTGAAACTTATTAGACAGGTGGCAAACACAGTATTTCCGACTGGTATATAATCTCTTGCTGATCATTATTCAGTGTGCTCAGAGACCTTCAATGCAAATTGAAGCTCTGCATTCCTGATTTTACCTAACCTTGTCTTTGGGAGCTCCCCCATATAGGGGAGAATCGTTTGAGAATCCATTTATTTTACTTTAAAATTGATCTCTATCTCTCTTTTAAATAAAACCTTTAAAAAATAATTGTGAGGACTCTGACCTCTTCTTGAAGAAACGTCGGCACTCATGAACATCAGTGCACAGAATATGTACATACTACACAATTTCAAACTAACAGGAACTGATGGAGTGTTGCTATGCCAAGGTACATTACACCAGCCTGTGGCTCTGAATACTACTACATCAATTTTTTTTCGGCACAGATTAACTAAAATGTCCATTAACCTTTACCACCATGCCTTAAGACACCAAAGACGCTGCTACAGATGAACACTGCTTCACTTCTGCTTTACTTTGCTGATATTGTAGATCAAGAGATTTTTAAATACTACTTTTAATTATACTCAAGAGATAATCACAACAGTAATATTATGGTTACTTAAGAAATACTTTTCAGTACTCTTCCACTCCTGGTGAAAAGATCACAGCAACTCACTATGCCCATGATGCAAGTTTTATGACTGGATATTTTAAACAGCTACACATTGTACTTGAGGTATCAGTTTAAGAGCTGATTAATAACTGATAATGCAGGTTTAAGTTCCTCAGTGTTCAGCAGTTATTCACCGAGCGGGCACTGACCTGAGATATTTGTACCATTAGTGCCCATTGTCTGATTAAAGACTAGTAAGTTTTCTGACATTGATTTTAATCTTTATTCAACCCCTGCAACATGTCTGACATTCCAGTACAGAGTTCATGCTGAAAAATACTTCATACAGTACACCACTCAGAGACGAGCATTTCTTCTGTCTCAATAACCTGTTATTCCTCTTCTTATCTGAGGCTTGATGAGTCAATGAATTGAATTAAACCTAGTGACTTAATGAATCAGTAAATGCAACAATTTTAAGATTTACTAGTTGTGCTAATAATTAAAATAAAATAATTATTTAACTTTATCAAATGTCTGGTGTCATAACAGTGTGCTGCATAATATTGTACCCGGTTTTTAACTGTTTAATTTCCTAATATGTGGCGTTATAATGAATGACCTATATACAGCCATGTGTATTCATACTATGTGTAATATTCTTACCATGAGTATAATCATACAATTAAAACTCATTAGCCTATTGATAAACCACTGTCTGAGTATAGATAAATCCATATAGAAATCTTACATTTACTGTGGTGTAATCTCAGCTCACTAATTTGTGCCTACTCTCATAGTTAATATATTATATATATATTTTACTGTTAATTAGCCTACTATTTTCTTCTGAGTAATCATTCTGTTGACATTACTACATAGTGTCATAATTTTTCACTTAAAACTTCTGCAAGCAAATTTAGCATGCTGAAAATAAATCATAAATTAAAAAATAAAAATTGACTTTTTTACATTAAATTGTTTTCATGTGTCAAAACACATACAGCACAATATCAAACAGCAGAAAGCTGCTTTCATTTTTCAAAAATCATTTTTTTTACTTTCAAACTGTTCTTAGGAGGTCAGATGTGATTAAAAAGTGTGGTCAGTGACCTCGTGGCTATTAGTGAATTATTGTTTTAATGTCATGCTTTCTAGGTTACTAAAATAACACACAATAAATATAAAGTCTGTGATTGAATTTTTATAGCACGTGATTTTATGAGTTTTCTTTAATTGAATGTGTGATATATATTGTCATCCATGCATGATTTTATGACTTACCTCACATCATACACCACACCCTGTACTGTGATATTTTACCATCCTGTACTTTTGATGGACTAATGGCCTTGAGGTTGTTCAACCTAATGGATTTCAGCCACACAGAGAGCTGATGAACACATACATGCTTTTAAAAAAGGTTTTGAATCTCTGGAAACTAAAATATGAAAGAAGGATTCAAGCAACAGATCCAGCTTTAAAGTTTAAAATATATATATATATATATTTAAAATTGAATGGAGAAAAAACTACTTATTACCTAAACCAATCTCAATGTATTCCATATAAACAGATGGTCATGTCAGTACTTTAAAATAAACCTTTCGCCAGACCATTAAGATATGTTTGCCAAAACTATAATTTCTTCAAATTTTGATTGAGAGACCACATAGATATCTCTCTTTTTCTCACACTTCGGCTGCAGGGACTGACACATACAAGCTATAAAACACAAACAAGCAGGAGTCACTTATTTATAAGTGAAGAATCACACATCCCACCATCAGTGGATTTGCATGCCACTACAGTCTCTAATTGTACACTAACAAGACATGTCAAGAAACAAGGTGTGGTAATAAAACAACTATGTACACAACACAAGTGTATATGACAGACTTGTCCAAAGGTGGCCAAAGGTGCAGGCACTTGAGCACCCTAAGCCTTTTTACAAGGTGAGACTGGTTCACCACCCAAATAAGATATGGTCAGCAGTGGTCCTAAGGTGGTTCCTTCCAGTGAAGGATAGGGTAGAGGGTGGCTAAAAAGCGGTCCAGCTAAAGATTGCCTATAGCCAGACTACATGCACCTTCTGTATGGTAGTGGTACCTAATAAAACTGCCAGTGGGTGTAGAAAGGCCTACAGTAAACTGGCATATATCATGGTGTATAAACAAATATTATACACAGTTTTACATTTAATGTCTACAAATGCAAAGTGTACCTCTGAATTTCTGAAGACCTTGGCCTTGTCTAAGGCTTTGCAGAGGTAATGTCTTATCAGTCTAATAGTGGGGCAGACAGCCATGGAGGCGTGGACTGGACACTGATAGCATAAATCCACCTAAGGAGTTGTGCTCACTGATAGTGACCATACTTTGTACAGACCCTGTTGGAAATTCCTAAGGATACAGAGAAACAGGTGAGTACTCTTTCACTCATACTACTTAATCTTTTTTCCCCACAGATGATTCCAGACATATCTCAATGAATCAATATACCTAAACATTGATTGGTGCACTTTCTCATTATTGCATGATTACAAACTTGGTATGCAAACACAGCAGACAACCCCAGATAATCATAAAAAGTCTTTTGTCACTTAAGTTAATAAGTATTAATGAATATAATGAAAAGTTTAAAATAGTCATATTTTTCAATGACTATATATGAATAATGCTTAAAATAAATGAAACCACTAGACATGAATTTATGAGACCGCCAAGTTAACCCTATGTTACTATTACTTCATTACTTTCTTGATTGCATAGTCAATACAGCATACATGGGTACTACTGGTAAGCACTTTAAAAGCAAAAGTTAAAGTGATAGAATTATTTATTAAATTATTATTAAAACAACAAAAAATATCTGTCGAAGCAATATTTCTATAAATAATCATTGAAGATTACTAGAAATAATAGCAATCAAAAGAACATATGATTTATGAAAACAAGGCTGCGAGTAAGGCATAAGAATGAGAAGAGATAGGTGGCAATCGATGATGTCCTGTCTAGCACTGAATGTTGTTTTTTGGCATTTTGTGTCATTAACTTTTTCAGAATTCATAACAAAAGAAAATATATGTTGAACAGACAGACTCACTGAGCATTAAAGAAGCCACAGATCACAAAGTATGAAACTAAGCAAAGGTGGTAAAGGTAAGGCCTGTGATTTTGTTATAATAAACCTCTTAAGATAAGGCCTTTATCATCTAACTTTTTTTCTATCTTTATTTCCCAGAAAATGGAGAAAGGTGAGTAGGGTACCTTTATAATAGAATTAAAAAGGAATATGGCCTGTGGTCTGTATGTTTAATATTAATTAATTATTTTAAAGTAAATAATGTAAGTAACTTTAATTTCATTTTCAAGGATTAAGACTGACAAAAATGAAGAAAAAGTCCTGGGAGTTGGATTTTTTCAACTGTTCCGCTTTGCTACATGGATAGATATTGTGATGATGGTGGTGGGGGGTTTGTGTGCGCTCATTCATGGGGCCGCTTCCCCTCTCATGCTGCTTGTCTATAGCATGATGACAAATACCTTTGTGGCGTATGAGCTGGAGGTTCAGGAATTGGCTAATCCCAACAAAACCTGCATCAATAATACTGTGACCTGGACTAATGGGTCCTTAGTTGAGCTGGCAGATAATAGCACTGTGCACTGTGGGTGAGTGCTGCAAAATTATCTGCATTTCAATTAATATGTTTACATTAAGCATTATATTTTTGCAGGCACTATAGAATGCATGTTGGTAACAGGGGCTAAAATATGTCAATATGCAAAATTGCTAAGATATTTATTCTTTTCTCTTATACAGTGTGGATATTGAAGCTCAAATGACTATGTTTGCCTATTATTATATTGGCATCGGACTGGGAGTGCTAATTGTTAGTTACTTTCAGGTATGACAAAAAACACACTACTTTATCTGATTATCGTTATCATGTACACGTCTCATGAACATGATTATCATAAAGCAATGATAATGAGAACCTTAAGTGATGCATTTGAACAGACTTCACCCCCTCCCTCTTAATACAGATTTATTTGTGGGTTTATGCTGCCGCAAATCAAACACAAAGAATCAGAAAAACATACTTTAGGAAGATCATGTGCATGGAGATTGGTTGGTTTGACTGCACTTCTGTTGGGGAGCTGAACACAAGGATATCTGAGTAACGTTGAAATTTTGCTTTTCTTCATGGACAATCAATGAAATAAAACTCCCCAAATCTACATTTGAAAGTGTTGTTTCATTGAGCCTTTTTTCTTTTTCTCTTTGTGTAAACAGTGACATTAACAAAATCAACAATGCAATAGCAGACCAAGTAGCCATTTTCATTGAAAGGTTCTCAACATTTATCTTTGGCTTTCTGGTGGGCTTTGTTGGAGGATGGAAACTGACACTTGTGGTAATTGCTGTGAGCCCTCTAATTGGATTGGCTGCAGGACTAATGGCCATGGTCAGTGATAATTCATTTAATACAGTTTTACTCACCATTTCCCAAACCACCTTTAATAACTATTTTATGTCAATGCAACATTAACAAAAATATGTTTTCCAATGAATATGTTGTAGTAAAACTTGTTTGAAAAATTACCTTAAGTTTTCTTAGGTTTGACTTATAATGGAAGCCATGTGTGTGCAGGCAGTCGCAAGGCTGACAGGGCGTGAACTGCAGGCCTATGCTAAAGCTGGAGCCGTAGCTGATGAAGTTCTATCATCCATCAGAACAGTAGCAGCATTTGGAGGAGAGGATAAAGAGACGGAGCGGTATTGTTTTTTGCTTTCTTTCTATTAAAATTACCCAGAACATCATTCATATGAAACTGGGTGTAGTAACTTAGTAAAAAATGAAAAAATATTGTGCTGTGTGATGCATTAAGAAGGTACTTTTGTTATCTCCAGATATGACAAGAACCTTGAAGAAGCTCAGGCTTGGGGTGTAAAGAAAGGGACAATCATTGGCATATTTCAGGGTTACCTGTGGTGCATCATCTTCCTCTGTTATGCCCTAGCCTTCTGGTATGGCTCTAAGCTTGTCATTGACACCAGGGAGCTCACACCAGGAACCCTTATTCAGGTGTGAGCCATTCTCCGAGATGTAGTACATTTTTTATTTATACTATTTACAAATGAAAACAAGTTTTTTTTATATATTGAGCTCAGGTACAATCTTGGTTGACTAGCAGCTCTTAAACCAAGCCTAAGTTTACTGGTATAAGAAGTTTTCTTTGTTGACTAAAAAGCACCATGTAAGTCGCTCTGGACAAGAGTGTCTGCCAAATGCTGTAAATGTAAATGTAAATGTAAGTTATGCATTTAATGAATAACACTTAAACACGTAATAACTAAGAGTTAAATAAACAAAGTTCTTCATAAATTCCCTCAAACAACAATAACCACAGTAAAACAGTGTTCAACACCAAGAACTTTCCTTTAGCACTGCAAATAGATGTGCTTTTATTTTATCTTCAGGTGTTTTTTGGAGTGCTCATGGGAGCCATGAATCTGGGCCAAGCTTCCCCATGTCTAGAGGCCTTCGCTTCTGGTCGTGCTGCAGCCAAGAGTATTTTTGACACCATTCACAGGGTACGTCTTCAAATGACACAAACATCTGACCCATCCCAGAATCAGTGAGCCTCTGTGTCTTATGGCAACTACTATGCTCAAACAGATACCAAAGATTGACTGTTTCTCAGAAGAAGGGCACAAGTTAGAGAGGGTGAAGGGGGACATTGAATTCCATAGTGTTGAGTTCAACTACCCCTCCAGACCTGAAGTAAAGGTTAGATTCCTCTGTTTTCTTTATAATTTAGTTTTTTAATAACCCATTTGTTACAAAGAAAGGGTTTGTACATCATAAACTATAATAATTCTTTCATTTTAGATTTTAGATTATTTAAACTTGGTGGTTAAAGCTGGGGAGACAACAGCATTTGTTGGACCTAGTGGATCTGGAAAAAGTACAGCAGTCCAACTTATTCAGAGGTTCTATGATCCTGATGAAGGAATGGTAATTCACTGCATAATGTGCATGTTTACTATACTCATCCATATAGACTAGCCCTATGTTATTTGTACCCTAACCTAGAGTGGTAAAGCCTGACATGTAGACAAGTTGCTTGTTAGCTAAACTGTCCCATCTCTTAGGTTACACTGGATGGCCATGACATTAGAAGCCTGAATATCCAGTGGCTAAGGTCACTAATAGGCATCGTAGAGCAAGAACCTGTTCTCTTTGCCACCACTATCTCAGAAAACATTTGCTATGGCCGACCAGGTGTCACCATTGATGAGATCATACAGGCTTCCAAAGAGGCCAATGCTTACAACTTTATCATGGATCTGCCACAGGTAAATGACCAGAACCTTATCATACAGGGTAGTATCTAAATTAGCAGTGTGTTGTCTTATCTACCGAAGTGGGTGAGATCTGCACCTTGATTTCTTAGTTAGTGTTTGGAAAGATTGTTCTGTAGGGATCAGGGAAAACTACATTTTACTCTCTGAAAGAAGAAAGTAGTATATAGAAATAAGTCCAAAATGTACAATTAGCCCTTATACAGAATATAAGCAGCACAAACACCCCACCTTAAATTAATTGTTTTTAACTCCCCCAAACACATTTACCAATCTGTTTATTAAGTCTGACATAATTTATAAAAATGAGGCCATTTTTGTGTCCAATGGCTACTTTAATAACAAAAGCAAACACAAAAAAGCAAAAACTACTTTTTCATGATCACTTCTTTCTATTCAGCCTGTAGAAGTTTGGCCTGCTCGTTCACATAAAGGTTATAAAAATGTTTACTCTGGACTACTTTTAGAACGGAGGGCAACCAATCAGAACAGAAAACACTAACACATTGTTGCTGTTGGAACAAAACCTCACATTACCAACAAAAATAATGTCACATGAAATTATGGCACAATGAAAACAACAGCTGAAAACTTCAACAGTTGTTAAATGAAACATTAATAAAATGGCAATATGATATGAGATCTTGTTCCTAATGCAAAGATATATCAGCCTGAGTGAATTATAATGACATTTCATTTTAAGGGATAAAGGAAGGTCGAAAATTTATTATAAGTAAATGTGTTTTCAATGCATTATTGAACAACAAAAAAAGCTTTTTTTTGCAGAAATTTGATACACTAGTTGGAGAGGGTGGGGGTCAGATGAGTGGTGGGCAAAAGCAGAGGATTGCAATTGCTCGAGCACTGGTGAGAAACCCCAAAATCCTGTTGCTGGACATGGCCACGTCAGCCCTGGACAATGAGAGTGAAGCTGTGGTGCAGGAGGCACTTGACAAAGTGAGACCAATTAGCTTTCACTATTTCACTAGAAAAGCATAAACTTCTACATTTTCCACTTTTAAATTGCACTTGGTATATCATCCCCCACACCTTTATTGCCAGGCTCGCATTGGCAGAACCACTATCACTATTGCTCATCGTCTGTCTACAATCCGTAATGCAGATGTAATTGTGGGCTTTGAGCATGGCCGTGCTGTGGAGAGGGGCTCACACAGTGAACTTCTAGACAGGAAAGGTGTTTACTTCACTCTTGTTACACTCCAGAACCAAGGAAGTGATGTCCCTAATCACAAAACAAAAGACAGTGAGTAGATTCTGTATGGATATTCTGTATGGATAAAAATTTTATTTGATGTGTGATCACTTGATGTGTTGTATTGTTTGTGACAAGATGACAAATTTTATCTATTTGCCTGTCTTACTAAAACAGCAGCATCTGAGGCTGCCATTCTTGAAGATGATGGATTTGAGAAAATGCGAAGGTTTAGCAGGGGGAGCTATGAGTCTAGTTTAAGGTAATGTGAACAACAAAAGAATTTATACTTTTTAAGAATTTAAAGTGAAGATGCCTTATTTTGTGGGATAGTTTATGGAAATTAGCTACATGTTTAACAGGAAATCCCTGCGAATGAGGTCTCGCTCTCAGATGTCTAACAGCCTCATTGATGCTATTTCTGGAGAACTGAGATTTGATTCTGACAGTTTCAAAATGGACACAGTTGAGGAAAAAAAGGTAATATTTGGTGCAGCAGATTTTCAAGGTTTCAGACTGTACTGGATTCGTTCAACATTGAAAAAACTACTTACAAAACAAACATTTTTTGAAAATAAAATATATTACCATAATGTGTATATAGTATATTATACATAATGATATGAAGCTAAATAAATAAATAAAAACATTTGAAACTGGGCTAAGTAACTTAATTAGTATGATTTCTTGAAATAAGCAAATCAGATCTGCACAATTCTTGCTTATTTTGTGCTCATTTTGTTTAATTTTCGTCAATAGATTTTTTTGCTATCTCATTTTCAATATATTTACAATGTATTACAATATAGTTTTTTTAAATTACTAAGATTTTGGTTTTTGGCAGTGAATGAAACATTTTAATCTACAGCATTGATTCTACAATGTAATGATGTAGTTTCACATTATTTATTCTGATTGTATTACAACTATTATTACTATTATTATTATTATTATTATTTTACATCTTTTTAGAAATTTGATGATGCTGGAGAGGAATTCACTGAATCTGCACCTGTGGCTCGAATTCTGAAGTACAACCAACCTGAATGGCCATATATGTTCCTGGGCTCTTTTGGAGCAGCTGTAAATGGATCTGTTAATCCTATTTATGCCCTTTTGTTCAGCCAGATTCTAGGGGTGAGAGATATTATAAGTCTACACTCGTAGCAGAATATTTGCAGTAGAAGACTACAATGTTGGCCTTACCATATTTTATATGAAGATAATATGAATATTGTTTCTCTGTGCAGACATTTGCTATCAAAGACCTGGATGAGCAAAGAGAGCAGATTAATGGGGTTTGTGTTTTGTTTGTCATTGTGGGATGTATGAGCTTCTTCTCACAGTTCTTACAAGTAAGGTTCTGCATTTTTCTTTTTTTTATTTATTGAATGATTTATGACAGACCTGTTAACATGTATAAAAAGAGTGTAGTTTTACAATGTTCTGTGTCCATTATGCCAATATTTAGAAGAACTCTGTGTAGACAGAGTAATGCTTGTTGCATTATATAGCAGGTGAAACCAGTATTTCTTATGAGCAGTGTGTACATTGCAGGGATATTCTTTTGCTAAGTCTGGGGAGCTACTGACTCGCAGACTGAGGAAGATCGGTTTCCAAGCCATGCTTAAGCAGGAGATTGGATGGTTTGATGATCGTACAAACAGTCCTGGGGCTCTTACCACAAGACTGGCTACTGATGCGTCCATGGTGCAAGGAGTAAGTAAGCCTGGCTGGCAAATAAAATGGCCAAATTGATGAAATAGACCTTTAGACTTGTAAATGTACTTTCTGTTATAAAAATAAACATCCATGGTGTCTTCAGGCTACTGGCTCTCAGATTGGGATGATTGTTAACTCACTAACCAACATTGGAGCTTCGTTCATCATTGCATACTACTTCAGCTGGAAATTGAGTCTGGTTGTGACCTGCTTCCTCCCCTTGATTGGCCTCTCTGGGGTCTTTCAAGCTAAAATGCTGACTGGGTTTGCAAATGAAGACAAGAAAGCAATGGAGGCTGCAGGGCAGGTATCATAGCTATATTTGTACTTCCCTATTTTAAAAATGTACAATGTGCAATATATCTTGTTTAGAAAATGTATCTCTGCCCATATTAATATATTTCTAATATGAGTTATGCCTTGTTTGAGCTTAAGCATTTCAATGGTTTAGTGGTTCAAGATTTGTTCTTATAGGTGTCCGGTGAAGCTATGGCCAACATCAGGACTATTGCAGGATTGGCTAAAGAGAAGAATTTTGTGGATCTGTATGAAGAGCAGCTGGAGGCCCCCTACAAAGCAGCCAAGAAGAAGGCTAATGTCTATGCCATCTGCTTTGCGTTTGCGCAGTGTGTTATCTTCATGGCATATGCGGCCTCTTTTAGATATGGGGGCTATTTGGTTAATTATGAGGGACTTCACTACGTAGTTGTTTTTCGGTAAGGTTTGAAAAATGTTTATAATATATTCTATTGCATAGGGCTTCATGACAACAGTCCTGAAGGCCCACTGTTGCTTCCACTCCAGCACAGTTTGGTGACACCTAGTTTAACTACTTTGCTAATTAGGTACTGTGGGTGTTTTTACCCTGTCCTGTAGGGCCTGTCCTGTACAGCTTTGTGGTTAAGCAGATCATGACTGCATTTTAAATTGTTTAATGTGGAACATTTTTGCCGTGGTTCTAATTTTCTCTATTGCATATTTGTAACCGTGAATGTTTAAGGCAACTGTTTTAAACAAAAAAGCATTTTTAATACAAAAGTATTTAATTTATTTAAGTGAAAAACAAATCACCTTGTGAAACACCTGTGTGAAATGTACTTGCCCCGTAATGTAAATAGGAAACCTGTGGCATCAATAACATTACTGAAACAACTGTTTCAGCTTCAACTCATGGACAGATGAACAGGCATTTCTGATTGAGAACAGAGTTCACAGTAGCTTTAAGATTTCTTCAGATCCTAAGGCAGCAAAAATATATAGAATTACAGAAATCAGGATCAGCACATACTTTTTCCATGTATATAAATAAAATGTATTTATTATAATAAATATTACTATGAAGTAAAATATGTATTGCCAGATCTTGTGATTAACACAATGTTTATTTGATCCCCTAGAGTAATTTCGGCCATTGTCATTAGTGGCACAGCTCTTGGAAAAGCGTCATCTTTCACACCAGACTATGCCAAGGCCAAAATTGCTGCTGCTCAGTTCTTTAAACTGCTGGACAGAGTCCCCAGAATTAACGTTAGTCAAACAGAAGGAAAGAGATGGGTAAGAAAACAAAGACATGTGTTGACAGTATGATAAAAAGTTATGTATGTATAAGTAAAAAAGCTATGGAACTACATTTATCAATGCAACCTTTAACTTTAACTAGTGTAAGCCAATTTACATCTTTTTAATATTTTATTAAATACATTTTCTCTTGCAGGCTAACTTTAAAGGTAGGGTTGAGTTCAAGAACTGCAGATTCACATACCCAAGTCGGCCAGACATTCAGGTACTGAGGGGACTTGAGGTGGCAGTGAGCCCTGGACAGACACTTGCATTTGTGGGCAGCAGTGGATGTGGCAAGAGCACAAGCGTACAGCTCTTGGAGAGATTCTATGACCCAGACGAAGGCCAAGTGGTGAGAAACCATAGTGTCATTGGTCTGGCTCAGCAAGATAAATTTACATGCAGATTACAACCATTTTAAGGGGAATTCTTATTGTTACAGCATTTTAGAAGCAAATGTTGTACATGTTGCATTTTCAGGATTTTTTCAACATTGTATTAAAATATTAGCAACAATATAGCTGAAGATGTAAATGCTGAACATATGCCTTTCCTTCACTCCAGTTGATAGATGGACACCCATCACATGGTGTTAATGTACCATTCCTGAGGTCTCAGATAGGAATTGTATCTCAGGAGCCTGTCCTTTTTGACTGCACTATAGCAGAAAACATCCAGTATGGAGATAATCTACACTCCATCAGCATGGAGGAGGTCGTGGAGGCTTCTAAGAAGGCGTATCTGCATGATTTTGTGATGTCTCTGCCAGATGTGAGTAAAAAAAAAAAAAAATTTTGAACACCATACGAAATTATATTTATTATGATCAAATTTATAATTGCACAGCTACACCGCAAATTTGGAAACAACCTAACACAATAAAGTTACATACTGAACAAACTCATAGCTTCTTGTGCTCCCTTCTTGATTCATAGAAATATGAGACTCAAGTTGGAGCTCAGGGTTCTCAGCTCTCTAGAGGGCAGAAGCAGCGCATAGCTATTGCTCGTGCCATCATCAGAAACCCCAAAATCCTGCTGCTGGATGAGGCTACCTCTGCACTGGACACAGAAAGCGAGAAGGTAAAATATCATAAATGGACTTATGATAATTTTTGTTTTATGCACTTACTGTAAAACGAACGAGGAATAGATCACTCATTTTTCACTCCTTTTTTTAGTATTGTTAAATCTGTGTACTTGATTCAATTTCATTTTCTGCACATACAGACAGTTCAGGCAGCACTGGATGAAGCTCGGCGAGGTCGCACCTGCATCGTCATCGCCCACAGACTCTCCACCATTCAAAGTGCTGACATTATTGCAGTGATGTCACAGGGTGTTGTTATAGAAAAAGGGACACATGAGGAACTTATGGCGAAGAAAGCGGCATACTACAAATTGGTCACCACAGGTGCACCCTTAAGTTAGAGTGATTTATGGACATTTTTGCTTTAAGAATTTGCATTTTTGTTGACTTTCCTTTTTCCTTTACCACATTTTATCAAAAATAATATAAAACTGGAGAGAAACACAATAGAAAGAGTTGTTCATGTTCTTACTCAAAACATGAATATGTATTTGCCTTAAAATAAACTTGAATTTAAACAGAAGGCCTAGATAATGAAAGAAATGCACAATGGTAATGTTTAACTGTTATACAGAGTTAAGATTACTTTAGTTAGGAAGGTTATGTAGATAATCATTAACATTCTGAAAAAAAATATCTGCTTTTACTTTTTAAGTTTTTTATACTTAAGAACTATTAAATCAAGTATCATATTAATGCATGAATTTAACTTGTATTATTTTGTATTAATAAAGTATCTTTATTTTTACTCAAGTAGTACTTTGTTTTCTGATGCTTAAAAATCAAGTCAGCTTGCTTTAACCTATATCATGCTATTTTTAATAGAGACAGTAACAGAAGAAGACACACACACACACACACACACACACACTTATATATATATAAACACACACACACACACACACACACACACACACACACACACTAATCCATGGAGTCAACACAAGGGGGAGCCAATCTCAAGCAGTAGGTCTGTATCAAACATTTAAGAGAGTTCCAACATTATTCTGCTGTTGGCTTTAATGATGTCGCTAATTCTAACCAGTGTTGAGCACATTACTGTAAGAAAGTAATTAGTTATAGTTACTAGTTACTTCTTCCAGAAGAACTGAGCATTATAAAAAATAACCAGGGAAAGTAACTTATAGTTTAGTTTCAGTTCAAGTTTATTGTCATATACAGGTAACAATGAAACATCATTACCAGCAATGAAGTTCTTGGACTCAGAGCCTCCTCAAAGATTGCACACAAATATTAATTAAATAATCAAAGTAGAAATTAAAAACTATTA
>JBBPDA010000004.1:590706-627448 GCA_037974385.1 Arnoldichthys spilopterus | reverse complement strand
GGTTAAATGCAGAGGTCACATTTCGTTGTGGTGCTTGAGTGTGTTCACAATGACAAAGAGTCACTTTCACTTCAAAGAGTGGTTCAGTAGGTGATGAACATGTCCAGGCCGAAGGGGCTTCATATGCACCTTTTAGGGACAGTTAGTCCTAGATGTAGCTGTCTAGTGTCATCAAAAGTCAATTAGATGTTTGCATTACCTTCTACTAGTTATGTGTTTAAAAATAACATAATGCAAATAAAATCTGAGTGTGATCTTATAATACATGTTTTACCATAAATTTCGAAATGTGAAACACAATATTTCTTTGCCTTTTTTTTTCCTTTTTCCTAAAAACGACGATTTGAAAAGTACAAACAAAAACAGTATGTCATTACTGCTGGATCTAAACCTCATATCTCTAAAAATAGAAGGAAAAACATTAATAATAATAATAATATGTGTTTTAATTACCAGGATTAATACAAAAACACAAGAAAAAAATAAAAAAGCGTGATAATCAATGGTACAACGTTTTACCTGGAGACAATATAAAACCTCTGAGTCAGACCAGTGCATGTTACAGAGCAAGAATATATTTGCATCTGTTACAAGAAACTTGGTGGTTTAGGAGTCTAATGTCTGCCTGTTTTAAGTATCAATCTGTAGCTCATGCGACAGGTGTCCTGAAGGCAAACAGTGTCACGCAATGTAATTTTGAGTAAACATGGTGTTTCAAGGGGTTGGGTCATATACAATTAGTCCAGGTCACTCATGAAAATTTTTACAGGAGAGATCCATTATGGTGTCATTATCTCATTATGCAGGAGAAGAAACTGCCAGTAAATCCATATCTGCTCCTCAGAGGCAACAGTGAGGTATGATTTTGGTGATTACAAAACATATCTCATCTCATGGAGTTTCATACATTTCCATTGTTTATTTACAATGCAAATTGCTCACACTGCCCAGAAACACGAGTGCTTTAGGCCTTTCTGAGCACACTTTCATATGAGTGTTTAAGTGACACAACACTAGACTCAAAAAAAAGAGCCATGTACATTCAAACAAATGTTTAATTCATTATTGAGGGTATTATAATTTATAATTCCATACACTATGTATGATATTTACCATGCAATATTAGTATATTTAACCATTTCTGATGAAAAGTTCAAGTAAATAAGCTGGCAAGCTTTCATGAAGGAAAAAGAGTAGTTTTAAGTGGGAACACATCACTGTTAACTGTATTGCTGCCAATGAGCAAATCAAAGACTGCACAAACTAAAACTCAACACATGTCTCAACACATTTAAAACAAACTTTAGGTCTTTGTAAAATTTAAATGCACTTAAACGCAAGAACCTGGCAGGTGTACATAGTGTGATTTTTGTCATTGTCATCACATTGCACACCATTATTTCTCACTAAATCTTTGTCCTGCAGCAACACTAAACACACTAACACACACAATACACCCAACACACTGCACTCCTACTTTTACTTTCCTCAGCAGTGCTGGTGTTGTGATTATTGTAGCATCATCATCAATTTTTTACACTGAGTGGAAGTTTATACAAACTTCATTTCTGAAAAAATGTTTTGTTAAATGCAGTAAAAACAAAACTCTACAGTTTGTAAATATTCTTCTTTTGAATTTGATGTCTGCAATTTACTCGAAAAAAGTTGTGACAGTAAAAGGTTTATACAATATTACAGCAGTTTTAAACATTTCCCAATATGCAGGTGCATTAGTAACAGGAAAGCAGAGCATGATTGGGTTTAAAAGGAGCCTCCGCCAAAAACTGCAAGCAATAATTGTTGTGGCTCACCAATTTGTGCCAAACTTTGATAATTGTTAATCAGTTTAAAAAAGAAAATTTCACAATACAAATTGAAATAAGTTTGGTCTTCCACCTTCCATCTACAGTACATTATATTGCAGAAAAGTTCAAACGTTGGAAGACTTCCAAAAACCATTTAAAACACCCTTACGCTGCATCGAGAAATGTAACCAAATACTCTGTTCCACAAAGAGAAAGCCAAGCATCAAATCTATGCAGAAACATTGCTGAGTTCTCAGGGCCTGACCACAAAACAGTGGAAATGTGTGTTGGGGGAGGAAAAGTCCAGGATTTAGCTTGTGTTTAAGGGAAAGCGAAAGTCCATTGTTTTTTGTTTTTGTTTTGGCAAGACAATGTCAGGTATCATTTTGCATGGGCTATAACAGCATGGCTTCATAGATACAGAGCATGTATCTGACTGCCAGCAGTCCAGATCCGTGTCCTGTCGAAAATGTATGGAGCTTCATGAAGAAGCAAATCAGACAACAACCCCCACGGACTGAACAGCTGAAGTCTTTCATGCAAACAGGAGTAAGGAGTGAAAAGTATCATCTTCTGAAAAAGTATTTGTAAATTAAATTCTAATACAAATCTTCCAAAATGATGAAACAAGGCTAATGATTAGTGAAAGTTGCAAGCAGTCACTTCTGTCACATGTATGAAAATGGTCTTTAAAGCCTTATATCACTTTTCATGTGGAATTTACATTGGAAATTGTTCTGACCAGGCAAAATGGATGAAAGATTATACTACACAAACACCTCTTCTCACACCCTGCAAACCACCACATGATTTTATTAACATGCTCACCACATCCAGCGAAGAAAGATGCCAGTGAGTTAAATTAGGTGGTAATGTCAAATGTTGAAACATTTCACAACAGACAATGTACCCCCCCACTTACAAATCTTAATATCACTGCGGGGCATACAGAACATATTTGTATGATGACACCACCCAGTGGCAGTGATTTTTCAAACTTTCATCAAACACTCTCAGAACAAACTTAAATATGGAATTTGCTCCATAAACATTTTTGAGTTTAAAGGATCTGAAAAATAAAATAAAACTGAAAATATAATGTGCAATGATTTTTGAACAGGCCGTATTATCATATCATAACTTTATTTTTCTCAGTGTAGTAAATTCAACAAATAAACAGTAACCATACATTAAAATATGCAGCATGAGTGTGTGCTCTGTAACTTGTAATGTTATTTGACTGGAGTATCCAAAAGTTTGCATTTGATTTTGTGTCTGAAATCTGAACATTTTATTTGTTATACTTCTTTTACTGGCACAGAGTGTTAAATGACATTGTGTAACATCAATGTACTTTTATTTTAACTTTATTTTAAAAGATGACTCTGCTGGCAAAATGGTTTTATTATATTAAAGGCCAACTTTTATTATTTAAACATAACTGGCCAAATGTTAAATGTTAGTGACATTTAGATAATTTAGATAGATCTTATTGATAAACCGGTCATGAACTTTTTTAATAGCCATGATTATTATTATATTATAATAATTATTATAAGTCATACATACAGTTAAATCTGGAAATTACTTTTAAATTAAATGCCAGTTTGATGGAATGTACATTGTAAAGCTATCTTTAACGTGTTGTGTCTGTTTCCATTCACCATATTCATTTACAATCCACTGCATTTACAATGCAAACAACACATGATGCTATGAGACCACTGGAGTTTCCACACTGTTTCCAGTTTCTTGGGTTAATGGGGTTTATATTTGGTCATAAACTGGAAGCATGACAGAACGTCTGGAGCGTATGTGACAGCATCATCTTGTAACTACAGTATCAACAATTAAATAAAACATCCGCTATGTGGCACAATTCCATTTATAGAAGTACAGGTCTAAGGTTAATTAACCAGCACTGTGATTTGTTGGTCAGGTCTTTTAGAGCTGAGGTCTGTAAAATGATGAATATGCTTTATGCATATTAAGCTTTATGTGTATAGCAAGACCATAAGTATAATAAAACATCAGAGGACCACAGACAGCTCATTTTGAGTACTGTTTTAAAACACCAGACTGCTGGATTGCACAAAATGATAAGATTTAGGTTGAAATATATATAAACATCTTTAGCAGCTAGTAGCATGTTAATGTGTCTTTATTAAGAAGATTTAAAATATTACAGTAATTTTAGGTACACTCATTTACCAGGCTGTGTATATAACTTTTTTTTGCTCAGTCACCCAAAAAAAACAAGAAATTCTGTGTCATTTCAGAATTTAAAGCAAGTAACTTCACCCCCTAATGAATCCAATAACTAAACAATTATGGGATTACTGCATTTCTAAACCTGCTGTACATTTATATCACCTGGTGTATATTTGTCTATACTGTACATATAACCCTCTTAAACTCAGCTCACTTCACTCCTATTTAGAACATATTTAATACACTGTACATATAATCTGTATATTGTGCTGCTTATAGCCAAGAATACTGTACGTACTGTATTGGGCAGTGGTGGCCTAGTCGTTAGGACGCTGCCTTTGGGACCTGAAGGTCGCAGGTTCGAGTCCTGGCCCGGGCACTACTGAGGTACCCTTGAGCAAGGTACCGTCCCACTACTCTGCTCCCTGGGCGCTGTTTGTAGCTGCCCGCTGCTCCACGTGTGCATGTGTGATAGGTTAAATGCAGAGGTCACATTTCGTTGTGGTGCTTGAGTGTGTTCACAATGACAAAGAGTTTGCTGCATTTTCCACTAATGTATACTATTCTTTGTATTCCTGGATTTGGATTTTCGTCAGTGCTTCTGTAACATTTGTTCCTCTAGGTGACGCAAACCCATTTTGCCTCTTGAAGGAGATGGTCCACAGTTAGTCTGGCTGCTACCCTTCGAACTGTCCAATATGGATGACCCCACCAGGAGCTTACGCTACAGCTCCCCGGGTCATTGAAGCACTCAAGCCCTCACACCTCTACAAAGCATAGACCTTACGAGACTGACCTGGAATCTTAAGGGTAATAGGAAGAGAGGCCGGCCAAGAAACAGCTGGAGACAAGACATGGATGAGGAGCTAAAGAGGGACCAGCTGGTTAGAAGGGAGGAAGATAGCCCAGGACAGAGTCAGATGGAAGACTTTTGTCGATGGCCTATGTCCCCTAAGGGACAGAATGGCTTTTGAGGAAGACACTATTCTTTGCACTTCTGGTTAGACGCTAAATGCATTTCATTGGCTCTGGACTTGTACTCTGAACAATGACAATAAAATTGAATCTAATTTTATATTTGTTATAAAGTGACTGAGCTGCATGTCCATAACATCCCCTGTGCTGCTCTTAGACTCAACAGCTGAGTCTTTCTGATAAATGTGTACAAGGGAAAGGTCTATCTTAAAGCCACAAACACAAGAGATTCAACATGATTGCTTCTTTATTTAAATATGTCTGACTACAACGCCAGATTTGAATGACCATCCACAGGGGAGGGAAGAAAATACAGTTATGTGTAAAAGGATATCTCTGATATTAAAAGACAATAAGATGCAAAAAAATATATACTACATCTAACCACACATGCAGGAGATTACACACAGGCCATTATCTCTCTCTCCCACACACACTAGCACATACACAGAAGAGATGGCCAGAACACAGATTCCGAGGTGAGAAAACATAAATGACATATGCATATGTGGCTAGAAATTACATTAAGTTAACCGAATAAATTAGACAACAAGGCAACACTGTTCCTTACTTCTCGCTACTGCAGTGCTATTAACTGCATCGTATAAAAAAGTAGCACTTTCTCTGTTCACTGAAGGCTCTTAAAGGTGGAGTCAACAATTTTTACCCAAAACCTATGGAGAAATGCTCTTCACATTTCGACAGTTGTCAATAAAATCTTAACAACTGGGCACATCTGCTTACAGGTCCATGAGATTGTGTGTCCATGGTGCACAGTGGGGAGCTGTAGCCTAGTGAGCTGCTCAGATCTTCTAAAAATAATTCCAAACTGCCAGTTCAAGCTAAACTACAAAATAGTTTTTAGCACAGCACATCTAAAGATAATATTGTAGACTCTAAGTAGCTAGCGCACTCTTGGGTCAGCTATTGTTTAATAGCTATTTAGTGGTGTCGATGTCATGATTTTAAACATCACAGTTAATTTTTGACATATAAACTCAGGATGCCCTGGTATTGATGTCTAGGCAGTGCAATAATACATTTTAGGGGCAAGGCAAAACTGATGACCACACCTTCAAGTGATTGGTAACATAATGACCTGCTTTGTCCTGCTACATGTACTGATAACATGGTCTACAGCAATTGGTGATTTCAAAAGCTTAACAGCTTACACAGGTTTACTACATATTGCTAACCTCTCCTCTGCTCTTATGCATGGAACTTAGAACAACATTTGCTTCTGATTCGTGCACACAACCACACACACAAAGTTTTAAACTCATGCACATTTACGCGACCTAATATGTGCATCATTCCACAAGCATAAATGTGTTACATTTATGGCTTTTTCAATTTGACCTAAAAATAGAGTCTGCAGTGCAACACTGTATCTGCTAATAATCGCATTTATATTGTGTTACTCCCTCATTTATGTTTCACAGTTGTACGGCGTGATGAGAAAATGCGCTTAGAAGAAACACTAAGTCTGAAATCTCAAAGGTTCAAGAAGTGAAGATAACCACAACCTCGCCGTGCTGAAGGCAAATGCCAAAAAGACCTGATCAGAACTCTATGGCTTTCCTCCAGTCCAACTCAGATAATTGCCCTTTCCCGCCCAGCTCATTTTCACATTCAAAGGCCTTTTAGTGGTCAGTGTTGTCCAGCTTTATGGTCAGCATCCCATATTGCTATGCAGATATCCCTGCATTCCCCTGCAAGTGGCCCCTTGCCCCACTCTGAGGCAGTTCTGCTGGGTTGGGAGAGTGGAGTCAGAAATAGTCTCTTCGCCGCGAATCGTCGCTTATGAATGACGGATTCCACTGTGCTGGGTAAATGCAGGAGTGGCGTGAACCAGGAAGGCCAGAGAATGGGTAAAGTCCATTCCTTTCCAGGTCAGCATTCCGCAGAGCCGGCTGTAGTAAACAAAAGCAAGCTTTATTAACCTACATAAAAATAAAAAGGCACGCAACAAATCTGTAAACAAAAAGTCACATGGTAAAAGTGATTTCATGAAGGAACCTGTGAGCTTATTTCAAAAACAATCAAAAGCAATTTTAATATGCAGTCAATTAATCATGAACAATTCTATATTTCCCTTTACAGAAAAACATTGGCCCTCTTTCACCAACTGTTCTTTCGAAAAAATTTCTTGTCACATTATATTTTTAAATAATAAGTTTAATTATTTTGCAAAGAATTATGGTCTTTTAATATAAACACTAACAGCTTTACACATGTTAATTTACTTGGGGAAAATTCCATTTAAAAATGAGTGTATGATCATGTTGTTTATAGGCCTAAAGCAATAAAAAGGCATCATATATACGCACAGAGTAGTAGATATCAGTCATCTGCAAGAGATTTTTTGTGCTGCCATTTTCTTGCATCTCAATGGTCTCTCTGCCCCATTCCATAGACACACGGCTGTTTTTGGGAAACTCGGCATATGGAGACATTTGAAGGTCCCCACTTTTAAAGATGATTTTGTTGATATCATTTTTGTCTTTCCTGTAAGAGGAGACAGTGAGGATAGTTAAAGGTCTTACAGTTTTGCAGCATCAGGATGTTTTACCTCTTAAAGTGATAATGGATTGTTTAATACGCGCACAAAATATATGTAAAAGTACCCTACTGAGCAATGAAAAAGAAGGAAGGTTTACAGAAATGTACAATGGCAATACAATATAATTATTTTAAAACATTTTATATCCTTTTTTTTGACAAATTAAATGAATAACTTGTACCCCCACACACAAAGATCCCTTCATTTCTATTCCTTTCATTTGTATTAATGTACATAATGAGCGAACACATACCTGCAGCAAGTGCATATGAGAGCGATCATGACAACAAGCAACAACACCCCAGCAGCAGGAGACACCACCTTTGCTATCAGCCCATAAACTGTGCAAAAACCAAGTCAGTCAGTTAGGCCTTGCAGGCGATAAACAGATAAATATCGATATCTCAAATAAAATGAGCTGTACAACTCGATAAACATATAAAAGGCCACTCACAGTTAGTACAGTTGAAACCACCATAACCAAATGCACATCTGAAAGACAAAGCATTTAGGATTTAAAATTCTCAGAAATCACAGTTATGTACTGAATCGCAAAAGCACAGAAACATTGAAATTCTTACTTTACACAAGATCCGTTAACACGCATTAAACCATCACCACAGTCTGAAACAAGAGAACATCAGGAAAAGACTTAAAAATGCAACTATTAATATGCAATACCGCAGGCTTTCCACCCAGTTCTATATAGCTGTTACCTCTGCAGGTGGTGTCCTCTGGGTTCTTTTTAAAGTAGCCATCCCGGCACTGGCAGTATGGGGTCCCGTACGTATCACTACATACAGAAGACTGGTTGTCACATCTATTGTTTTGAGACCAGCACAGATTCCCCCCTGGAAGAAGAGAGAGATTTCAAACTTTGGCATTAAGCATTCAAACATCTTTTATATTTAAGAAAACATTTTCCCTTCTCACCAGTCACTCACCCTTACCAGCCTACATGATTTCTGGGGTGTACAAGATTGTAACTATTTACTGTTAATTCATATTTTGAATGATTTCTTAAATTATTTTACTAGCAGAAAAACAAATTGTGATCCAAATAATATGATCCAGTTTGTACACTTCGGTGTAGTAAAAGAAAAAGAGCAGATAACATACACAAGTGGAAAGCTAGAAAGCAGCACAGAGAGATACACAAGAGGAAATTCTCAAATCATTTTCAAAGGGCCAAGAGGACAATACATCCATGAATTAATTTTTTTGAGCAAAAATTATAAATAAAATCGCACGTTTAAAGATATTCCCATCAAAAATACTCCCTTTGTAAACTTTTGTTACTATGCAACACTGCTGGAGCCAATAGCACTGGAAGTTGCCCTGTAACTTGATACGTCATCAAAGCAGAAACAAAAAAAGCAAGGAACGAAAAAGAACTGAGGCAACATAGAAGAACAGAAGTGAAAAAGGACTGCAAGATGAAGGGTGATATAACGGAGAGAGGTGAAGTGAAGAAGAGGAAGAAGAGAAGAGGCAGAACTTGTAAAGCTGGGAAGCTGTTGTACCATGATATGTGAAGTGGTAACTTGAGAGTAGCTTGAGGGTGCAGTGTGAATGTGGCTTGCTGCAGTCTATCAGAAATCTCTGGATCCTTTTGTGGACGTCAGAGCTGGTCACATTAGCAGACATGGAGAACATGTTCACCGCAGGGATGTTCGATCCCTCCGCATCACTACACATAAAAATAACAAGTCAAAAGATCTGCATAATGATCCACACCACAGCAACATAAAGTTCATCATGAGTTTGAATAAACAAGCTTAAAGTAAGGCTGTGCATGAGGTACCAAAAGCCTATCAAATGTCACCCCCCTTGTTAGTTCTATATGTTCATTCTTCTTTTTCAGTGTTCTACACAGTCTAAACTTTCTCCACAAGGGGGACCTATAAGCACTCAAGTCACCTTTAGTCATAATAGTAAAATAAGGGGTCAGAGCAGAGATGATGTGTCATTAGATTAGTAGACTCCGCATTGGCCACTGATTCATACATCAGCTGTGCTCCCATATCGGTTCTGGCAAATTGTTGGTAAAAAAAAGTAAGAGAAAATTTAAAGCAGAGTAAAAATATGCCTGAATCGTGAAAATTATAACTGATTAGTGAATATGTTAACATTTCCTAGTGACCTGCCATTTTTAATATGTGACACTTTGCTTGTTGCAAACTTCACTTTTGGAGCTGGTCAAATACATGTGTAAGTTAGATAAATTAATGGTAAAGATAAAGGCCCAACTTTCTTATAATATAAGGATTATAAGTGTACTGCAAATATTTATTGAGATATGGTCACTGATTGTCAAAAACTTTCCTGAAGTAATCAGCTAGCCATGTAATGTTAACGAGGTAACACATTAACATTAACGTTAACTTACATTAACGTATCAGCACATCAACTAAAGGCTGAGACTCTATTCCCTTTAAAAATAGGTTAAAACTACCACAGACAGCTATCTAGTCTCACACTTTGAAGGTTTCCCAAAGACAAACTTTTAAGTAGACCTTATGTAACAAGAAAATAATCCACACTTCAGTGCATCAAGTGCTTTTTATTTAAAAAAAAAAAACTTTTACCTCAGTTGCTTCATCTCACCCATGTGGCTCTGCTTTGACATATCACAGCAATGGGCTGACCGTCATTAATGAAAACTAAGGCCACAAAATGAGCTCGTATTTGGCTATTTACCTTCGTGTTCATGATTATCTCTCAATATCTCTTGCTTTAGTCTAGACAGGCTAGAGAAACTAGCTGTCCTAGGTTGAGTGGAGACTTAAGTGTGTATAAAATGTGGATTTTTTAAATGTTGTTCTATGTGATCGTGTTAATTTAGCTGTTTGAAGTTGCTGAAGTAAGTTTCTACGAACTCTTAAGTGTGAGCTGACGTCTCTCCCTTGGTGTTTTCTTATTAAACCCATGAGACTTCCTCTTTTTCCTGATTCTATAAATGTTTTCCAATAATCAATAAGCCTCTAACTCGGAAAGTGTCAAGAAAACCCCACAGTGAGCTCTAGAACTCTGCTGGGTGTCCAAAGTGTTAAATAAAGCAAAACAGTTACTTGATAAATCGCCAAAATAATCAGTAATTACTCGACTACCACTGTAACTTAACAATAAACTCACCTCAGAGCTGAACGTCTATAGCCATGCAGAATGGAGAGAGAGGCATTCAGCTGAAAAAACACAAAAATGAAAATCAGGTGAGGAATAGTGAAGTAATGCATGTCCACCCATTTAAAACCTCTCAGCCAAGATGATGTCATGGTGATCTCACTAAATATAGCATGTTCAGTGAATGTGGAACACACTGTAGATCGAATAACTTTACTCAAATTGGTAAAGAAAGAACTGCTGCCTTGACTGATACAGCACTGTGCTCCAGGAATAACTGCATTTTACTGTTGTTGTGATACAGGTATCTACAACAGACACATCATTAAGAGCAGCAATGACAGAATAAATCCGATTTTATTAGGTCAGGTTCATGTCAAGCCGACCATAGGATGTTATCGGACCGTTGGTGAGCCAAACATTGCCCATAGTCAGCGTGATGTCTAAGGCCACTAGTCATTCCTTGCCAATGCTTTTTTGGCTGAGTGAGCATGCTGAATCTGCGTTGGCGGTCAGCAGTAAAAGAAAGCACATGAGAAGAAAAATGAAAGCAAGAGAAAGAGCAATTCAGGAAAACAGCACTCTCAAGAGAGCACACCCAGTGAACAGCCTGATTTTTCAACTCTAGTGCAAGTAGAAACATTTAGCACTATTCTAATGTCCAAGTCCTTAAAGAATAATATTTTTAATTTTTATTTGAGATGAGAGCTCTGAAGGTGATGTAATAGAAGACGAGCATTAAAAAAAGCATAGGTTACACATCCGATTTTGTGAATTTTTTTCCCTATATAAACCTCATTTCTAGAAATGTTGAAATAAAAACAACAATGTGTGATCAGTTAATTCTCTTGAACCTTTGTTTAACTGAGTTCCAGTCATTTTACTGATCAGCTGAAATGTATTTTGTAAATGTAAACACATTTAGAGTTTGACGCCTGCAATTAAAAAAAGTTGTAACAGAGCAAAATAAGAGTTAAGGGTTTATTGAATATTCAAGTTATGCTATTTTGTAACATTCCACAATAAGCAGGTTAACTGGTTAGAGGTAAGAGGATCAAGAATGGGTATAAACGTAGCATCCACCAAAGGCACAGTCTTTGCAAGCAAACATGGGTTACGGCTCACCACTTCATGAGAAGCAAACTTCATGAGAACTGCCAGTCAATTCAAAAAAGAACATTTCTCAACAAAAGATTACAAGGAATTAAGGTCTTTCATTTGTCATCTACAGGACATAATATTGTAAACAAATTCAGGGAATCTGGAGAATTCTCAGTCCTTGTAGGACAAGGCCAGAAACCTTTGAGCCCTCAGAAGGCACTGCATGAAAAATCATCCATCGTGCTACTGTGATAAATATTGCCACGCGGCCTCGGGCGGACTTACAGGGCATAATACAACCTGAAACTCTTTTACGAAAGGGAAAGCCAAACTTTAAAATTCAACAAAGCGAAGCTCTTTGGGCCCAAGCTCATCTGTGATGGACCCAAGAAGGAACCATGTCAAATATAGTAGATAGTGGAACCAAAAGACTGTGTGGAACCATGTGTAAATGGCATGAAGGTACTGACGTATATTGGCGTATATTAGGATTTTAAAGACATATTTTGTCATCAAGGTGGTCCTTTCCCAGGAATTTCGTTGTTATTTCAGCGGGCCTCATTCTGCACTTGCTACAACAGTGTGGCTTTGCAGACACAGAATGTGTGTGGCTAACTGGCCTGCCAGCAGTGCAGATCTTTCTCTTAAAGAAAATATATGGAGCTTCAACAAAGAGAAGAATCAGACTACAGCCACCACAGACTGAGCAGCAGTCTTGTATTAATTAAGATGGGCAACAATTCCACTTGCAGAGCTCCAACAGTTAGTTCAGATTCCACAATTAAACAGTGTAATTAAAAGGAAAGATGATGTAACACAGTGGTAAACAAGATTCTGTCCTTTATTGTGTTACAGGTGTGAAATTCTATATTTGTTGATATTTACAAAATACATTTGCGTTGATCAGTGAAAAGCTTTTCCATACATACCAGTTGTAGGATCTCTTTGTGAAACTTATGCAGATCAGCAGTCCTGAGGTGCAGAGAGCTGTTCACACTGAACATCCCAAGGAATGTCTTTGCTGTTGGACAAGAACATAAAAACACTGAAGTTACGTCACCACTGGCTTTAATTTCTTTACATTTAACCCTATATAACAGGTTTCATTGGGTGCAATTACTCACTTGAACATATTATTTAACCGCAATACGATATTTGAAAGTGACATGTTTGAAAGAGCACAATATCAGATTGAACTTATCTTCAAAATATCCCCAGTTCTAAACGAATGTTTGCTGTTCTGCATTAATTTGACCACCTACCTTGAGTGCAGCTGCGGCCATCCTCTAGGTCATAGCCCAGGGCACACTCACAGTTGAATGAGCCCCTGGTGTTCACACACACTGAATCCTGAGGGCATGGGCTGCTCACACACTCGTTTACATCTGCAGATCAACAGAAGCACAGCGACATCATTCGTCAACTAAAATAAACAAGGATATGGCGAGCTTTCCTCTGAGAATGAGCAGAATGTGGGTACAGTCTACTCTGTTTCATTAATAATTCTAATAATAAAGTCTACTAGATTAATTACAAACTTTAAAAATGTTAAAATAATGTTTACAGGTTTATGTGAATTTTCCTTCTTTTTTTACTTCTGAACACCAGAGAACTAATGCAGTAATAAGACTGAACATCTCACCCTCTGTGCACGTGGCTCCTGTCCAAGAGGGCAGACACTCACACCTGTAGCCATTCTTTAATGTCTGCACACACTTGCCTCCATTTGCACAAGGCCCACATGTGTGACCTAACAGGAGAGAACAGGGCACAGTATGAAATACCCTCATTCTGCTATAAAGATATAAGTTTTACAGCACAATGACAGCTTAACAGCAACAATGTTTTGGTAAAGACAGAATGAATGGGCAGACATTTTGATAATACAGAGCACGTTTTAAAGTTTTGACATAATCCTCCAAACATTTAACATGTTGCAGTTTAATCATACATAACATATACCCCATATCCCTAGAATTGAGTAAATTATTTAAAAAAATATTTCCCACTCCCCCAGATTTCCCACTTCCCCGGATTGCTAGCTTCTGTGCTCCTAGATGTATTTATCTTTGAGAATGAATGAGTCCATGCTGGCTGACTCTTCTACATATACAGCCAAAGTGAGTTTAGTTTGGACCCCAATATAAAGTGTCTGTAGAGGCTTAAAACCCCATATCATGTCCCCATTTATTAACAAGAGCTGGCCAAAAAGGTACAGAATATTTTAAGGTGATGGTTAAAATGATGGCACTGTTTTCTCTGCTTTCCTTCAATGCTCAACATACACATGCTCAAACATCATAGAAAGATGTGCAGTATTGCCAGATTGGGCAGGATCCTGATTTTTTTTGCAACTTAATATGACAATAGTTAATTAGCAGTGATGCTTTACCTTGTAACAATTAAATAAAATTTCATAAAAAAGCATATAAATAAGAGTAAATAAATAAATAGAATGTATGCAATACTTCAGAAAAATTCAATAAAGCTTAATAATAGATAAAACAATATGTTATTTGTTTTGTCAGCTTCCCAGTCATTTAACATCTTCTACGGCTTTGTTTATTATATCTAACATTTTCCCCTTCAAAGCTTTTGAACTTCATACTAATTATCTGAAACCTACGCAAATCCACAGGATTAGCATCTCTGCCTTCATCTGTTTCCAGATTTTTCACATTATTAAAAATACTTTAAAAAGTTTTAGTTAAACAATAGATGTGTAGGCGAAACATGAAACACACCAGGAGTCGTGGTGGACACCACAGGAATCTGCATGGTTGTGGCTTCCATCTGTGTGGAGCTTCTGTCATTGTGCTTTCCTGTGGTCATTATTGCAGTGTTTCTCGTAGGGCCACTCTTACTGTAGGAGGCAGTGGTGTGTCCGCCACGTGCAGTGGTGTTGCCTGGTGTAGCAGTGCTGGTCTCTAGGTGCAACGTGCTCACATCAGTAGAAATATCTTCAGGATGGGAGGAACTGGAGGACTGAGGAGGCATGGATGTTCTGGAGGTGGGAGAGTGCTGTTCTGTGGTGGATGTGGTAAGCACCTGTGTGGTTTCCATGGTAGAAACTGCCACATAGGATGTGTGCGTTTTGGCAACAGTGCTGGGTAGAACTGTTGTGGGCTGAGCTGAAGTGCCTGCACTAGTGCTAGCTAGCATTGTAGTAAAGACAGTGCTAGTAACAGTGCTTGAGACGGTACTGACAATAGTGCTAACCACATGTGTGTCCTCCTCTGAATGCTGTGGCCTCTCAGTTACTGTGTCTGCAGCTGTGGTGAGCACTTCTGTGGTCTCTGGCAGATGATGGGTTTGGGGACTGAAGGGTTGCTGGCCTGAGAGGAACTTGGAGAAGGAGTCATCCACAGCGGTCGGTGAGGGGAGAGCAGTGGTCAGGCCTAGAACAGTGGTTTCATCCATGTGAGTTTGAGGCCCATCTGGCATCTTGTCTACCACAGTGTTCGCAGACCCAGTAGAAATCTCAGTGGTCATTGTTTCACTGTCCTGGTGGGACATGTTGGTGCGACTGTCCTCGGGGGACACAAACGGAGTGACAGATGGTGCAGAAGCACTGCTGTCTGTATAGGACGTCCCACTGGTAGAGGAATCTGCTGAAGTGTCTACCTCACTCTCAGAGTTTACCACTGTGACTGGCAGAGTGGAGTTATGGCCGCTGTTGGAAGTAATCTCAAACCCAGACCCTGTGACATTGGGTTGTCCCGTCTGAGACTGGGTTCCCCAAAAGACATTGGGCACCTCACGCTCAGAGACAGACTCTTGGGTAGCATTTGCAGGATGATGATTCTCATATGTTCCTCTAGTACGGTCAGCCTCAGTAGATGAGGCAGCATCGGGAAAGTCTCTACCTTGAGTGACCCCTGTCCTCCACATCTCTGAGGTATTGCTTAGTGGAGCTGCTTCAGAGAAGCTCGACTCCTCTGTGTATGGAGTAGTACTGTTGGATGTGACAGAAAGCAGAGTGCGCTCACCAGCACGGCTGATAGTGGTGGATATGTAGGTGCTATCAGTATGTGAAATAGACTCTGTCACGTCCTTCTCTGTAACGTCCTTCTCTGTAACGTCCTTCTCTGTAACGTCCTTCTCTGTAACGTCCGTTTCTGTAACGTCCTTTTCTGTAACGTCCTTGTCTGTAACGTCCTTCTCTGTAACGTCCTTCTCTGTAACGTCCTTCTCTGTAACGTCCTTCTCTGTAACGTCCTTCTCTGTAACGTCCTTGTCTGTAACGTCCTTGTCTGTAAGCTCCGTCACAGTGAGATCTCTCACAGTCCTGGCCTCGGTTGCAGGCTGCTGTTCCATTGTTGAACCCAGATAGGCATCAGTGATGTTGGCTACTGTAGACGAACCTCCCCACTTGGTGACTGTGGTAGTGCTGAGTTTAGTGCTGGGACTCAGTAACTCAGTCGACACTTCTGGACCACTATGTGATGTCCAACTCTCCATGACCGTAGAAAAAGAGTTCTGATGAGTGGCTGTAGAAAAGCAGAGTGATGTATCAGACAACTTCCACAAGGCATTTTAAAAATGTATAGCAAAAATCTGAAAACATGTGGTCTCATCAGTATATATGCAATCCAGAATAATTATTTCATAAATAAGCCTGAATAAAAATAAATGTTGCAAATGTTATAAAACGTGCCTAATCGCCAATCAGAAACTCCCATGGGTTTGCTGGCTCCTTACATTATGTGTGGCATGCCACTAGGGTGTTCCTCTCACTTTGACAATCTCAGGAACCATTACAGGAGATGTTTTCAGAAGTGACTGCGGATGTAATGATTTTGGGTGGAGGACAATTGGCAGCCAAACCAGTCTAAGCTAACAAAAGTTTGAGCCCTAAAAATGGCGGTGACCTGACCCGTTGGGAATAGCTGTTTCCTTCCTTACGCTGACCTAGCAAAGTCCATGATACAATAATGTCACTCTCTACATGGAGTTCATACACTGTGAACACTGTTAACAACATGCATAAAGTCTTGACTCAGGAGAGACAACTGTGTTTCTGCAACATGCAAACATCTTTTAAAAAGGTAACTTATCAACCGTTAGTTCAACATTACAGAGAACATTTGGGAAGAGATTTACTTCTGCACAAAACTTTCATAGTACAAAAAACGTCTTAAACTTATCTAAAATAATTAAGAATTGAGGGTTAATAACCTATATGATTTCCTATTATGTAAAAAAACATCTTCTTCTAGATGTGAGGCATCTGTAACACCTCATGTAAAGACTGAAACCTTGAATTTCTACAGTGATCATGTAAAGACTTCAGGTAGCTTCATCTGAAGCTTTCCCTGGGGTAAGCTTAGTACAATGAAACACTTCTTAACAAGCAGTGACTGGGAAAAAGCAAAAATACAGTTTATTCCTTTTAATCTGGACCAGACTGCAAAACTACACGACACATTTCACATGGCCACACAGCGGCTACATCATATACATGTTCTTGGCCAGTAAATCCATTTGCATTATTTAATACTAATTTTTATAATTCAGTGAGTTTAGAGAGCTAAGATTGATCATACTGACACTAAAATCATAGGGAAAACTGCCTGCCTCAGTGCAACTTATGAACAGCTGTGAATATGCAATTCCACAAGTTCAAAAGCACAAGGGCTTTCAGGAAACTGGCTATAGGTGTGTGTGTTTTGTGTCATCCAGTCAAGTGTGCCTAAATCTTCCATTTCAACATCGGAGTTTTATACGTAATACAGAGGCCAATCTGCATGTTTACATTTTATCGGTGGTCTACAAGGTAAACAATCCTTGTGCAAACGTGTTTAATATTAAATAGATGGAAAGGACACTGGAATCAGACAGACAGAGCTGCAGGAATTCTGCAAAAATGTGACATCTGAATGAAAAAAATTTCTAGCACCTTGTGTGAGAGAAGAGTGTAGTTAGCCTAAGTGTCAGTAAGTCTATTCATATAAAAAATTTACTTACATTATTATAAGTAGTAGCAGTTTATAATAATGATAATATCATTAACAACAATAACAACAATAATTATAATGATAATAATAATAAGATTAATAATAATGCATTATTACTTTTATTTCGTTGTTAATTATTATTACGTTCACCATCACCACTATTACAATGAAGTGATGTAAACATACAAATGAAGTGACGTTGAAATGAAGTTTCATATTTTACACTTACATTTAGCCTACAAAGAAAACAGTACATCCAGCATCTATCAGCGTGAAAACTAAAGTTTGTTAGACCTTATGTGTCCTTTTGGTTTCAGATGAATTGATAACCTTAGGGGAGAAACGTGTGTAGAGAGACTGTCTTTCTCATAGTAAAATCCGAAGGGAGAATCAGAAAAACATGATTCAATACTCAGCTAAAATCTAAATCTTTAATGCGTACTCACACGGATGTGAGTAAAAGTGGAGTGAGTAATTCACTTCTGTACAAACCGCACAGCTGGAGGCACAACTTTCACTGACGCCTGCCTTTCACAGTTCGAGCTGTGCTCTTTAGCAAAGCAGGCTATCAGCTCATCGCGACTGCGCTAACGCGCTTCACCAATACTTTGCAATGATAAAGAAGTAAATTAGTGAATTGGAAAACTAGGCCATAGTCAGAAACTCCCCGACTTCACGATCACCGTTATTTCTCCAGCTGGGGCGCAGGACCCTTACCGCTTGTGTCGCCCCGCTCCGTGGAGCCAGGCGGGACATCGGAGAGCTCCGCAGTGGATAAGCGCCCGGAGCCTGTAGAGTGGAACTCCGCTGTAGACGCCACCAATCTCCTTAGCAAGCCAGTTGTTTCTTCTGAGTCAGCCGTCGTGCCCGAAAAGGTGAAAAAAGTTGCATCCGTGAGCGATATGTCGGTGCGTGGCGCCAAACTTTCCGCAATCGCCGATTTTAACAGGGAGAGGACGAGCGCGGTGAGCACACGACCACGGCGCCGCGCCGCACAGGTTCCCATTGTAGAAACCACCGCTAACTTTATCATATAAACAATTCGGCAACGTGGTCCGGGTCACCATCGGAAAACTGGACCCCCGAACAAGATTCCCATTTGTAAATCTCCCCGGAGAGTTGCTACAACTTCATTTTTCTCAGATCGAGCGCCTTTTTTTATTTCACCGCTCCCTCCTCGAAGCAGAGGCAGGAACCCGTTATGGCTCTGCCCCTATACAGGCCACTCCCACTCCGTTAACAGAGAACGGTTTGATGGATCCGCCCGTTTCCACGACTGACCACGCCCCCCACTTGCTAGTCTCAACCGGACCAGCTTTTAGCAGGAACTCGTGGTGGGGGTTCACCATGTGTTCAGAAGTATACAGACGACCTTTCGGGAAATTCAGCTACTCTAAGGTGCACCCAGCGCTGACAACACTTAACTGCACAGCCAGTATAATTTCTACAGAAAAAAGTATGGCCAATACAAGCTCGCCTGCAGAAAGGTTGGGACACTGCAAAAAGGATGTGATGATTTACTAATCATGTAAATCACTTTTAACTAATTAATATAATTTACAAGACCCATATTGAAAATAATACAGACAACATATCTAATGTTGAAACTGAAAATGTGATTGTTTTGTAAGAAACATTCATTTTAAATTTGATGCCAGCAACAAGTAATAAAAAAACTGTGTAAATACATCTGGGAGAACATCTCATAGCTTAATCGGCTTCAGGTCAGTAAGATGACTGAAAATAAAAAAGAGCCTACTGAGAGAGACTATTTGTGCAGGCAAATAGTGCAACAATTACATTCCTTAATGTAAAATTGCAAAGTATTTGAGGATTTCTTCAATATTGTTAAAATATTCAGAGAATCCAGAAACTTTACTTACAGAAACTGTATGTAAGCAACAAGTCAGTATTGGATAGCTGTGATCTTTGGGCTCTCAAACAATACTGCATTAAAAACAGATATGATTACTTAGTGAAAATCACTGCATGGGCTCAGGAACACTTCTGTAAACCACTATCTGGGAACACAGTTTGTCACAGCATTGAAAAATGTAGGTTAAAATTTTACCAAACCAGAAAAAAACCTTACAGTGGAAAACTGTCCTGTGGTCTCACAAATAAAAAAAAATGTGAAATTCACTCTGGAAATCATGGATGCTGCATCCTCCAGGCTAAAGCACCATCCAGCTTGTTAACAGCACACAGTTAAAAGCCAGCATCTGTGATCGTACAGGGGTGCGTTAGGGCACATGCTATGGGTAGCATGGGTTGATTGCACCATTAATTCTGAATGGTGTTTACAGTTTTGGGTGCAACATAAGCTGCCATCCAGACTTTTTAAAAAATTTTTTAGGGAAGGCTTTTTTTCAGTAAGACATGCCAAACAGTATTCTGCACAAATATACAACAGTGTGACATTTTCATTTTAGCTTAAGAAATCTGGATAACTGAGAAATTTGTCTTTGCCCAATACCATCAGGGGTGTGTGTAAACACAATGGCTCCAAACTCCTAATAAATTATAGTGCATATCAAAAACTTTTGCTCTAAAATTCCTGCTTGCATGAACAAAATTGTGCTGTGAACAGGTATTTTAGCAACATCTTTGACAAGACCATGAAATGCTTTTCCATGCTATAAGAGTTATTGTGCATGTCTTCACAAACCACAAGATGCTCAATCAGAAGCTAAGTTGGACTGTGGGGTCCATTTTGACTTATGCTGACCAGTTCTAACAGACTGGCAATGCAAGAAGCGAATGTGTGGGACACATACTTTATATTTACTTCGGTTTACTCTACAAACACTACATCTAACCCAGACTGTAACATACAGTCCATACAAGATTGCACATATTGTTTCAGGATAATGTAGATACGAGATCTATTGTACATCCTGTAAATTTAGACAGAGTGAAACAAAATTGTCTTGCCCACACCTCCAAATTGTCTTGTGGGAATAGGAATCATAATACACCAAAAGAAAAACAAAAAAACCCATATGTCAGAAAGTTTAATTCTGTTGTAAAGTTGCCACCCAAACCACTTCTGATCAGTCAAAAGACCAGAATATTTATAAATTACCTCACAACAGGATTACTGATTTGGAATCAGACTCCTCATGAGATTATGTTCACAGTCTCCAAAATTCTATATTATTAGTCCTGTATGGTTTTCCAACATCCGATGGTATTCACTATGCCACGCTAGAACAGGAGTGTTGATCCCAGATAAGAGAAGGGACTTATTCTGGATAAGCCCTCCTGCACGGACAGGTTTTATGAATTGCACTTCAGTGGTCAGGTTGAGGTAATGGAGATCAGGCCTATTAGCGGAGCTGAGGATGGACCATCTTATCCGTGTTGGTGATAATGGATGAGTGGTGGTAGCGGTCACGAAAGGCAAAATCTGCATTTTCCTCAGTCAACTGTTTGGTTTCCATGCCAACTGCTGACAAAGAAGGTGTCACCACAATCTGGTCCTGCAGCTCACATTTTTCTCTAAAGTAGGAGACAGCAGGGTTAGGGCTATCAGTGGCATGGCAAAAGCACTGAATATTAATTTAGGGCCTCAATGTGTATACGGGCCTGAGATAAATGCACTCTTAAGAGTCTAGAGAGGCAAATTATTTGTCAGTTGTCTGTCACTGTGTCAGAGGTGTATATACTCTGATTTAAAGAATGTGGCAGAGGAAGTCTCTAATTGAGCCAAGGCAAAGAATAAAGGCATCAATCAACAGCAGACACTTTAAGGGCTTCCTGAAGGACAAAAGGGAATCAAACATCTTACATAACATTTTAAAATTAAACTCTACCTGCTCAAGCTGCTCAGAGAGCTCTTTATCCATCGGAAAAAGCTGAAGCGGGTCGCTGCACCTTTCAGTAAAAGAACAATATGTACAATTCATTTCTCCAAGGAAAAAAAAACAAAACCTAAAATACATAATACAACCATCATAAATTCCCACAAACTCAAGCTCATTGGTTTAAAGACAAAAAGGGTGAATGAGACATTAGCAGAATGTCATGTTGTATTTGTAGATTTTGTAGGTTGTTTTGAAGGTTTTCAAAGTGGTGAGCATAAACTGTCCAAAATAGACAAAATATGTCCTAAAATATCCAAAGATAAAAGGTGACATTGCATGTATTTTTTTTAGCTTTCTTTTTTTATGTTCAATCCAAAGAACTAGGGCACTGAGAAAAAAAAATATGTTGACTTCACAGTTCCAAAAGAACCTTCATGTGAGAAATGGAAAAAGGACTAAATGCATTTTATTTTTCCTCTGCAAGATACAAAGACATTTAGAGACTTATTTCACTGCCTCATTTTACTTCATGAGGAGCAATATTATATGTATACACCTTATTTAATATGAAATATTGAATTTCATTACTGTATTGTGACTAGCAAGATAGCTGGTGACTAATTTGTTATGTTAGAATTAACATATTAATCTGTAGCTAAAGCTTCAGACTAAGACAGAATAAAGCACTTAAATGATAGATACAATGAATCAGTGAGTCAGAAGTGTGATGGAGAAAGTTGCCTGAAAACACTTAGGCTTTTTGTAACTGCTACAGTACAACCCAGAGAGGCAACATGCCTTAACTTCACTAAGTGATGGCTCTTCTGGTGTGTAGCAGGGTGACATCAGATGAAGAGGTAAAGCACTGTGAGGAGATTATATATCCCACAACAGCCGAATCCACCATCTAACTATTCCAAAAATCCCACACAACAGCTGCACAACAGGCCAAGCTGTGACCAGAACCAAATGCAAGGAGTCAGTTTTTAACAATGGCCTTTTCTGTACCATGAACATTTGCAATAACTTAAAATAAGTAAACACACATTTAAAAGGTTAATGAAATTTTAACAGAAAGCTGCATAATAATTTTGCAGTGGGGTAATTTTTAACAATTGTGGCTGCTTATCAGATCATCAAAACCATGTAGTACAAACAGTCTCAGACAATTACCTGTTGGCAAACCTGGGCTTGCTTTCCCAATGTAGAGGAAAAGAAGGAGGGCAACAATAATATTTGCCAAGGCATACATCCACTGGATCATAAACATTATCATGATGGAGCATAGAGCCTGCACAAGATTAAAAAGTTAGAAAATCACAAAAAATAAAAAATGACAAAATACAGAATTTGATTATGCTAATCAAATTAATTAAACCGACTAAACCAAACAAATGAACTAAACTAATTTTGTTTTAATCTTTATGTCTGCACTTACACCAATTAATGCAACCCAGTGGTTGCAAAACCTGGCATAAAATGAATTTGGGATGGGTTGTATTTCTGATCCTTCCAGCGTTGGTTTTGACTCTGCAAAGAAAGTGAATATTTGTAAAACTTAGAGCTCAACCACTATGTAAATATTATGTGCCATTTGATGAACAGAACAGAAACTCACCGTTCTTGTCTGTCTGCTCCCCTGATAGCTGATCCAGTTCAACAGGGTCATGAGTAGGCAGGGAAAGTTTCCTCTCTCCTTCTGACTCAGACTCCATAAGCCCTATCTGGCTGCTGGTCTCATCATCTTGGCCAATGCTTTGTTCAAGCTGCCTCTCATCTCTTTCCTTCTCTAATGGGCTATTGCTGTTCAGGTCCAACCCAAAACTGCTGCTTAGTGTTTCTTTAGCAGGAACTTTTGCCTTCCTGCCCCAGGCCTTGGCTGCAGGATTGGAGACTTTCTCTTCCTCTGTGCTGTCTGCGTTAGGCAGTGGAAATATCTGGTTCATGTCTTTCGTGAACTCCAGCAGTGTGCCATTACTGGGGTTGCTCAGGGCACCATTGCTGCCATAACACGGGTGGTTGCTTGTCACGAGAGATTTCCTAGAACTAGGCCTTTCGATTAGAGGCTTTTTCTCCTTGGTTTGTAGCTCATAGCTCTTGGCCACACAGAAATATGAGTAGTCAATAATGCTGTAGGTGAGCATGAAGTTGATGGTGACGATAGGAGCTAGGATGTTGACCTTCCCGATGAAGATGAATGCCATGGAGATCACGCTCGTCAGACAGATTGCTGCCACTGGAGTCTTATTGGGCCCCTTCTGCTCACAGATGTGGAAGAACGTTGATATGGTGTATATACACAGATCAGCCACAATATTAAAACTGCTGAGAGGTGTTTAAATAACATTCATTATCTCGCGACAATGGCACATGTTGAGTGTGATTTGTTAGGCATCAAGTTAACAGTCTGTTCTGGAAGAAGGAATAATGGGCAAGCATAAGGATTTGATGGACTTTAAGTCAGTGAATCTCCAAAACAGCATTTCCTGTGTGGTGTTCCCAGTATGTAGTGGTTAGTACCTACCAAAAGTTGTCCAAGGAAGGACAATCAATGAATTGGCAACAGGGTCAAAGCTCATTTATGCAAGTGAGGAAGAAAGAGAAAAAGAGCTACTGTCGTTATTGCTGGTGCATGTCAGAACACAGTGGACCTATGTCCACTTCCATGGGCAATGGAAGAAGATGGCATGGTTTGAGGAATTTTGTTTTCTTTCACATAATGTGGATGTCCAGGTGCATGCAGGCTGTTTACCTGGAGACGAGATGGTACCAAGATGCACTATGGATGATGTAGGGAGAGGCAGTGTGCTGCTCTGGACTATGTTCTGCTGGGAAACCTTGGTTCCTGGCATTTATGTGGATGTTACATACCACCTACCTAACCACTGTTGCAGACAAATGTCACCCCTTCATGGCAATATTATTATTTTGCAATTCAATTCAATATTATTATTAAACTACAAAAATTGTTCAGGAAGGGTTTGAGCAACAGGACCAAGAGTTCAAGGTGTTTAGTTAGCCTCCAAACTCCACAGATCTCAATCTGATCAAGCATTTGTGGGATATGCTGGACAAACTAGTCTAATCCAAGGAGGTCCCAGCTCACAATTTCAAGACTTAAGAGACCTGCTTTTAACGTCTTGTGCCAAATACCACAGCACACCTTCAGCGGTGTAGGAGGAGCCCAAGCTTTAATAAGTCAGAGTTGTTTTGTCGGGACAAAAGGGGGACCTATGCAACATTAGGCAGGTGTTTTTAATTTTATGTCTGACTGGAGCAATAAAAGCATTTGGTCTGGCTAATTTAAAAACTGGGGAAACAACAGAGACCATAGAGCAACAATGATATGGCTATCACTAGTTCTGAGGGTACTGACAGTAAACATGCTTAACTCTACGATGAATTGTGGATTTGTCCTTGTAGTGACACTGTAGTATCAAAAACTGGCTTGCCTGCCTCGAGTAAACTAGCTAGAATTTGAAATACATTTAAGCTTGCAATTGGTTGAACTAAGCCATGAAAACAGTTATTAAAATACTGTAAAAATCACATAAGAATAGATGACTCGAATAAACATTGCGAGAGTCTTTAATTTCCCTTCCACACCCTCCTTTACTTATCAATCGCTCAATCTCTGTATATTGTGTAATCACAGAGTGCAAGCATCCAACTAAAACATCCCAGAAAAAAACATCTCCCCTGAACTCGGATATAAAACAGCCTCTCCTAAAGCCACTCATTTTCCACTCTCTCTCTCTCGATCTCTCTAGTCATATCTAGACTGAGACTTTATGATTGTTGCCGTGCCTGCAATGCTGGTACTGCGTGGCAAGGAGCCAAGTCAACCTGGACTGGCCCTGGCTTTCCTTCCTGCATTTGTTCTGGGGCTTTGATTCAGGGCAAGATGTCTCGGGCCTGCTTTCGGCCCATACAGAGAGCCCAGACTGAACTGGGGCCGAGGGAAAGGGTGTGCAACACTTTTTCAAAGCCACAATTGTACAACATTGGCTCGTCATGGTTTGTGGAGGGCAGTTTAGTGCTCTATAATTAGGAACTTTTTGTGGGCACTATCTCTTCTGCCTCCCCGCACATACTGAAGGATGGCCCTAATTAAGCATGAAGAGTAAATAGTTCATTACAAGCCATGAAATGATCACGAAAGAGGCTGATAAACAAGGACTGTGTTTGCAAAACAAACATTTATGTGCAAATATAAATATAACCCATGGAAATTGTTGAAACATCTTTTATACAGTGCCTACAGATAAAGGTGGTTATATTCCAAAAATGACATAAAATTTACATTTAGTATTTATTTTAAATTTCATTTCAGTCACATGGAAAAGTATGTCCACCTTTACATTTATCACACCTTCAAGTGAATTAGAAAATTAGAATTCCAGATTAGCTGCCTTTGATTAGAACCTCTTGGAGGAGGGACCGGTCTTATTTAAACCGGACATGTAGGGTCTGATGTTCTCCATGGTATTGAAATGTGTGGTGTCACCATGCTAACATCTAAAGAACTATTTTGGGCCGTCAGAAAATGGTTGTGGATGCCTATTAAGTCTGGGAAGATCTCTAAATGATTTAAAATAAATTATTCCACTGCAGGAAAATCATCTACAAGTGGCAGAGATTGCAAATGACTGTCAGTTTGTTTAGGGCCAGCTGCTCCAGCAAATTCAACCCAAGAGCAGACTGTCTGATCTGAAAAGAAGTCTTCATCAAACCCAGACTTTAATCACAGGATTGACAGGTAACTGTTGCAGTTGTTTGTGGAAAGTGCATACATCTACAATCAGAAAGAGACTGGACAAATTTGACCTGCATGGGAGGCATGTCAGGAAAAATCTTCAGTCTCCAAAAAGAAAATTAGAGCAAGAGCATATTTAGCCAACGAACATATAGGCAAAGACTAGATCTTTTGGAATAATGTACACAGCTGTTTGGCAACAAGTACACATGTTCTTCAGGAGAAGAACCTCATATCAACTGTAAAGCGTGGTGATGGTGTTCTGGTTTGTGCTTGCCTTGCTGCCTCAGGGACTGAGCAGCTTGCAGTCATTGACCCAACTGTGAATTCTACATAATATGAAAGTGAATAGGAGGTGGACCTTTCAACAAGACAATATTACGAAGTACACAAGCTGTGGGATTTGAAAAGGGCAGTATGTGCAAGAAGATCCTTAACCATTTTTAACTCAACAGAAGGAATTTTGCACAAAAGAGTGGTAAAAAATTTCAGCAATCTGATGTCAGAGACAATCAGGCAATATGCCTACAGGAGGTAATTTCAGGGGGTGATTCTACCTTCTGAGACTAAAGCTGTACTTACTTTCTACAATGAAGAATAGTATATATTTTTAAATAGGTGTTGAATAAATACTGGAAAAGGCTACTTTACCTCGTGGTTTTGTTGAAGTATATTACCTTTATCTGTAGGTACTCTATTAAAGAGGGTGAAAACAGTTTCTATAGAGTGTACTGTTTATTGTTTCTGCCTGTGGTGCTGCTTGGCTATTGTCTAAAACTGAACACAGGTCTGATTTTACTATAGCAAACCTGACTTCTTTCAGTAATTTTACCCAAATTACATATTCTAGTAGATGTAATTATGTAATTATAATCAAGCATATTCTTACAGTGTTTCACTACAATCTCAGCCTCTGAGCTCATTTAATGATTGCTTTCACACCCTGTGTGAAGTAAGGTTACCCACCCCTTGTCCCAGGAAAGCAAAAGCTGGGATAACTCTCTCCTGGGCAATGCACTGCAGAACTCTGGGGGCCCCATACAGGCCACCCATGCAAGAGGCCAGGGAGGAGACATACAGGCCCAGCAGGAACAGGAAACCCACCAAGGAGACCTAGGAAAAAAACAAACACAGAGGGGAAAAGAGTGTACAGGACTCCGCCCAGTCCAACTATGTTCAAGCCAGTGTGAGAAACAATTAGTGAACAATAAAGTTTTCTATTCTATTCTATACACAAACACAAAACCCCCCAAAACTTGGCCCATTTAATAAGAGAAATACAAAATCATGTGTAACATAAAATAAAGTAATTTAAGTCAGATTAGACATTGCTACAGCGAACAAGATGATCATGAAACACTCTTGCTGATGTAGGAATGCTGTACAAGACCTCATACTAAATCTTCTTTAAAGGAGTATTACACAGATTTAAGAATTCTGCATAATTCACATAAAGTTATGACACAAAATAGATGAAAATATGTCATTATTCCTGAGACAGTGTTTTACAAAGGCTTTATAAAGGTTTTTGGCCTATTTCAAAAAGGGAGTACCTACTTTTTGGTTTGTTTGCTCTTTGAATCCACCATTATCAATATTTAATGCAAATTATTAAGTTTCTACACAATTCTACATTTTTCATCATACCACACTGAATGATTTATTGACCGAATTATGCAGAATTTTTAAAAAACTAGTGGAATTCCTCTCTAAGCAAGTGTCATCTGATATCCCATTACAGACAGTCCTGCTGTCTGTGCTTCTGTTATGTGAGAAGCTCCAGCAAGGGTGTTCACCCCTGAACTACAGCCTCCACCATGGAGCAGCTGTGGGAGTGTGAGGCCTGTGGAAGTCACACCCCTGCTGGAACCTGTTGTCATACTAGTAGTCTCATGCCAGCTGCTTTCATGGCATCTGCAACACATGCAGAGCTGAACCTAGATCAGCAATCATACTCAGACACACATACCATTAACATCTGATGTAATTCACAGGACACTATACAGTATCATCTGCAAATTACTGGATATTGACAATGACTGCAGATCATGAGGAAAAGTACATAACTGTAATTCAGTTGATAATTTTTCTGGGGATTTTGGCCTTCAAACTTTACTTAATTAAGTGCATGTTCAGTGGAATTAAAAAACGTTAGGTGTTGGCCCTCCAAAGAGCATTCCACTTTCCCCACTTCAAATTCCACAGCTGCTTTAACATTGGTTGAATTACTGTTCAGGGTTAAGCTCAATCTACTGAGATCAGAGATTTTGTTAGATCTAAGTGATTAAGACTCCGTTTCCACAGACAGCCATTCATGTCCATGCTGACTTTCACAGGTGAAGTGGTGGGAAAAAAAAATTCAGATGTATTTTCAGTTGTATAATGGCGTTCTATGCTGGAATTGACACATCTTCATGTTGAGAGAAGACTCTAGACTTCACTTTCCTGTTCAACACAGCTGGCCTAGAATATCCCAGCAGACCTTGAATACCCATACTCATGAATGAAAGCATACATTCTGCACTTTGTATTATGAGTTCATAGTAGTTGTCATTGCATATATTCAATGTGGTAGAAAAGGTCTTATATAGAAAAAATGGTGTTCACAGTCCAATTATTCGCAAACTTTACTGTATAGCTTTATTGTAGTGATTACGAACTGCAAGGCACCAACAACATCCACCGTATATTCTCATGTCTGTTTTCTGCCCTGTTAAAGCACTATGCATTATATACTGGACCAGGCAAAACACCAGAAGTATGCAATGCTGGGCCACCGTCTGGGAGACTTGTAATTCTTTCAATGAGCGGCATGAATTCTGTAGGTTCTTCTAATTCTGTAGAGTGACATCACAGGTAACCATTGAAGGATGACGTCACATTACCTTTTCTGCTATTAAGAAATCATAGCGCAGAGCATCTCTAGTGCAGATGGCTCCCAGCAAGAATACAAAGACGAGATACAGGAACCACCTGCAAAATCCCAAAATACAACTCCTGTAAGGATAATACAAACTGCCATTGTGCAACAAAACTGCTTAAATAAAACAACATCTCTAGAGAGGGCATATCAGCATTGATGGGTAGCTGGTCAATAACAGGACATGGCTGGATCACAGTTTGGAGAGAAAAAAAAATTCATGAATCCCATTTAAAACTCATTGATGAACAAATCTAGCATAAAATAGCACACCGTTTGTCATGTTGTTCGCTATGTATTTCTACCAGTGGACTAGTTCGTAGTAGTTTTAAAGTAGTTTGTGCATGACAGCACACATTTAGATGCATATTTTACAATTGCATGCAAACATTTGAACACGTGTTGTGGTTTTAAAGGGAAAATAAGGACACATTTCCTGGGGAAACCCCCCCCCCCACTAATTTTTACATTTAAACAATTACCATTTCTTGCCGAGTTCAGCATATTGTGGAAAAATATACAAAGATCAGCCAAAACAGCTCTGATTGTGGTGCACTGTTTTCTCACACCTTTCTATCATAGTTATCATTAACATTTTGTGCAACAGGAGCTCCTCTGTGGGTCTGGAACAGACAGGCTAGCCTTCACTCCCCACATGCATCCATCAGCCTTGGGTCCCCATGACCCTGTCACAGAATCATCAGTTGTCCTTCCTTGGCTCACTTTTAAGATATGTCTAGCTATCACAACAAGACCCTTGTCAAAGGTGCTCAGATCTTTACGCTTGCCTATTTTTCCTGCTTCCAGCACATCAGCTTCAAGAACTGACTGTTCAACTGTTGCTTAATATATTCCACCCCTTGACAGGTGCCACTGTAATTAAATAACTAGATAGTCAATGTTATTCACTTTACCTTTCAATTGTGTTAATGTTATGGCTGATCAGTGTATATTATAATTATATTTTGTGAGTTTTTTCCAGTATTCAGGTAACTCCGGAAAAAGGAATTGTGCACCAAGGAGGATGTGTTAACTTATTTTCACTTAGAATATTACATGACTTGGGGAGGTTAAAACGTTTGTATCCAACTGTAAGTAAAGTGCTTTAAAACTTAGTAGTGTGAAAAGAAAAAATACTGGATTGGAATAGTATGCTTGGATACTTATGGCTTCAGTGCTGGAATGGGTGTCAGAAGAGTGTCATCTTTAAACGTATTAAATGATCTATGTAATATTTCAGTACGACATCAGCCTATATATTTATCAGTGGAAACAAGCTCTTTATACACATGGTCTTACAAACAAAGGATTGAAAATCAAAAAAAGATGAAATTTAAGCCATATGATTATCCTTAATCTGAAAACATGAATATGCAAGCATGTTCTAAAAATGAAAGCCATTACAGTGTAATATAATGGACAAAAAATGCGATTAATCAAACTTTAATGAGATGCACTCTAATGGTTTGATGCCTGTAGTTTGAGGAGGTTGATACATACGAGATGAAGACAGCTGCCAGGGTCCCCACAGGGATGTTATGATCAGGCTTCTGAAGATCTGAGCTCATGTTGAACCCTGCCATCACTCCTAAACACCACACTCACAAACATACACATGTCAAACCTTGGACAATGCCAGGTGAATAAATAATGAAAATCACATATTCCCAAGTTTTGGCCACAGATAAAACCGTTTAAGTAATAATTCAAAAGGAATACATTTCTAGAATAAGCAATCACTGGGTTTTGTCTATGGTGACATTAGCCAAAAAAAAGACACCAATGCAGAGATAGCATAGGAAACCAGGAACTGCTGCCATTTCCTGTGTAAGCTGACATAATCAGTCCCTATGTGCATATATCGGTTTTCATGAGGACATAAAAAGCAAAAACTGTCCTGAGATCAGCAATCATACTTTACAAAGCTTCAAATACTGACTCCGGTATAAATGTCAGGGTTAATTTCATTACTGAGTAACTTGGTTTAGCTTAATTGTTAGCCCAATATTGAGTTAATAGGACAAACCCCATTTCCAGAAAAAAACATTAGGATATTTTTCAAAATGTGATAAAGAGAAAGATCAATGTATCAAAGTTAAGTCACATAAACCTTTTTTAACTGACAAAAGCAAAAAGAAATATTTTCAATAGTATAAAAGACCAACTTAAGTCTATTTTGTAATACACAATTTTAGAAATTTATAGCTTAAACACACAACAAAATGTGGGAGAGAGTCATGTATACCATTGTGTTACATCACCTTTCCTTTTAATAACACTTACTTATAATTTTGAAATTGAGGAAAATAATTATAGAATTTTGTCTATTCTTGCTTGATATAAGACTTTAGCTGCTGAACAGTCTGTGGTAATCACTGTCTGAATTTCCTTTTCATGACGTGTAATACATTTTCAATGGGAGATAGATCTGGACTGGCAGAAGCCAGTCAAGCATATGCACTTTGTGTGTATGGGGCAACACTGTTGTAGCCCATGCCGAATGTGGTCTGGAATTGTCCTGATAAAATAAGCACAAACATCCTCGGAAGAGACATCAACATATGTCTCTGTAAAATCCTAATATACACCTCAGAGTCAATGGTACATTTGCATACATTCAGCTTACCCATGGTGTGGGCATTAATGCCCATTATACAATTACAGATGGTGGCTTTTGCACCTTTTGCTGATAATCTGGATGGTTGTTTTCATCTTTGGCATGGAGAACTCCATGGTTTCTTAGCCATTGCCAGCTAAGGGCTTGAAGATGTTCATTCAAAATTGGTTTCTAGAGAGATTTCTCTGAATTCTTTCAATCTTATTTTAACTCTGTCCCACCTTTTGTTGAGTGTGTTGCAGCTATCAAATTGTAAACTTGTGTATTTACAAAATACATTGGTCAGTAAAACTTTTTTGAAAATCTTTTCTTTGTGCTTTCAGTTAAATAAAGGTTCACGTGAATTGACAGATCACAGATTCTTGTTTTATTGCATTTTTGAAAATATCCCATTTTTTTCTGGAAATTGGGTTTGTTTATCAGTGTGTTGATTAAAGTAATGTCCCAAGAGTAACTTCATTAATTGTATTATAAAGACAAACACATTTACCTGTAGCAGCTGGAAAAAAAACTCCAAAAACAGTGAAGAAAGTCTCTCCAGCCGTGTAGTCTGGCAGAGTATTTGTTCTTAAGAGCTCTTCTGAATAGCCAATGAAACCATGTTCTGAAAATACACATTCAGTCCAGAACAATGTGAGCATTAAAGCATGATCGCTAATATTTACAAGAATTACATCCTCGAACACTAACCTGTGTGCTGCAAATATTGTACAAAATAAAGTTAACAATAGAGTTTGTCTGAAAGACATGGTCCTGATACAAGTACATTTTCATAAATGTAATCTCACCATAGGATGTGAATATCAGGACAGAGTTTTTCTGCCTCACTCATATTCGGATTTCTGTTTATGCTGTGAAATGTCTGACCAACTGAATGTCTGACCAACTGAAGCTGCACTCTTTTGACCACTTAGGCAGGGCCCTGAATGCCTGTGTCTGTGGTTGACCATCCGAGAGCCTTATGTAAGTCTTGGGTGGGGGGAGTGTGTGTGGTGGTGGTGGTGGTGGTGGTGGTGGTGGTGGGGGGGGGGGGGTTAATAAGACACTGCCAAGATGTGTGCAAGAACAGGGCTGGGCTCAAAACTTGGAAACAAATTCCAAGTTCAATAGGTCTGCACTGTGGACAGGATGGAGTGAATATTGGAATGAGTTCTGGGTGTGTTCACGCTCAAACAAAACAGGCCGTGAACAAACACTGGAGGAACATTTGCATCCAACAGTAGTGGGAGATGCAGTATTACTATTGTGATGAGCAGGTGAGACAAGGCTAGTGTGCCCACACTAAATGACTCTATGAAACCGCTAATGGACATTAGCACTGATCCCATGTCTCGGTCATGGGAAAAGACAATCTGCATACTATAACTATGAGGAAAACACACACAAAAAATTCAAAATTGGTGTTCTTGAAAAGTTAGTAAAGCTAAAATTTTACATAAAATGAGATTCAAAGTTACCGGTAAAGATCAAATAATTATTGATAAAGTAATGTAAATTGTGTTTATTGTTAATTGACCCAAAGTGGACAAAGCGGTTTGGACAATGAATTAATGAAATTTAGTGAAGGAAAATCAATAAAAAAAAAAAAAAAAAAAAAACCACACACAAATGAATTCTTGCCAGTCCTTAAGATTTTCTAAAAAATGTAATCAAGGCATGCTCCCACTTATCTTTCCCATCTTAAAATCAATTCAAGTGTTCAGGAACTCTTAAGGGGCCATCAACGACACTTGTTTGTTTTGTGGGGCAAGTAATTGCACCCTTGGCCTTAAAAGATAGTATTGGCCCCTCTAGCAGAAATAACTTTGTGGAGGGATTTTGCATAATTGTCCACACTTCCATGTAAAATTGCTTCACTTGTTTTAGGGATTTCTTGCATGTTTTGCCTCAAACATTTTATTCCTATGTTTACTTTTACAAACTGTATTCTTGCTCTAATGTTCTGGAGAGTGAGTTTTTTCCTGACACACCTCCCATGCAGGAAAAATTTGTCCAGTCTCAATCGGATTTTAGACGTTTACACAGTCACACCACCAGCAGCAAGCGTTATCTGCCAAGCCTGAAATGAAAATCTTGTATTGTACTCTTGAAATGAATTTGCTGGGGTGGCTGGTCCTGGACAAACTGGCAGTTGTTTTAAATAAATCGTTCCATTGTCAAGAAAATCATCTGCAAGTGGTGAAGATTTTAATGATTCTAATAAGATTTCATTTTAAATCCCTTGCCAGACTCACAGACATTCACAACCTTTTTTTCTGAAGGCCTTAATATGCTCTTAAGATCTGGGCATGATGATAACACACACTGCAGTAGCAAAGAGAACACCAGGCTCTAGACAACAGGTTTCACCTGCAGGAGGTTATGATCAATGGAACATTGGATTCTAATTTATGCACTTGAAGGTGTGATAAATGTAAAGATGGACTTAGTTTTTCCATGTATGCAATGCAATGCAACACATTTTGATTCCATAAACAACCCAAAGAGTGCAGAATTAAGAAAGTTGTCAAACTTCACCTGTGTACGCTAAGCAGTGAGTCAGAGAGAGAGAGAGAGAGCGCGCGCGCACGCGAGAGAGAGAGCGCGAGAGAGAGAGAGCGCGCGCGAGAGAGAGAGAACCATTTCCCTCTCAGTTATCTTGTGATGGGAAAGAATGCGTTCTCTTGGATTAATGACATGTTTTTCCAAAAGGAAGTCACCACCCTTTCAGAAGCCCTGCCTGTTCCTAGCCTTCCAAGGCACAGCTATTAGTAGGAGGGAGACCGAAAAAAGAAAGCAACAGAAAGAAAGAGCAAAAGAGGGAGCAAAAGAGAGAAACACAGAGATTTCATGACCCAGCCCGGTGTTTGTGGTCATGACACTTTTGCACTCTCCACCCTGCAGACACATTCAACCGCCACTAGCGGATGTGAAAACAAAACCCTGTATTCTTGGGCTCCTTTCACTAAAGTCCACAGACCTTTCATATAAAACACCACTTCACTTGTTGTTGCTTCTCCAATCCAAAACAGTGGCAGACGTTAGTGGCAGACGTTATATTACAGTATAATATATGCAGTACTATTGCATACACCATCATGTTTCACAGCTACTGTGGAGCAAAATAATGCTACAGAGAAAAGTTCATAACTAAAGACAAAGAGAGTGACTCAGAAACACTTTAGCTTTGTGAATAAAAACAGGTACTAAGCTAATAACAGTCACTAACAAAAGTAATCACTCAAGCACCACAATGAAATATGACCTGTGCATTTAACCCATCACACGTGCACCTGTGGAGCAGTGGGCAGCTACCAACAGGACCCGGGGAGCAGTGTAGTAGGACTGTACCTTGCTCAAGTTACCTCATTAGTGCCTGGCCCGGGACTTGAACCTTCAGGTACCAAGGGCAATGTCCTAACCACTAGGCCACCACTGCCCAAAAAGGATGGTTAAGGCAACTAAACCATGACCTGAACCCATAGCTATGAACTGAACAATATACAGAATAATCTACATTATAGATCTCAAGTCGTTTGTGATGAAGCATTAACATTTAGAATAGAACAAAGCAACTCCAAACCATAACATTTCCATCACCATGCTTCACTGTTCGAATGGGGTTCTTCGGCTGTAAAGTTGCCTTTGGTCTACACCACACCTTTTAGAAAGCAAAGGTTTTTTTCTGGACAAATCTCCCATGAATATATTTGTTTTATTAAGAATTATTATATTGGTTTTTAATTGTTTTAAAGTAAATGTTAAATAACCCCAGCCACATAAAACATCCTTACTATATTCTTGCAGTGACAACATTTCCAGAATTGTTACTTTCCAAATGTGTAAACTGCAGCAAAAAAAACCCCCAAAAAAACAATTAAACAAAAAATAAGATTCTAATGTCCATAAATGTATTATTTTGTTCCATAAAACTAAGGTATCCTAAAGAAATGCCTACTTTTAAAATGTTAAATGAGTGAAAGTGATTCTTTGTCATTGTGAACACACTCAGGCACCACAATGAAATGTGACCTCTGCTTTTAACCCATCACACGTGCACATGTGGAGCAGCGGGCAGCTACCAACGGCGCCCAGGGAGCAGTGTAACGGGACGGTACCTTGCTCAAGGGTACCTCAGTAGTGCCCGGGCCAGGACTCGAACCTGTGACCTTCAGGTCCCAAAGGCAGCATCCTAACTGCTAGGCCACCACTGCCCACAAATGCCTACTTTTAAATGCATACTGCTTTAAACTGTACCGACAGACGAGTAAGAGGAGGCTAAACAGTAGATACAACACCGGTCATAAGATGAGAAATACATTCTAATGTGATCATTTCAGGCAAAGAGCAAGTCACCCTCACTGCACACAACACAGAATCACCCTTTAAATATACAATTTTAAACAAAGAAACAATGTTATAAAAATTAGCACAGACTCCAAACAACAGAATGTTCTATTAGATGCCATATTCAATATGTCCGCGTATTGTGGCAAGAACAAAAAGTTATTCAAAGATATATATACACACCATGATGTATTTATAGGAATGATTTTATTTCAGCACTCTCTGATGTCTTCTGAAGGCAGACTGTGTATATAGCTATTTATAGTAAGTGTCTTTCTCATCTGAAGTTGTGGACCAGGAAGTGATGATATGTAGGATTCAAGCAAAGTGCTCTGATCTACTTCCTGCCTGTTCTTTTGTCCCAGGCCAAATATGTGGGTGAGCCCAGTTAACACCCTAAACTCAAAACCATGAGCGCATATGAGTTTCCTGTCGAATGGGGCGTTGCAATTGAGTCTCTCGCATATCCCACTGCAGAATACTCTGTGGACTGTAAAGCAGAATTTAAAGTGAAAGTGACTATTTGTCACTGTGAACACACTCAAGCACCACAATGAAATGTGACCTCTGCATTTAACCCAT
>JBBPDA010000004.1:560456-590440 GCA_037974385.1 Arnoldichthys spilopterus | reverse complement strand
CGTGCACACGTGGAGCAGCGGGCAGCTACCAACAGCGCCCGGGGAGCAGTGTAGTGGGACGGTACCTTGCTCAAAAGGCACCTCAATAGTGCCCGGGCCGGGACTCGAACCTGCGACCTTCAGGTCCCAAAAGCAGTGTCCTAACCACTGGTGGCCTAGTGGCCTACTGCCCACAAATAACATAAATGACAAAAGGAACTCCATGACTATAAATCAACTTCTGACTCTTTAAAATAAATCTACCATTGAACAACACACTGGTCAGGAATTGCCATCAAGTCACGAACTGTGTAATTATACCCACTTTAAAGAAAACTCCTCTGAAGATCTGTGTATTCCACTGGAGTCAATAATAGGCTTAATGAACGCCCTGTGGGTGTTGTTACGTATTAAATGGAAGTGTCAGATTAAGGGGAAAGAAAGTAATTATATAGGTCGTGATCATGTTTTTGTCATTAAGTCACTTTAAAAAAAATCATGCTGAACAGGACAGAAAGTGAGAGTTTATTACTTTTTCTCCCCTGATTCTGGCCTCAAGAACAAATGTGGTCATTGCAATGGTATGAAATCGAGAGGAAATCTCTGGAGGATATCGCTCATAACTTCCTCGTGTTTTCCAGCCATAACATTTTAAGTATGATTCAACACCAGTGAGGCTGTAAGTTGATAAGTGAAGGTAGCAGGATAAGGCTTTTACATAGACTCTCTTCACTCAACTTTACCAAATCACCGTCACAGAGATTTTAACAGACTGACGATTAGTTTCCACTGTTGTGGGCCACCCCGCATGTCTGAGAGATCTAGGTTATTCAGTTGCGTACGTACTGGCAGACCGGCCTTGACTGTCTGATTAACAGCGTTATCGAATTGTAAACACATCTGTGTGGCAGCCCATTTTCCTTCCACAGGCAGGTAAGCTGGCCATGTGGCGCCTGCCATGGGCCATGGAACCCGCTGGCGCTGGGCCAGCAGTGATATCACTCTGCTACCACGAGCCCTAATTGGAAAAACCTGGACAAACCAGCAACTTCCCATACCAATTCAAACTACAACCCTGGGCCCGAGCCCGGTTCCTGAAGGAGTTAACCAGACGTGTGGAACACGTGCATGGGGGCAACAGCAGCAACAGTAGCCAAGGGGATAATGTTTCACATTCATATGATTTCAGCACTGCTTTAAATCCCCTTCTGTCATTTTAAAATCCTACTGTTCAGCCCTCACAGAAGTGGAGAGAGAGAGAGAGAGAGAGAGAGAGAGAGAGAGAGAGAGAGAGAGAGAAAGAGAGAGACAGAGAGAGAGACAGAGAAAGAGAGAGACAGAGAAAGAGAGAGACAGAGAAAGAGAGAGACAGAGAAAGAGAGAGACAGAGAAAGAGACAGAGAAAGAGACAGAGAAAGAGAGAGACAGAGAAAGAGAGAGACAGAGAGAGCGAGAGAGACAGAGAAAGAGAGAGACAGAGAGAGAGAGACAGAGAGAGCGAGACAGAGAGAGCGAGACAGAGAGAGCGAGAGAGAGAGAGCGAGAGAGACAGAACGAGAGAGACAGAACGAGAGAGAGAGAGAGAGAGAGAGAGAGAGAGGGGAGATATCTTTATGAAAGTCTTCTCTCCACCCCAGGCAGGAAGTTAGTAATCAGGAGAACAGGAAGAGCTGGGATGGACTTCCTGAAGGGTAAATGTGAAAGTACATTCTGCCCCCCCCCCCATCCTTTAGAGCTCAAACCCTTCCTTCAACACACAACAGCACAAAAGACTTCTGAGTAAACATCACACAGGATGCAGGGTGGCCTTTCAAGTCTAAACCCACTCCCTTTGGATGCCAGAAATGTAGAAGCCTTGCTTTACAGCGATCAGCACATTTCTTTAAGGTGACTATTCAGAACTGTCTTCCATAAAAACACAGGACCTACGTGCCTATGAGTGATAAATGAAAATTAAACTCATCCTAAATTTAAAAACTCTGAAAATTATGCAAAAAATAAAACAGTATATGACAAATGAGTGTCCGATTCCATCTAAAACCTACATTTGAAACGTCTGCCAGTGTCAGTGCTACTTTCTGTAATAAAGGAGAAGAAGAAAATGTAATTCATGATGGCATAAATCTAGATAATGCCATCCTTACGTAATGAGACCCAGTCACTATGCACAAGGCACACAAAATGCATTTTATGGTTTTTACTCTATGAAAGCTCATATTGTGTGGTCTGAAAATATCTGGACAAATTAGTTGTTGTAGTGCAGCTCTGTCTTTGTCTGAATTCCCCATAAGACTCTATTGCGCTTTTTTGTATTTGTTAGCAAAATTAACAAAGGTTTTCTGGTCTCACATCTTGCTGTAAACTCAGTCAAATGGTCTATGACGTATTTACACCTACACCCTGGAATCTGCTGAAAAGCAGAATGTGTTTTTTTATTCTTCTTATTCTTTAAAAATATATGCAAAATCAATATTTACTTTCACCAACTTAATATTTTGCCAGAGTCTCGTGAAGGCCTACTTTACTGGCATTGACACTTTAGTTCCAGTTGAGATACAACAACAACAAACTCCAAATGCAACATGTGGGCTCATTGCTAGTCCTTTTGTTAGCTCTCTGGGGTACGAACCATGCAAAACATTGTCCCATTTACAATACCAAGTCAAAACAGCAAGAGGTGTGTAATTCTTTAAATATGACTGGACTGCACAGTAACAATTGTACAGTAATGAAGTGAACTGAAGTTTAGATGAAGACAGAATGTGATCAAACCTTTTAGTAATCTACACTGACACCTACTGGACAACTGGGTAAAAGACAATAGAGCTCAAACACAAGGAAAAATACTTGAAATAAAAATCCATATACTAATACACTGGTGAGTCACTCCATTAGAAATGCCTTGTATGTCATAGTAGACTCCATTATATTACTCTACATACCATATAACTGCCCTTTGGAGTTTCCAGTTACAGATGGTTTCTCAGCATTTTTAAAGCCTTTCATCAATAGCCAGGATCCCACAGGCATTTTGGTGGTGGACCATTTCTTTGCACAGAGCGGGTGTGTTTTTAAACACTGTGTTCACTTGCTGTCCACCGGATTCATGATGGTTCATCTGATGCTGCACTGTTTCTGTTACTCATTTTTATCAGTGGTCAATTTCTGGCCACAGGACACAGTTTCCTGGATATTTTTTGTTGCTGCACTATTCTCAGCCCAGCAGTGACATTGATGTGTTTGATCCAGTCTGTGCAGCACACATACACTAACATGCCACTACTATGTCAGTCTCACAGTTTTTCAACTTGCTGAGAATAACCCTCCACCCAAATAATACCTACTCACTGGTGGTCCTCTGAAGGTCCTGAGGATTGAAGGGTGCAGATAAATGATAATGAATGATAATGCAGGATGAATGAAGTAGCTCTTGAGTGTATACATATATTAATAAAATACATTTACTATGTAAACTGAAAAAATTCTGGTTTCAGGATGTTAGGGTATGACATTGAGCAAGAGAAGCGTTACAGGTTCATCACTGCAGTCTCATTATATGTTTGAACAACCAGCCTACAGAGATCAAAATTCCTTTCAGTCGTAACTTTCGTATGGTGTCAAATATGTGAGAGCAAATCAAATGAACTAATTCTTCAGCATTTCATCCCCTACCTGGATCCAGGTGGCTGAAAGTTCCAATGACAAAGTCCAGAGTGGACACGGCCAGGATGGCTAGCAGGACCAGCTGCAGCCGGATGATCCATTTCACGCCGGCCAGGTTGATCCCCAGCAGGGCCAGCAGAACGGCCACAGAGATCCCTCTGACAGCCCACACACTCTGCACGTTCAGCACATCCGCTATGGACTCAGCAAAGCCAGTGATGTACATGGCTCCGGCCACACACTGAGGGTGAGCGTAGAGAAAAGATCATACCATTTTAATATGAGATGTTTTTGCATATGGACGCCGATTATGATGACAACGTGCATTTGTGCTCACCTGTCCGAACACATAGAGGAGTCCTACAGTGCCTCCAACTCTTCCTCCAAGAACTGTGGAGATCATGGAATACACACCCCCACTGCCAACATGACAGCGTTCACACACCCCGATACCGGACATCACTGTCACCAAAGCAACCTGCACCACCAGTGACACCAGAAGCATGCCCAGCAACACCCCAGTGTTGCCCTCAAAACAGACAAAATAAAACATCAAGAACGTTTCTGTCAATAGCATGTGAAAGTTGCCCACTTTTTACCAGGAATGTGTAGCAGACATTCCAATGAAGCTACCCAAGTTGATGTCAGAGGTATTACAGTACAAAAAGGCTTCAAGAGCCTCAGTTTATGGGGAGCAAGTACACAATACACACATGAAGGCGTCTTGTTACTTACTACTAGCCAACCAGTGCGAAGAAATAGCACTACTCCAAAAATGTTGATCATGCATGTAGTAAAGACACCATCCCAGGTGCCAAAGAGTACAGGCTCCCACACAAATAGCTTCACCTTCCACCAGGGCTGGGCGTTCATCTGAGAACCCTGATTTTAAAAAAAATGCACAGGCACAGACAATACCCAGAGATTATGACCAAAGATTAAGGCAGCAAGGCTGCTGAGGTGTTGCATTTAAATCTGAAAATAAACACAAACTGTTCACCAGGTATCTAAATTAACCTTTCAGTTCCACCCATGTGGTTTTTCTGAAGAACAGAAGAAGAAAACTCCACCTGGGCATTTTCATGGAATAACTCTTGAACCTGCGTGTTCATGTTGCCTCCTGTCCAAGACCTCAGCAGTACAGCATTGTCCTTATGAGAAAGTGTGAGGGGTCCCGGTGGATGGCTGAGTCACTAGCAGTGTCCACAGAGAAAAGAAATGTTATTCCAAAGCGCCTGGTGCACCTATACAGTTCGAGGATTATTCATGTCCATTTTTATTTGCATAGTGCAAACAACAGACATCATCGCAAAACAGGTGTCTAGCAAGCAAGCAGGAGGAAGAGAGAGCATAGGGAGTTTTCCCTTGCCTCTGTCGCCTTTGGCTTGCTCGTTAGGGGCTCAGACCTAGACCCTGTAAAGTGGCTTTTTAACTATAGTGCTATAGTTTATAGTGCTATAGAAATAAAATTGAATTGAATTGAGCATGAGGAGGAAACTTATAAAGGAAACATATAGGTCATACATATAAAATAGCAACAATAATAATACATTAAAATATGTTTGATAAAAATGGCACCTTTCTTATACCCAAATACAGTTCACAGTCAGATTTTTTTTACATTTTTGTATAGTTTAGTTAGAATAGACAAATTATTTTTATTTTTTATTGTATTTATGGTAATGCTGTAAAATGTTGCTAATGGTCTAGTACATAAAGGAGGTGTTCAAGTAAAAGCTTCATGGTCATCTGTACACTGTACTTTTTGCATATTATAATAAAACTTTGATTCCTTAAGTGCAGTCAGGTGAAAAGAGTTGATATACAGAAGCGAACAAAAACATCAAGACATTAAGGAACAACAAAACATCAGGGAATCACAGTAAAAACAGTAATATCGCATCTTTTTAAAGGAGAAGAGGAATACATGAGGTTCAATCACACAGTAACGTGAGAGAATGATGGGAAACAAGAAAACCAAGAAACAACATCAAGTTTAATCATAGACAGAAAAAGGGAACAGATGAGGAAGGCGATGTCACGAAAGGGAAGAGTTAAAGCACTGGGAGAGAAGAAAAGTTCTGAAGTGGATTTTGAAGGAAGAGAGGGAGAAGCAGAGTTGAAGAGATAGAAGATGACGGCTCCAAAATGTAGGGGTCATGATGCTAAAGGATCCGCTTCCAAAAGAGAGGGAGCACAACAACAGGAGGGAAAAGACAGAGTCCATCCAGTGATGATCCCTGATAAAAGTCTGTCAATACTGGCAATAACCTGTAAGATTACTGTGTCACACATATACAGGGCAGGACTGATCACATTTAGCATCTCACACACAGGTTGGTATTGCTGTCTTTGTGAGTACGTTCATCTGACTTCTGTGATACTGTAATTCAGGAATAAACACAGTACCAGCACCTAAACTTAACTCCAACCCTAACCTCAGTAAAATAAAGACAATCTTTATGCTCTTTTTGTGTATCCTACATTTTAAAAAGATGCATTTGTGGAGAAAACAGCACAAGGACCTGCAAAATGTCCTTACTCTGAAGATTTTCCAGAACTTTATTCACAATGGGGGAATCTGATCCTCACAAAAAGTTAAATAACTGCACGCGCACACACACACGCACACGCACACGCACACGCACACCTCAACTAAATGGTGTAATCTGAAGACTGTGCTTGGTGTGTAACAGGGAAATGAAAATGTCATGCGAAAGCTACCTACAGTTAATGAGTGAAGTATTTAAAGAATTAATCAGCCAAAGGAGAAAATATCCCACATCACCACAGCCTCTTAAAGGGAATTTGTAAAGCCCTGACTTGATGACATGCTTCACTTAACATATTAGTTGAGCTAGTCGGTTAGTTAGCAAAACAAACCAGAGGAATTTTCTTCCCGTATCACGCGCGAGAAAGGACATAACGTCGAGACTGAACAAAAAAACTGACCACACTTTTACAAAGCCTGGACTCATAAATTATGTTTAAGAAATACCTTTAAACGCTGTCCTACATTGAAGTCCTGAGCTGCTCCCTCTCTCCTCCGGCTCCCGGATGCGACAGGTAGGTGTGCGTGTGAGCGCGCGACTTACTCCAACAGGTGCACACGTGACCAAGGTGAGTCTTGAGCAAGTTCTTGGGCAAAGCTACAGAAATACGGTGAAAATGTTTTAAAACGATGGCTGTGTGTTGTCTCTCTCATCAGTCCAGCAGAACTGGAGCTTGTCCAGATGTTTGTGAGAGTTAACCTCCCCCCCGCGCGAAGTTTCCCCGCAAAAATTGAGTGAACAGTGTAAACAACCATTACAGAATAAAAACACCTCGCTTTTCTTCAACAGCGCTACCAATGCGTTCGAGTCTTTCCAGCTTCTGAAGACATTTAGCAACAGTATATAACCCGAAAATACAGTTGTAATTTTAAAAAAAATACAAGTAATTAACACGTTTGCTCTAAACACGTGGATTTCAGTGCTAGGTACCTCACTCACCTCCGGCAAGGCCTTCACTCTGGGAATATCTTCATGCTGCGTGTGCGTTAGCAGGGCGCCATTAAACAAATGTTTTGTGAAGGTGTGTTCACAGGCCTGGCATGGCTAAGCCCTCTCTGTTAGCTTTGGGTTGTTTTCCGAAAAACACCGAGAATGAGCGACTGTGGCCGTACGCGTTCGGCTCATACCGCCTGTAGCTGTAAAAATACTGATACCAGAGCAGAGCGTGTCCTCTGAATGCACTCGGGTCATTTAAAGCATTCACTGCCACTCTGATCAGCAGCTGCAATGAAAAGGGGTCTGTCAGAGTGAACTGCATACAAATATTAATAATCATCATCATCATAATACTACTAATATTAAACATTAAAATCATAACACTAATAATAATCATTGTAACACTACAACTAATAATAACCATCATCATCATACCACTACTAATATAAAAAATTATAATTATAGCACTAATAATCATAACACTACAACTAATCATCATACTACTACTGCTAATACAAAAATGTATAATCATAATACTAATAATAATCATCATAACACTACAACTAATATCATCACCATCATCATGCCACTACTAATATAAAACATTATAATCATAACACTAATAATAATCATTGTAACACTGCAACTAATAATAACCATCATCATCATACTACCACTACTAATAATAATCATAATAATAATCATCATAAAAATAGTAGTAGTAGTAATATGCTGTATGGACACCTGCATTATGAGTACACAGTGGCGTTCATACAGGTTGACAAAAGGAAAGCCTCTATTGACACAGTGTGTTTACATATGACAGCTGTGAGTTCAGCTTTACATTGCCTTCAACACTAAACAGGAGAGTGAGTCACATGATTTGTGCCACAGAGGATCAAGTGAAGGTGGAATGAGCACAACTGAATACTTTTGTTGTTATATTTAAAAGGACATAACACACAAGAAATCAGATCCAACCAAATCTTTTACACATTGTACACATAGTATTGCATAAAAGTAATGGTACTCTATGGAAATCATTGGGCTACAATAAAATGCATACTTTACATATAAAAATATTACCAGTGTACAAAACAGTGGACATGCATTCCCCCAATCAGATGGATTATATCTAAAAACAAGAAGAAACCATCACTGATTAACCACAACTCATCGCATCGATCTGGAAAATAACAATGATAATAAAACCATCAATACCAATGTTTATTCAACTCCAATGTTTAGAAATCAAATAAGGGGAAAAAAAAAACTGGTTGCCTGTCTGTATATGACCTTTTCCAGAAAGGTGACGATCAATAATGACATCCATTATTAAGGTAAATTTAAACTTTTCCATTTTTTTACTACATTTTCAACACATTTTAAAACTTAAGGGGCACTTATGGGCATCCTGGCTGTCGATCTGATGTGGAGACACAACTAAGATCTTAAAAATGAAAATTAAAAAAATTAAAAATCAGAAAGATTTAATATCTACTGAGTGATTTATTAATAATAATAATAATAATAATAATAATAATAAGTTCTTAAATAGGTGCAAATACAGGCTTTAAAGACTTGAAAATACTTTTTAACTAAAGTGGTATTTCAGCTTCAGACAGAGAGAAACCCAATCACTATGAGTCAACAGTAACATGAGCTGTGCTCAGTGGAGCCAGAACCAACAGGATTATGCTGACTGAATTGACCGAGTACATTCATGTAAAAATTCCCAAATAACTCCAGCTCTCCCATCTCTCTCTTAGCACACATTAAACAAAATATACAGGTCAAAATATACAACTTATTTACATCAATACACATTAGATGTCTACTGACAGTAAAACGTAGGAATGTTTACAATGAATTAAGATTAACAGCAAATTAGAATGAAGATTGTATCTGTTCCTGATTGTAAATGGATCTTATTGAATTACAATAAGTTTACAATGCAGTTCATGTATATCCTGTAGTTTGGCATGATTCTACTAGAGGTCTAAAGAATAAAAAAGTAGAATCCAGGTGAAGTACGGCTGTGTATGAATCTATATAAGACTTTTCTACAACCACGCAGATTCTGAAACAAATAGAAAATTTAAACAACAAGTTTTTCATTTATGCCAATCAGTCACAACATTAAAACCGCCTACTTCATATTTAGGTTACCCTCTTGCTGGAAAAACAGCTCTGAACCATCAATGCATGGACTCCACAAGTCATCTGAAGGTTTGATGTATGTGGCACCAAAAAGATCAGATTCCTTACGCTCTGTAAGCTGCAAGGTGAGGCCTCCATGGATCAGAGTAGTTTGTCCAGAACCTCCCGCAGATTAGTTGGACTGAGATCTGGGAATTTAGAGGCCAAGTCAACACCTTGAACTCCTTGTCGTGTTCCTCACACCATTCCTGAACTTTTTTGCACTGTGGCTCTTTTTGAAAGAGGCCATTGTCATTAGAGAATACTGTTGCCATGAAAGGATGTAGCTGGTCTGTAAAAATGTGATGCATCAGAACAGGACATCATTTTCAATTGCTCCATGATCCAGTTCTGATGCTTACATGGCCATTGTAGACACTTTCAACAGTGGACAGGGGTCAGCATGGGCACTCTGACCTAACTGGCTATGCAGCCCCATCCATCATCTTCTGGCATCTTTCCATCATAGCCAGCAATTTGTCACAGTAGCTCTTCCATTTCTCTCCACATGCATCCGTAAGCCTTGGGTGCCCATAACCCCATCACCAGTTCCCTGGTTATCCTTACGTGGATCACTTTTGGTAGGTACTAACCATTGCATTTTGGGAATCCCCCACATAAGACCTGCCATTTTGGAGATGCTCTGACTCTTCCAATCACAAAAAGGCCCCTGTCAAAGTCACTCAGATCCTTATGCTTCCAACACCTCGACTTAAAGAACTGGCTGTTCCCTTGCTGCCTTATATATCCCACCCCCCCTGACAGGTGCCACTGTAATGAGATAACCAGTGTTATTCACTTCACTTGTCAATGGTTTTGATGTTGTGGGTGATCAGTGTAAATGACTGTTATATAAATACTGAAGATGTAGAATAAACATGTTTACCAATACCATATAAATACAACTCGACCAATGATCAGAATCATGCACTTAAACCCTTTATTCCAACTAGACAGAGAGAATGCATCTTTTAGTTCATAATGATTAAATATGATTAAAACTAAAAGACTGAAAGGTTAAAATTTACTTTAAAACTACCAAAGACAAAAGAGACTGACACCAGTTAAAGACATTTCCAGCTTCTGACCTTGTCAAATGTCTACATGATTGTAATAATAGGGAAAAGGTGCTTTAAATAATGACTTTACACAGAGCCATGAAGGACAGGCTTCTTAATTAAAAGGTAAAAACCTAAGAAACATAGCATTGGGTTTTTGCCTACAAGGCCTAAGTGCAAATTTTACGTGTGAACAAATACATCTAGAAACCTTCTTTAGTCTCTTTGCTTTCAAATCCACTTCTCATCCAAAAAGCAATAGAGAAAGGCAGTTAAAGAAGGAATGTTTTAAATATTCAGATTTGCATCTGTAAATACACAAAAAGGCACTACATGCAAAAGAACTCTAGAATAGCTAAACAGGCCTAAATCACCTACATCTCAAAACCAAAATGTTCTGTTATTAACAATCCTACTCCTGAAATGCGCAGAAACCCATTAAACCTTTGTTATACCTTTATTTTACCTGTTTTAGTTACATATGCTGAGGTATGCTGTCCCAGTACGATGTAACTGAATGTCTTTTAATTACATTCAGTCATTAGCTGATCTCTGAGAGTGCCTCAACTGTCTAAAAATCTATGCATGTGTCTTCTACAGTATCCAAGTGCTGCAAAAACTTATCATTTATAAGTTCCTTAGATGTATATTGTACAAGTCTTCATGATTTTGTTTGTACAAAGTTACAACTAGTATTATGTACAAACACAGATTCACTTATGTACCCACTTTCATTATGCTGCAAAGATGTTTTGTTTTAATATTACTTTTAAAGTAATGTGCAAAAATATCTTGATTATATCATTTCATTATATAAAAATTACGAATTTAGCCTATTTTGAAATTTGAGTTTATCTGCATGTACCTTTAAGCAAGGTAAACTGTCTTATGGAGATTTCTTGTGCAGTCACTGTTGCAGATGTACTGTATGCTTACTGAATTAAAAATAAAAGGAATGAAGAACATTTTAGGGAAAAGTGCCTTTGAATACAGGTATAGAGACATTAAATGACTGGTAAGAACATAATGTGCTGCAGAAACAAAGTCTACTTGCTGATTCCCCCAGTGATTGATTAACAAATTTTTTCAAATGCTTGCACATAGATCAGCTTCTGCTTATATTAATAGAAACCAGAGACCAGGAGTATAAAGTGCTTTAAAGGGACTGAAATTTTTAAATAGCTTTCTTTAGCTAAATGTTTGGCTGCTTGTAGCATCTGGGGATGAGGTCATTTGAGTTCTGGTCTCAGTAACATTAACAAGTGGGAACTCTGGGAAATCTGTTCCACCATGACTTCTCAGGTTGACCTGTCCATTGGCAACATTAAACTGTGATGACAGTCCAGACCGAGACATCTGGAACTGAGTTCTGAAGTTCTGGTCAAAAGTGGCTATTTGAAACGTCTGACTGATCCCCTGAGCGTCTGTCTTTTTAGGAGATGAGACCTGTTCCAGAAAGTCCTCAGTTGGAGATACTGAAGAGGGATTGGTCTCGTCCCCTGAAAACGAGAAAGAGTGTTGGGAATCTACTAAAAGACCAAAGTGGGGCTTCTCCAGGGTTGATCTCAGAGGAGAGTTCATGCCTGATCTAAATCGACTCGGGGAAGTGAACAGTTTGTCTGTAGAAAATAAGGATTGTCCGGCAAGGCTGGCACCATCAGTCACAAACGTAAGATTCTGGTTGTTCAGGTAGCTGTCGTTCTGACTGGTCCTCTCTAATGCTTGCTGCAAAAACTTTGAGTACTCCTGAAGAAGGCTGGCCTTTTCTGCAGGGGGTGCCTGGGAGCTGGCCCCCAAAGCCTCAGTAGGGCTGCTTTCAGAAACATCAGATGAATTAATGGAGATGCTGGAGGTCACCTCTGTGTCTGCTACGCTAAATGTGATTTCTGGCTGTCCGTTAGTCTTGTTGGAGTAGTGGTCCAAGAGTGATTGCAGGACTTCATCTGGGAACACGCTTTTCTCATTACTTGTCTTGATCTCCACGTTCAGAGTCTGAGTCTCAGAGAGGATTGTGGCAGGAACGGTCTCATCTATGACGGTGGCCACAGCTGCCTGAGTGATGGAAGGCTGTGAAGAGATGCTGCTCACATTGAGGGTATAGTCACGGCTGTTATTAGCCATGGTTGCCTGGAGGTAACGTTTCTTCTTCAGAAACTGCATGGCATCGTCATAGTTTGTGCTGCTTCCAGCTGGCTTTGTTGACCCACCTTGCAGGGGATCGACACTCTCCAAGTCTGAGCTGGGCTCTCCATCCAACAGACCCTTGTTATCCACAATCTCAAATGTGTATCTTGTGACCTTTCCCTCCTCAAATGATGACAATGGAGAAAGAGTATGGGGTTGTTCCAAAGGCTCCTGCTTTTGACTTTTCTTGTTGGCAATCTTCAGCACCAACTTTGGAGGAGTGATGATCACATCAGAAGATACCTCTCCTGTGAGGTGTCTATTTCCTGGAGAGGAATCTGGGAGTTCAACTGAATATTCTGCCACTACATATTCATCCTTCACCTTGGTGGCCACAGCATAGAGAGGAAGGCACTCGTTTTTGCCAATCCTATCCTCTGCCTTCTCCTCACCATCATCTTCAATTATTTTGTTGGTCACAGCAAGGTTTGTTGTTAAGGTGCTGTTTTTATCAGTGGACTTCTGGCGTTTCTTCTTGGGTAGGGTGCACTCTTTGGATGGGAAAGTAAACCCCATAGTATCTGTGTTATGCAGAAGTCCATCTTTGGCAGCTGCTTTATGGGCTTTTCTTTCCTTGTTTTCATGGCACATTCGCCTGTGCTTCAGGACTCTATCAGTTCTGGAGAAGTACTGAGGATACAATGAACAAACTGCCAAGTTAATTTGAAAATATTTACAGATATAAATTGAAATACATCAAAACATTGTTTATTCCTCTACTAGAATGATGCTAGTGAGTAACTCCAGCCTATGTAATTAAAATCACATGCATTATTTATGAAAATAAAAGGCAGAACTAGTTTTTGAGGATTTGAGGATGCACTGCAGAGAATGACAGGACCTGATAAAACTTGTGTAAGAATTACAGTATTGCTACCTGGTGGCAATAATCACACTGATAGGGCTTCTCCCCGCTGTGTGTCCTCTTGTGTCTCTCCATATGATATTTCTGAATGAATCTCATTCCACATTCATCGCAACGAAAAGGTTTTTCTCCTATAAGAGTTGGTTAAAAAGTCACAGAGAAACAAGTCATCTTCCTCCATACCATCATGATCAAGTGAACATTTTAGAACAGTTTAGGCAAATTACAAACAGAGTGACATGATCTGATTTGCAAAAACCCTGCCTGATACAATGGTTTCTCTGGCCTGAGTACAAGATGAAGTTATTGGGCATTGAATCTTTTCTTACCCGTGTGAATTTTCTCATGCCTCTGCAACAAGTACTTCTGAATGAAACGCATGTCACATTGACTACACTGGAAAGGTTTTTCTCCTATGGAGGAAATTGGATTTTAAATGGAATTGGGCATAGTCAACAACACAAAAATGTAACTGTACAAGTAAAGGACTAATGAACAATTTCAACCTTTCATTGTTTGTCACCTGTATGAATGAAGACATGTCTCTGTAGATGGTAATTCGTTCGGAAAGCTGCATTGCAGTGCTCACAGATGTGAGACTTTGGACTCTGGTGTCCCAGTGATCCATCCTCATTAATGGTGAGAATCTAATAAGGTGATAATGTTGTTTAGTACAGTTATAAAAAAAGTTTTTTGTACAGATATGTAGACAATATTCTCCACAATATATTCTTATTTTTCTACTACAAAATGCAATAATAAATAACTGACTACTGAAGGTCAGTTTGAAGATCCATTTATAAACGTCCATGACATAAAACGCAATTAGGTAGCTACCTTTGCAGGAGATCGTTGCTTTCTCTTCTTCTTTTTGTTGCTTTCTACAAGCTCCCTTCCCGCTTTCTTGTCCTTCTTGCTGAGAATTAGTGAGTCAGTCAGCTTCACTTCCTGTTTAATATTGACCTGAAAAATACTAATTAATTAGACTTGTTGTACCCATCAGTCTAGTTTCGACGCATATTAAGCCAAGCTATTGGCTAAAAGACCGAAAGTCAGCATATGCTAAATTTAAGCAGTCTGGTATCTAATGCAAACTTTGCATACCTTTACATAATATAAAACACAGTGAACTCACGGGCATGTGGAGTGTGTATGATAACTTATTGGAGAGCGGCTGGGAGAAGTTTGGGTCGTCTTCTGCATCGTTCTTCACAGTCTCCTCATGAACCATCAGTTCATCATGTGGAATGAGGTTGTGTGAGGTCAGTGTCCCTCCAGCCAGTACCTCCTCCTCCTCATCATCATCATCATCATCATCGTCATCGTCGTCGTCTGCAAGGAGGGGTTGATTGGCCAAGCTCTTTTCCCCAAGAGACATGTCCAAGCCTCCTCCTCTTCTGTCCACCCCAGAGGGTGCCAGGGCTCTCGCTGAGTGATGTAGGCCCACCGTGCCACATCTAATCAGGATTCCCTCAAGCTTGTCATCAATGTTCATCTTCGCAAGTTACTCAGCTGTGGTTGTGTTCCAGGAAAAGGGTTGACAGTCATTGACCTGTGAAGGAATTTTGACAGGAGACCCTCCAGTTTTGCAGAGGATAGTGCTCCTCTGTCAGCCTGACTGAAGGTGGAAGTACAGTGAAAGACATTGCTTGAGAAGAGAAAGTCTGGTGATTGTTCTGAGCAAGAAGAAATTCAAATAGTTAAAAAAAAACAAAAAAAAAAACACTGTTGTGGCGAAATTTTACATCCCATGAGTGAAACTGCAGTTCACATTAATAAACCAGTCAAGCAAAATTGTATTTAAAAAAAATATTTGCTACATTTAATGGCATCCAATTGTAGGCCTAAACTAGTAGTTCCGACCTATGGAGAGAATCTGCAGTCAAGAGAGCTAGAAGCTAACTTGTCATAGAACAATGTCTTGCTCGCCTAGCTGACTGGTTTAGAGAGAAAATGTGCAACTTTAAGGTTTAAAGTTCTCTCTTAAATTATGAAGACATTATTAAAATCTAGCGAGGGCAGAAAAGGCTGCTAGAAGGCTAGCCAGATTCGAACTAGCCAGCTAATTACAGTGTGTATGCGTGTTTTATCACAGGGCCTTGTTAAACATGTTGAGCAACTTAACACAAACCCAAAGAGCTAAACAGTGAGTTCGGGCTTGACAGCGCCGCTGCAGAGTGGGGGCCAACAAGTTTTACGGTTAGTTGGACAGGTGGTTTAGCCAAAAATGTGTGTTGGCAATTTAGCGAAGTGCCTGAAAAAGCTTGTTGCGTTATGAAACTACCCAAACTGCAGCTGGTTAGATCACCTGGGGCGCAAGGGTTTTGCAGACAAACGCAGAGCTGCTGCTCTCTGCCTCCACCGCTGAAGAAGCAGCAGCTGGCTAATTCGCCTGAGCTAGCGGCGAACACATATTGGCTATTAGCCTGCCACAGTCCGACGCTCTCTTTCACATACATACACAAAAATGACTTAAATAACCATCTTGAGTGAAAGGAGAGGGGGTAGACGCCCTTTGTCAACGCAAAATCGCTGTCCGACATTAGCTACCTGGCTAGGCTAACGCTACAGGCCTCGGGAATCAAAACAAGCAGGCAGCTAGCGCGGACAACTTGCACTTTGTTGTTGTTTTTGGGGGGGACGTAGAGCATACACACCGGTCGGGCGAAGACCAGGCCATCACCTGTCGATCATATCTAATGCTCGGCTACTTACCTAACTCGGGTTTCACAGGAGCGGTGGCGATGAAACCGCGCTCATGATCTTCCTGTAAAAGTTTTCTCCGGCCGAGAGCAGCTGGCTAGCCGCAGCGCTGGTAGCCACATTCCAGCTGCACTGGGCTGTAAGCGCTGCGTGAAGAGAGCTGTGTGTGTGCGCGCGTGTATGAGAGAGTTGATCAGTGTCTTCTTGAGAGAAGAGGAGCTGTTCAGATCATTACTTCCTATTCACACGCTGAAGTAAATGTAGCTGAGACACACGTCATGTCTAGTTTTGATTAACGCGCACTATTGTGGGTTATGTTCTCCCTGCGTGGCGAGGACCCTGATAACAATGGTCTCAAGTAAGGTCAAAACAGGGGTGCCATTGCAAATGCTGGGCCCTAAATATTATATAACGTTGTATTTGAGTTTTCTGAGGGCCCCTAGAAACCTCATAACTCTTCACCCCTTATCATCATTTAGTTATTGCTTCTTTATTTGGTTCAACACATGAGCAAAAGTAAATTCTGATCATGTAATTATGTCTTAAGATGGTCAATGTAACTTTTCTTACAATTTATTATTCATAATAATAATTAAAAAAGGTTACACAATGTGTTTCTGCCTTCTAAGTGTTATTTTTTAAATGCTTATGTCTATGTTTATGTAAAAATGGTTCTATTCATCATAAATATTAGATTTTATGACCACAGCCCACAAATGTTTCATATTTATAGAGGCAAAAAAGCGAATATTTATCTTTTCAAATTCTGAACAATTCTAGAAACTCAGTTCTCACAGAATATTCTGGAGATCTACTTACCATTTAAAGTGAATGGAGAATGTTTTTGATAACAGATACATACCAAAAATGAAGGATTAGGGAATAAAGGATTGGGAAACCACACTTTGTACCCAGGAACATTATCATTACGTAGTGTAATAATTAGAATTTATATATTATTATTAGATTATTTAGATTTAGATTATTTCACAATCTCAAGGTTGCTTGACACACAGACATAAAAACCCTAAGCAGAAAAATAATAATTGAAAACCAGAAAAAATTATTCATTCAAATATTAAATCATTAGTTCAGATTTAATGGTAGCAATCATGAAGAGACTGAGGAAGAGAATTCCAAAGTTTAAAGTCTATGGCACTGAATGACCCATAGAGGAAACAGCAAGAAAATTCAGAGATCAGAGACGTATGGATTATGAAGAGCTTTGAAGGGGAGAATCAATATTTTAAACTTGAAATGAGATAGGTAAGAGGTAACAAGTGTAGGTATAAATGGATGGAGGGATGTGAGCTGAACGCTGTGTGAGAGTGAGAACCCTGGCTATAGAGGTCTGAATACACTGAAGTTTTGGTAGAAAGAGCTGTTAAAGAGATGAAAAAAATGCAACTTTGGTAACTTATTTAATACGTGATTTAAAGTTAAGTGTAGGATCAAACAAGACAAAACAAATTCTCCTCACTTCTCTACTTAGGCCTTCATGCATTATTTCAGTGCAATTTTAATAAATTAACACACACATACACACAAAAACCTAGAACAAACAAACAAACAAAACAACATCTAGAGAGACAACTACCCAACCCATTTTAGTAAACATGTATCTTGGCACTTTGGCATATGATATTTTTAGACCTTTTAAAGCCCGCTGTAACCTTCCTGGGGACTCAATATTGTAGAAATAACTAAAGAAAGCCTCATCAAAGCCAGTCTTGAAAGCCACTCATGTTTTTTTATATTCTGGAAAATATTTATATGAAAAATACCACACTTGGAGTAACATAGGGGGAAAAACCCCCCAGGGTAAGCACCACCCCCTCACCGATCAAATGATGACAGGACCAAGTTTAGTCGCAGCACATTTACAGTAATTGTGAGACTGCATCTGGATCATTGTATTCCTGGAATGTATTCTCTTTTATGGCACTAGATAATAGTGATCTGCATCAAGTTGTATTAAAACTCATATGGAAAAAAAAAAGTTTTAAATCCTTTCAGACTTCAAACTGGTGATCAAGGCCTTACTGTGGGAACAATACCATAGTACCATATTTTGTTGAAGTAATATTTTTTAAGTTGCACTGAATCAACACTATCTCCTAGTCCTTTACTTTATAAATAGAGGAAGTGACTGTGAATATACTGTATTTTTAAAACTTATTGGACATTTACAGTGCCCTCCACAATTTGCAGAGCACATGCTGTGAAGATATGTTGGCCTAGTTGTTAGGGACCTGCCCATGTGATTGAAAAGTCACTGGTTCAAGTCCTGGCCCAGATACCACTGAGGTACCCTTGAGTAAGGCACCATCCTGCTACACTGCTCCCCAGGCGCTGTTGATGGTTGCCTGCTTCTCCACGTGTGATGGGTTAAATGGAGAGGTCACATTTTATTGTGGTGCACATTTTGTAATGGGGTGTGTCCACATTGCCACTTTCACCTCAAAGGAGAAGAATTCAACCTTAAATTTAAAAAGAGATATTAAGAGAGAAATTCCTTATCAAGAAAATTATTTTTTTTTTATTTTAGTTACTGGCACCCTTGCATATAATACTCTGTACAACCTCCTTTTGCCAGTAAATCTACGTTAACATTTTATAATAGTAAAGTGACTGTCATGTGAACACACTCAAGCACCACAACGAAATGTGACCTCTGCATCCCATCACACGTGCACACGTGGAGCAGCAGGCAACCATCAACAGCGCCCAGGGAGCAGTGTAGTGGGACAGTACCTTGCTCAAGGGTACCTCACTAGTGCCCGGGCCGGGACTCGAACCTGCGACCTTTAGGTCCAAAAGGCAGTGTCCTAACCACTAGGCCACAGAATACAGAGCAGGGCATCTGAGACCATTCCTCTTTATAAAATCTCTTCAAATCACCCAGAGTTCACGGCCTTCTCTTGTGCACACTCTTTAGTTACACTGTGTTCACAATCATTTTCAGAGGTGCCAATAATGGTCTCACACACTATTTTTTTGAGGGATTTGCTTTTCTGTAGATCATTTTATTTTAATTGAAGGATGGAATGTAGGCCAATAATTGTGAATGGCACTGTTCATTGTACTTTGGGAGACTAAAAATGTATATTCAGTAAGCAGACGCCATCACAAAGAGGGTTTACAGATCCCTGTCCAGAACAAGCCAACAATAGCATGACTTCCATCACAAGATGGCAGCATTTCTTCAGTATCTCTTACAGTCAGTCACAACTTCCGGGATGTACCTCTTAGCTTCTTTTTAATAAATCTGACAAAATTTACAACATGCCAGTTATATTTAAATGCCAGTATTATTAGTAACTAGACTGGACTAGAATGACTGGTCAAGCTGTTTTATACTTTGTGCAAGTATAATAAGAGGGATTTTTAACAATATTTCTATGATTTCCACTCAATTAACTGGGTAAGGCGTAAACTAAATGATTTAGAGAAGTTTGATGCATAATTTTAGAGAAGCTTTAAAGTCAGAATTGTTCTCAGTGGTGGTGATGGGAACCAGATGTCTGAGGAGTTGAATATCTCAAAAGGCTGAACTGCAGAAAGCTGTTTTATGAAATGGTTATAAATACACTGATGCCAGAGATTTTGTTTTACAGTAGTTTAGAGAAATAATTTTGCTCTAAAACATGCTTTTAAAAATGATTTTATGGCAGAGATGTACCACACACAACTGAAGAAAATGGGACTTTTTGCACATTTGTTACAAGCGATGGCCTCAAAACACCCAAGACTGTCAGAATAACACTCAAACACAGGACATTAGAAAATTCTAAATTTATTAGTGTTTGCACAATTTTTTTTAAACAGCAATTATAATACAATTGTCTCCTATAAGTGTAGTTTAAGTAAAGACATCTCTTAATATTATCCCACCAAAAATGAACCAAAAACAGTCGGGCCTGGCCAGGCTTGGTTACACACACAACTGTTAAATGAGGAAATTATTATATCCTGCTTTTCCTGTGTGACCTTCCTGTTCCTCCAGCCAGATCTATATCAAAACACTGACCCACCCACACATCATCACAAAATGACAAATCTGGCATTCATAGGGAAAGCTGCAGCCACAAAGAAAATATGCAGCGCAAGGTCTCGCGTTAGACAGAAACGGCAGACTTATATTTTTCCACTTAATTGAACCATAAAGGGAGTGGGTCAGTGGTTATAAACAGTTTGTGTTTCATGATGGAGCACATAGACAGTGCTAATGATGAGCTCACAGTATGTGAGGACGAACATCAGCAGTGAGATTTCAGGCACAGGTCACATGAGCTCTGCTGTAACAGACATAAATAAGCCTGGTTGCTTTACATCCAGAGGACACTTGACCTCTGCGGGTCCCTAGTTTAGGAGGTAAAAGGTAAATGTACACTTCCATGTGATGATGAAAAGTATGCGTTACCAGGGGGAATGAACATTCAGGGAGAATGGAATAGTTTGACAAAGTTCTTCTGTCATTTAAGCTTTGCATCTTTCTGGTGCGGACTAACTGTTACCAAAAGTGCATCCCAAAATGCTTTTACCTTGTTTTTGGTACATCATTGACAAAGTTCTGCAGCCATCAAACAGTATAAAACGTACAAAAGAGAAATGATTTTAGCACAGATATATGCAATAAAAGGTTTAAGCAATACATTGTTAAAAAGAAAAAAAAATCTGATGTCGTAGTTTTAGCAAAAATATCAGGCTTGGTAGATAGATTAATAACATCCAAATTAATAATGAAGAAAATTCCTGCTATTCTTTCTGCAACACCCAGTACAAACCAAGCTTTACAACATTTAGTAGGAAAACATGGTCTAATCCAGACCAACCAATAAACAGAATAAGAATTCTTCCAATCATTACTGATTTCTACATGTGGTTTAATCAATTTTATGCACATTTGGATAATGTTGACTTTAGGTGGATGTGGTAAATGCAGAATTCAGAATAAGAGCTCAGTTCACTAGTTAAGGTATGCATTTATGGCAATGCTGGTTCCAGTGCCTCTGGAATTGGGCTTAGGACTCATACGTATAGAGCATCTCTGCAAGAGTGCTCATCTTGGATCAGTTTGGTTCATATTGGTATTCATCAGGAAATTAAAGGTAATAACTGATCCTAGACCAGCACTCTTACCCTGAGAAGTTGTTATAGCTGCATGGCTGTGCAGTGGATACAGGCACAACTCACATCTTGCTGAAGCACTCTTTAGCATTACTCCACACTTGAATTCCCTGTAAACAAAAAACAAAAAAAAGCTTGGCAGCAGCAGCAAGACTCCACATAATAGAGGGTAAGAGCCACAATAATTTGTGACATTTTCTGTTTGCATTATGCACTGATCCTTGAACAATGTGGTCTCTAAATATGATTACACAAATAGAATAATTTTACCTAATATGAGCCAAAACACTATTTGCTTTTGCTCAATTATTTGTAGAAGCAAGGCAAAAATATTTCAGAGCTCTTAATGTCGCACTGTCACCATCTTTTGACACGTAGTCATTTTTAAAGGAGCATGTGAATGTTTTAATATATAATAGGTCACTCACCTTTTTACACATGCTTATTTGCATGATTGCATAACTGATGAGAGCTTCTTTGAGATCTCGGTCCTTCTGCTCTCTGAATCTCTCAATGTCCACCCAAGCGTTCTTTACCAGCTCTCTATACATAAACAGAGTGTGAATTCAGGTGGGAATTTGATTTAGGAATCACTAAATGGTCAATGGTCAGTTTTTGCATTTTATATCCTCACAAATGCAAGCATAAAGACATGGGATCTAGGCCCACGTCTTCTCCAGCTTTCAGCAAAGTGGATAACATTAAAAATTAAAAAGCATTAAAAAATAAAATACAAATATTCACAGGAAATTTAAATTGGTTTTACTAAATCATGTCCCCTGGGACTCATACTATAATTCCAACAATACTTGGGTTAATAAAAGACATGGGGAAAAGAGGAGAACGCTCACTCGCACTCTGAGGTTTTGTCCTTCACCATCTCCTCTCCCTCGTCAATCTGAGTCTCCAGAGTTTTCAGCTTAGCCTCCCTCTGCTCAGGGGTCTCCTGGCCAAACAGCTTACTGGTCATTCCCTTTAGGGAGAAGGTCCGTACTGTCTGCAAAGCAAAAGAACAGGCTTGAGGACAAAATGAAATGTTCCCACATATCATCCGTGTTAAAGAAGCAGAAGAATGCCTGATTATAAGCAATGTTCTCTTTGATACCTAGGCCATATTGAATGTGTGTCTGGTTTTATTCTATGCATTTTAGAAAGTGTGCTGTGGTTCATTTATTTTAGTCAATAATGTTAGTCTAATCATTGTTGGAATAACCTTCATGGAATTTCAAATTTTAAAAACTAAAATTGGGAATTTGTGCTGAAGGCTATTTACACAGCTTCAAACCTCAAACCTTTTTTTGTGCATCTCATTGTTTCAGAAAAATGTACACGAACAAACCACTAACTGCAAGATCCTCTAAACACACTGTTGTGGGTGATTTCGGCTTCCCTCGGTTAGACAAACAAACAGCCAGGCCTTCAGGCAGAAGCCCTGTCCTGCAGCTCAAAGCAGTGTGATGAGAGCGCTGGAGCCATTGGAGGTTTTTTTTTTTCTTTTTTCTTTTTTATAAGTGGACAAGACTCACCCCAGTAGCCAGTTCTTCCCGCTGCTGTTTCTTTGAGGTCAGGTCCTGGGCAGCCATCTCCAGTTCAAACTGACAAAGCTCATGTTTCCTACACACTGCCCTGCAGAGACAAAAAAAGTCAACAGATTTGATTTTCAGATCACATCAGTTTAGACAGAATATAAATAATTACTGTACAAAGTGAAAAAAAGTTATTTACAACATGCCAATATATTTTTCTAGGGTAGAACTGTAACATGGAGAGCAAATCCCATGAGCACATCAGTACAGAAAAATGAGATACCCTGACTCCACCAAGCCATCATGCAGAACTATGTTTTTATCTAAAAGGAAACAAACTAATCAGTCTTATGGCAGAATACAAACAGAATGCCCACTCTGTTTATGGAGACGAGTTCCTCTTCAGCTCAAGCTGCAGTAAACTAAAAACATCTATGCCTTGTAGTGCATCCTTCCAGCCACGGTCAAACGCTATGAAGCCTCACTTACAGATCTGTATGCATGGGTTTGAACGTAAAATCACTGTACATGAAAAGTGACGTAAATTATTTGTAAAATGTGTTTTAAAACCTACACAGACAAATGCAATGGTCCAACCTTTGCAAACTTCTCTCAGGGCTGGTACAAGTGCCCAGAAGGCCTAAAAGTGTATAATTTCACAACGTTATTAACAAGTCAGGACATACTGACTTCTGAAGGAAATCTAACTAGTGAAAGCCAGAGCAACAATTTGCAAAATACAAGAAAAAAATAAAACTCAAATTAAACAGACGTTTTTTTCTTTCTAAACTATACACGCAAATACTGGAGCTAGAACTAAAACTATACACGCAAATCCTGAAGCTAGAACCAACACTATACATGCAAATACTGCAGCTAGAACTAACACTATACACGCAAATACTGCCGCTAGAACTAACACTATACACGCAAATACTGCAGCTAGAACTAACACTATACACGCAAATACTGCAGCTAGAACTAACACTATACATGCAAATACTGCAGCTAGAACTAACACTATACACACAAATACTGCCGCTAGAACTAACACTATACACGCAAATACTGCCGCTAGAACTAACACTATGCAAGCAAATACTAAATACTGCAGCTAGAACTAAAATCAAACACGCAAATACTGCAGCTAGAACTAAAATCATATACGCAATCACTGCAGCTAGAACTAAAATCATACACGCAAATACTGCAGCTAGAACTAAAATCATACACGCAAATACTGCAGCTAGAACTAAAATCATACACGCAAATACTGCAGCTAGAACTAACACTATACACGCAAATACTGCAGCTAGAACTAACACTATACACGCAAATACTGCAGCTAGAACTAATACTATATACAATTTGTTTATTTATAAACTAAATTCAGATATTTCACTCACTGCACTCACTGATAAAAACTGCTACAAGCTGCTACTATGCAAGTCAGGCAGAGAAAACACACCAGGCATGATTTCTTTTGCAGAATTAGGAGTGGCTCATGAGTTAAATGCCATGTATCTATGTACTGTGCTTGTAGTCTGTGTTATATAAAAATAACAAACAAATTAATAAGCATTTTCAACTAGCTAGCACAGACTCTGCAGAAATAAACACCTTATAACTTCACTATGTTTCTTCCTCTTCTTTTGAGTACTTACTGCTGATGAACGTAATGATGAATGAATGAAAGCTGAAAACATTTCTTTAGAACAGTTTTAATGTGGAATATAAGTATATCTTACAGATAAGCCGCCTGAATATGAAACTCAACTTCAAGGGTGGATGCTAGGTCTCCACAAAATGAACTGGTCACACCCATTGCGTTTTTCATGCACCATGAAGGCCAACACTACAGACTGCATACTTGACTGTGCTTTACAAAAGGGACTCTGCTTGAAGTGCTGCTTTTCTCTGTTGTTTATTGTTATATTTATGAAAGTAAAATAAATGTAATCTAATAAAAATAACCAGCGCTTAATGTGTGCCACACCTTAAAGCCTCGGTGTAGAAAAGGTATTCCTTCAGCTGGTCAGCATAGTGCTCTTCTTCCTCCAGTATGTCATCAACAGACGCAGCATACCTGTCAGGATATGAACAAGACTCTGTTAATGCTTCTCTTCCTCATACAGAGGTAATGTGTCTAAATTGTCCCTTTAAGGGGTGCAATAAGGCATGGTGTAAAAAAAATATGTGGAAGTAGGAGTTCATGATTTTAATCACTTAATCTATAAACAGATGCTGTTATTCAAAGAAACAAAAGTAACCACAGAATTACAGAATAGCCCATGTTAAAAATAACCGCAACCCACTGCCTTAATCACATTACAACACACTTCATTAGAAACATTTCTACCACAAGAAACATTGTGGTGTCTTAAAGGCAAAACTCTAGATGTCACATTCCCAGGAGTTTGATTGATTCCTGGGAAAAGATGAGAAACGTGATCCATAAAATGCCCTGTCAGGCGTCAAAAGAAGGCTGATAACTGACAGGGCGTTTAACTCTCGACAGAGTCTGACTGGCATCCCACATGGTGCCCCAATCCAGGTCTGAGACTGGATGACCCCTGACTCCACAGCTGAGTGGAGCAATCTGGAAAGCATCAGAAACAACGGCACCACAGACCAGCAGTGGAGGGCTAGGGTCCTGCTAACGACACCGCCTCAAGCAGTGATTCTTGAATGACGTTCTAACAACATCTTCTCAATGTTGCAAAAACGCTGCTAATCTTAATGGCTGTGACCGCAGATCTGTTAGTTGTGAGCAAGCCAAAACTGAAATGTGAACCTCCCCAGGGTTCACCTTCTTGGCTACTTGTTACAAAACTTGTGGTGGTGGGGGGCCTCCTTGGAAACCTGAGTGCTTTCAATCTAGCAAATGTGTTTTACAGTTCTAGACAGGAGAACCGGATCGGTGTGCTGCAGGGCATCATGCAACACCTTCATATTTCAGCTCCTTCAATGAGCTCTCAGAGGGTAATCGAATAGGTTTACAGAGGGAGGGCAAAGTGTCCCAGGGGAAGGGGGGATACAGTCAAAACTGTTTGAATAAAACACTGCAGTGATCCTTTAAACTTTGCATGAGAAGGGATAATAAAAGTGGTGGTGATCCCTTGTATTAGAGATATATGCAAAATAAACTCACGCATCCATGTGGTGTCCTGCGCTCTGCAGTCCATCACCCATCTCTTTTTCAATGGCACTCCACTCACTGTTTAAAACACCAACGTGTTAATGTATTCTTTTCAATGAGTGTGATTCATTAAGCAAACCAACAGGGCCTAATGTGATCCTGACAATGGCACCTGATGTCTCTATTAATACCAGTATAATAAATATGCTGAATTTTTTTAAATCTTAATTTTTTCAGCGGTTTTAAAGATCGGTCAGCGTCTTTCTAAATATCATTTTAACATATATCAATTGTTTTAAGCTATATGTAAAAGAAAAATACAGTTTAATAGTTTAAGTGATTTAAATTGAAAAAACAAAAACAACCCATAAATACTGTATATAAAAGGCAAACAATAAACACAATAACAGACACATACATTCATGAATTTACCACTACAACCAGTGATGTGAAGCACACAGATTTTAAATGCAAGCAGACTGCTGCAAGTGCATTCAATGCAAAATAACACATTCTAAAATATTAAGGACCAGTTTTCCTGAGCCTTTTCTTTTTCAGCTCAGATTAGAATTATGATTAGGGAATTTCTGACAGTTATGGTGCAATTTAATCCAAGGCTTAATTTACGTCTGCAAAAATGGACCAACATGTCACCGGTGATAAACCAGCAGTGTTGCACGCAGTGTTACAAAGCCCACCTGAAGACTCTGCCGTAATTCCCATGCACTTTGTAGACTCCATACAGGCGGTCAGCCACTCTCTGAGTGAAGAGTTTGCTTCAGTTAGTAAAATATTAGCACCTCTTTCAGCACACATTTAAAATCGGACTTCAACAATATTTCTTACAAATCGACTTCAGCATGATTTAATTTTCCATATGTAAGTAATTCCAGAACTAAATATTAGTGCAATCAACTTGATTTAGTCTGTTACCTACCACCTCAGTCCAAATAAGGCAAGCATTATCTAAGCAGAGGCAGTGTGACTTGATAAGCAGTGGTGTGTGTGTGTGTGTGTGTGTGTGTGTGTGTGTGTGTGATAGAGAGAGAGAGAAAATACACCAGCTGGTAGAACTCACTGCTCGCACACGCAGCAGCTGCGATATAACAGACTGGAGCTCGTCTCCATAGTGCTTCATTTCTGCAAACCTCCTGAGACACAGAAAAAGCAAGAGTCACATAGATACACAGAGAGGAAAAAGAAAAAAAAGGTAAACAGAAAAAGGCTTATTTGCAAAATAATAAGTAATCTGACACTCTTAACTTTGTTATATAATACATTTTTTTTTTAAAGAAGATCCTAAAGATTATGTTCCTGGCTTCTGTGTTCTATTTCAACTGCTTATGTTTAAAGCCTATGTGAGAAAAACAGCTTCATTCATCACACACTCTGATTTATAACCACAGCCCACAAAAGATTTGTATTTATAGTGGCAAAACAGGCACATTTTTATCTTTTCTGGACAATCCCAGAAAGTTCTAGAAAGTTCTAAAAGCTTCAGAGAATGTTCTTGAACACACAATGTCACTGTCCTGACTACAGAAGTAAAGTTTTTGTGGAACAATAGTCATTTGTATTTATTTTAGGCATAAGGGATTGGGGAAAACACACTTTGTACCCAGTAACAAAAATAAAACTGAACTCTGATGAAAAAGAAACAACCTTGTTGAATGGAGCCTGTGGGAAATCACTTACTTGTCTGGATTCTTTACTCTGAATGTAGCATTTAAAGCCTTCAACCTTGAATCTGCCTGTAAAGGTGACAAAAACAGTCATTTAAAAAAAATGGGACCGTCTCCCAATCTTTGTTCAGACGTCTGTGGTTGACCACAACTATCCCTTCAAAGAGACGCTCTGCACTGCAAAATATAATTCATACACACTAGTGTACAATCATGCACAGAACAAATACACACCGCTGCTCTCGCTGGGTTGAACCAGGCCACTCAAACAGACTTCCTGTGGTTGTTTATATAAACTAGCTTGTACTGATAAAAGATCCCTCACTGCAGTGGCACTTTAACTGCCTTGCATCATTGCACTTTCAAACTTCCAGTCATGGTGAGAGAGACAAGACAACACTGATACATATGATAACTCCCACTCCAAGTCATTAAGCCATCTCAAATTATGACTAGAAACATATGCTGAAAATAAACATCTACAACACAGTTCGTGGACCTTTGGCACAGGTCGCATGGATACATGAAAACAAACAAAATAGAAAATGCTAATAAAATACCTTTGCCTGAAATCCTGTCTCAAACACCCCTTCCTTCCAACCCTGTTCCTGTGGGGAGAGAGAGCATGTACTTTTCACCATGACAAAGACCATTGAAATAAAAACGCATTGTGGCAAAACATGAGCCTTGTCAACAGGACAAATAAGACCAAGCCAAAAAAAACAGTGTAGAGATTTAAAGAAGTTTCAACTTCAGACAAATTACAGTGAACTCAGCAGAAAAAAGTACTTGGATTATGAATATGGTATGCATACGGTATGGACATACATGTCCAAAAGTATACAAACATCCCATTAGGTAAATTCAGTCGTTTTAAGGTGCATCCCATTCTTTCAGATGAGCACATGCATCTTGTACTTCTTTATCTAAAAATGCACTGCGAACACCATAGGATGTACTGAAGCTACCGTACATGAACTCAGGGTCACCATCCCCAATGTCAAGCATAAAAAATATACTCCCCATAGCACTGGGTTCTCTAGCATGATGGAGCTCCATCCAGTACCTTCTAGATGAGTGGGAAAAGCATTTGTGATCCAAAACTAACCATTCAACAGCAGCATCTGGCCACAATAATACTCTTTCAGCCGAATGGAGTCAAATCATCAACATCTTCCCAGAACAAAGAGGATGCTACTGCAGTAAAGAATGCGACATACATGTGTTACACTTTAATTCGTACCTGAGTAAGGAAGGAATAAAAGATCTTGTCATTAGACAGAACAGGGTGGGAGGCGACCCGCAGCAAGAAGTTCTCTAGGCCAACCCTTCTCCTCTCTACAAAGTCTGGATCCATGTTGTCTGCTGATAGTTTGTGCCACACAAATTCTGCCTGCAACAAAAGAGCAAAAACATTCAGCACCATTCAAAAAAATTCTAAAGAAATCTAAATTATGGTTCTTTGACCAACAAAAGAAGAATCTTTAAAGGAATTTTTAAAAAGGATCATTCCATACCAGCTCACCTATACCTCCCAGTTCTTATCATAGGTCTAACAGAAAAAAATTGTGAAAATGTCTATTAAACAAATCAAACTCTTCTATATACTTCTGTGCATGCTGCAATCCATTTTTGCAATAATCCAATCAAACGATCAAAGTTGATTAAAGTCAAAAGACTTGCTCTAAAGCTACTAGCTGATGTCATAAATTAGTTAAAAAAAGTCTGAATTTGCACAAAAATTTGGCTAAAGAAGATTTAAATTTAGTCCATACACACTGGACACGATCTAATCTTCTATATTGCAACAAACCAAGCCATTACAAGCTTGCCACTTTCCAGAACCCAATGAAAAACAGGCACAAATTTATGCACAAAAATCTGTCTGAATATGGATTGGTGGAGTCCAAACTATTTTGTAACCTTTTTATCCTGCTGTGCCTCAACAACTTTGTTCATGCCATGACACATTCCCACAAACATGTGTTTTGAAGACTTTATGCCCTTTTTTTTAATAAAGCAGGACACCCATTCATACCTGATTGTCATCCCACTGACTGAAAACACCCGGCGCTAATTTCACCTTCAAATTAGCGGTTAATCCTAGAGGTTCACATGCTTGTCACTTAAAAGAATGTTCAGAATGTAGCTATTTAAAGCATATACAGTAGAGAATATGCAATGCATATATGCAGTAAATTATACTGTATCTCAAATTAGTTTTATTTTGAAAAGGGAAAGTGACATTTGTCAGTGTGAACACACTCAAGCACCACAACGAAATATGACCCCTGCATTTAACCCATCACACGTGCATACGTGGAGCAGCGGGCAGCTATCAACAGCGCCCGGGGAGCAGTGTAGTGGG
>JBBPDA010000004.1:519037-547414 GCA_037974385.1 Arnoldichthys spilopterus | reverse complement strand
TTAAAGTTATTTTTGTGAGCATTTTGAGTTTTTCTTTCATTGACTGAAGGGTACCAACAATTTTGTCCATGTGTGTACCTATCAGTGCATCACATCTGGTTTATTTCTCTGTAACTTGCAAAGCACTGAGCTTTTAACTGTCCTTCTGTCTATACACATTTCAGTATTTCAGGCTAGTGCTTTCACTCACGTGACAACTAACTTGTGCAAGTGGTGTGACCAGTCCAGTCCTGTGTGTGAGGACAACATCTGCATGAGCAACTGCAATCTCAGCTCGTTCTGTACCCTGGCCGAAGAGGTCTGCGTGGCTATATGGTAAGTCTGGCCAATGCTGCGTACTACATACTACTACAGACTGCTAGCAACCCACTCTATTTCTCAGACACAGCCACAGCACATGGGGCTCAGCTCACAGCTCTTTTCACCTTAAACAAATACAAGAATAGATATATACACAGTACAAATGCAGTTTGTCATTAACAGCCTGCTTCGCAGAATATTTGGATGTGTTGTGAATGTTTTTCTTGGCTTAAGTCACTATATTAAAAAGATGAATGTGCTTGAAGGTAGGCAAAAAAAAGTAGCTCCAAACGCCAGTATGATAAAGTGATTTATGCTTTAACCGAACAACAGTTTTAGCTGAGCTGGCCCTCTTTGGACTGTTGCTATGATAATGGACCCTGTTTCCAAAGACTTCCCCGGAGCTAGTTCCGCCCAGTTTGGCCCCTGAGGAGATTTTCTGGGAAGTTAATCGAGCTGACCTCTGATTGACCGTGTAGTAGAAACTGGCTGCGTACCGAGGGATAGCCAGCTCTTTGGGGAGTCCAGAACAAACACCCCTCAAATAAAACGGTCAAATAAAAACTGTTTTTCACTAATACTGTATAAATAACAAACACATTCATAACCTTCAGAAAGGAGCTGACTGTGGCAAGAAGTACAAAGAAAACTCCTGAACAGGGATTCCCCAATCACTTGTTATTCATGTCTTCTTTCTCATGGAACAGCATTTCTTCAAAAAGGAACATTTATTTAAGTATCTTATCTGTGTTAAACCTGCGTGAGATGTTTGGACTTCCAAACTTTTAGCAATGCCTGAAAGCCAAGCAAACACACAAGAAAGAGACATCTAACGACCTGTGTGTGTTGTTCACAGGAAAAAAGTGAACGAGAGTGTAAGTGTACAGACGCTGTGCCACAATCCTCAGAACGCTTTGGAGAACGTATTGCTGTCCAATGACAGCTCCTCTGAGTGTGTGATGACTCCACTGCCCTCTGAGAATGGCATGCTGTTCCTCTGCAGCTGCATCAGAGAACATGACTGCAACGACAGGCTTATCTTTGACAAGGGACCACATGGTAATATATTATTACTGCTATTCCTAGTACTACTCCTGCTACTCCAACTGCTCTTACTACTACCTACTACTACTCCTACTACTCCTCCTCCTACTACTACTACTACTCCTACTACTACTACTGCTCCTACTACTACCTACTACTACTACTCCTACTACTCCTCCTACTACCTACTACTACTTCTACTACTCCTATTACTACTCCTACTACTTCTATGTTTGCTTTTACTACTACTCCTACTATGACTACTACTCCTGCTATGACTACTACTCCTACTACTACTCCTATGCCTACTACTACTACTCCTACTACTATTACTTCTACTACTACTCCTACTTCTCCTATGTTTGCTCCTACTACTCCTACTCCTCCTCTTCTTCTTCCTCCTACTACTACTCCTACTGCTCATATTCTTGCGCCCACTACTCCTACTATTACTACTCCTATTCCTACTACTACTACTACTGCCCTATTCTTGCTCCTCCTCCTACTAGTACTCCTACTCCTCCTATTCTAGTTCCTACTTCTCCTCCTATTCTTGCTCCTCCTCCTCCTCCTCCTCCTGCTACTACTAATCATTCTACTGCTACTACCAGTATTACTACTACTACTACTACTACAACTACTACTTCTACTAATCATTCTACTACTAGTAGTAGTACTACTACTACTATTGCTACTACTACTAATAATAATAATGTTACTATAAACTTTTATTATATACTATTATACTTTTTTATATTTATTTATTATAAGAATGTTTTTAGATTACACACATGCACTTACACAGTTGCAGATGCTGGGCATTTTTACTCTTTTCAGTTAGAATGATAGAGCATAGTGTAGAGATTTTAAACTCCAGCTCTGGAATCTAAATGCCTTTCCTGGATTTTGTCGTCATTAGAGGTTATTTGACGTCTTTGAATAGTGGTTCTCCAGTCCTTGAGACGAACTGGTCTGCACAGTGTAGCGTTTTTACTGCACCAAAACATTTGATCCAATTCATGTTGGAGTCAGAAATGACGCTAGGTGTACAATCACTTACATCATCAGTAAATACCAATAATTATATTATCGAGGCCTGGAAATTCTAGTTCTGGAGTTCTGGCATGGTTAACAACAAAGTATTAATTGTAGATCATCATTATTGGCAAATAAATATTAGAGCATCCCTAGTTGTCCAGTGTCCTCTGCACAAACCTGCATGGGTTATTTTCTGTATTCATTATATTTACTAACTTTTGAACTGTTTTCACTTTATCTGCCCATCTATCCCATCATTGTGTTAAATGTTGTACCACGGTTTTAAAGAAACATTGTTTTTCCCCCAGATCAGCACTTGGGTGATTGACAATAAATGATGATAAAGCTTGACTTGACTTCTTGACCCTTTTTTTGCCAGGCTTCTCCAGGCTAAAGAGTAAAGATGTGATTCCAGTAGTGGTGATCAGCCTTGTCCCTCCACTCCTGGTAGCTGTCTTTGCTACGATGGCCTTCTACCTGTACCGTACATGCCGACCCAGCAAACAGCCCAAAGACTGGGCCCCAAAGCGCACCCATTACCAGTCGCTGGATCCTCCAGAGGGCTGTGTGGGTGAGGCCAATGGCAGTGACTTTGACGGAAAGCTTCTGTCCCTCAGCGTAGACGCAAATTCAGACATGTCATCAAGCTGTGCCAACAGTCTGAATCACAACACAGAGCACCTTCCCATCCACCTGGAGGCACTGGTGGGTAAGGGGCGCTTTGCTGAGGTGTGGCGGGCACGACTAAACCATAGCGAATGTGGTCAGTACGAGACAGTGGCAGTGAAAATCTTCCCAGCTGTGGAGTATGCTTCCTGGCGGAATGAGAGAGCCATCTTCTCTGATGCTAACCTGAAACACGAGAACATTGTGCAGTTCCTGACGGCAGAGGAGCGTGGCGGAACACCTGGTTCTCCCCAGCGGCAATACTGGCTCATCATGGCCTATCATGCACTGGGCAACTTGCAGGACTTCCTGGTCAGCCACGTCCTCAGCTGGACAGATCTGTGTGCAATGGCAGGTTCAGTGGCTCGGGGCCTTGCACACCTACACAGCGACACTACACCCTGTGGCACGCCCAAAGTGCCAATTGCTCATCGTGACTTGAAGAGCAGCAACATCGTGGTGAAAAACCACAGTGAGTGTGCTCTTTGCGACTTTGGCCTGGCACTGCGGCTGGACCTCGCGCTCACTGTGGATGACTTTGCCAACAGTGGGCAGGTAAGAAGGGCAGATGCTATAGTATTAACCACATTGGGTTTTTGTATACTGCTATAACTGTGGAATGTAAGAAGTTTCCTTTGCTAAAAAACATGCAAACTTGCTTCAGTTTGCTTTACTTGGTTTTAAAGTTTGGCTTTTTGTAGGACCTACCCTTTATAACAGTGTTTCTGAAGCGCAGTCCTTTAAGCCCTGCTGCCCTGCATTATTTTAGCTGCTCTTTGCTTCAACACACATGTGCAACTCATGAAGGGTGTGACACTCATTTGGTGTTGGATCAGCTGTGTTGGGCCAGGGCCCCCAGGGCAGGAGTTGAGAACCACTGTTCCAGAACCATAGTCACTGACCCCATCTTCCTGCAGCTTTCACCTCCAATGCAAATCTCACACATCTGAGCCAATCAAGGGCCGGATTTTTGTGCATAAGATTGGTGGATACTGGATAAGGCTAAATTTTTTAAAATTACAACAGTAATCATATATATATATATATATATATATATATATATATATATATATATGATTACTGTTGTAATTTTACACTTTATGTTGCATCACTTCATACACCCTGTCTTGACTACAGGCCTTTTTTTTATTTTTACTGAAAAATGTGGGAAAACGAATATAGTTTACCTTTAAAATTCATTTGAGGCACAGTGATCAGCCTTATTTATCAGTCTTATCTTGGGGGTTCAAACATTTACCCTACTTTTCTGACAGCGTAATAGGACTGTGAAAGATAGAGCATTTAAAGATAAAGGCATCAGAGTATTACAGTTACAGTTTCTGGTTGTTTTATTTTACTAAGGTGGGAACAGCCCGATACATGGCCCCCGAGGTCCTGGAATCACGAGTGAACCTGGAGGACTTAGAGTCATTCAAACAGATGGATGTCTACTCCATGGCTCTGGTGCTATGGGAAATGGCCTCTCGCTGTGATGTCATAGGAGGTGAGAGGCTATGTGCTTTTATGAATGACAGTTATAAAATATTATACAATATATAAATATAAATAAAATGTGATTTCTGGAAAAGTTGGGACATTTTGTAAAATGTAGTAAAAACAAGAATCTGTTTTTTGTTTATTATAATTTGATGCTTGAAAGAAAATCAAAAAAGCTGAGAGAGGAGCATGTATACCACCGTGTTACATCACCTTTTCTTTTAATTACAAGTTTTACTAGCACAGGAACTGAGAGTACTAACTGTTGCTGTGTGGACTGTTTGGCCATTCATGCTTGATTAAGTGAAAGCGAGTGATTATTTGTCATTGTAAATATACCACAGCACAGCATACAGTGCACCCCAACAAAATGTGACCTCTGCATTTAACCCATGCGTGTAGGAGCAGTGGGCAGCCCATGCTGATGCACCCCATGCCATACATCAGCAAAAGACACCAAAGCCACTATATAACACTTTGAATGGTGGATTTAGTCTTTGGCAAAGAAAACCTGACTGAAACACGGAAGTTTCCACTGTCTTTTGGTACATCTGAGATAAGTTCAGGTGCAAAGATCTTGGCAGTGTTTCTGCACAGAATTGATGTATGTCTTTCTCTTTGTGCAATACAGTTTCAAGTTGCCTTTCTTGTTGCAGCAATGACATTTTCCTCCTGAGCCAATGTGGCTGCAATTATCACAGTAGCATGGTGGTTTCTCATGCAGTGCCTTCTGATGGCTCAAAGGTCACAGTCTTATTGAACTGATATTTTATATACATGCACACATACTGTCGAGCCACTCTATTAGAACTTTAGTAACTTTAGTAACTACACTTACTTATTACTTAGATGCACTTTGTTTTTGAATCAATTACAGACTGTAGTCCACCTGTTTCTCTACAACATTTGTTAACCCAATTTTCTCTGTTCATCAGTGGCCAAGAGTCCCATAGGAGCACAAGTGAGCAGATATTATATGGGTGCCCTACAGTGTTTGTGTCACTGCTGTGCTGAGAGTGATCCACCATCCAACAAATACCGGTTTCTGTTGACTATTAATGAACGGGTTAAAGGAGACTTATAAATGCAGAGTAACAGATGGACTTACAGTCTGTAATTTTAAACTACAAAGTGTACCAACACCTATCTGCCATGACATTAAAATCATCTGCCTAAAACTGTATAAATCCCCTTCTTGCAGCCAAAACACCTCTGGTCTATCAAGGCATGGACTCCACAAGGCCTATGAAGGTGTGCTGTGGTATTTGGCACCATGATTTTAGCAGCAGATCCTTTAAGTCCTATAAATTGCAAGCTGGGCCCTCCATGGATCAAGCTAGTTTGTCTAGCATATCCCACAGATGCTCAGTCGGATTGAGATCTGGGGAATTTGGAGGCCAAGTCAACACCACAAACTCTTTGTCATGTTCCTCAAACTATTCCTGTACAATGTTTGCAGTGTGGCAGGGCATTATGCTGCTGAAAGGGGCCACTGCCTTTAGGTAACATCTTCTCCATGAAGCGGTGTACTTGGTCTACAATACATTCATGAGATACAATATTGGCCTCTACAGTAGAGTATTACAAACACTGCAGCAAAGCACATACACAAAAATGCAAATAAGAGACTGTTCTATTGTGTTCTGTTATATTCCCCTTCTACCGGCTGGGATGCTATAACTGTATGCAAGCAACATTAACATGCAACATATCCTAATCTCTTCATGGCTCTTGAGCAGAGGTGAAGAACTATGAGCCTCCATTTGGGTCAAAAGTGTGTGAGCAGCCGTGTGTAGACAGCATGAGGGACCTAGTGCTGAGGGACAGAGGACGACCAGACATCCCACTCAACTGGACGATACATCCGGTGTGTTTTTTTCATCATAAAATTTCAACTATGAACAAACAGCACCTATATAGTATGTCAGTCACACAAATGAGCCAAAATGAGGGGACAGCCTAGCCTTTCCAACATATTAAGGAATTTATTGGTACATTATAGTTCTGAATGTTTATCATGGTTATATCTTTACCTACACTGAATACCAAAAGTTTGGGGACGTGCAGTTTTTAAAAAAAATAAACAAGTTTTGTTTTGTTGGTTTGCAAATGGACTAAACGAATAACCATGTTTCTGATGAGGTAAATAATGGGATAGGAATAAATATGTATGGCCTGCCTTGGGAACAATGATACTCACTGCCTTTTAGTCATTTGTGATGGCAGTGTCATGTGTTTAAAACACCTTTGAGCCAAAATACGCAATTTACTTCTTGTATCAACACTTTAACAAAATACTGAGGAAAAGTATAAATAAATATGTTTTATGTTTGTTTGCTTGTTTACTTTCTTATTACTTTTCAGTACAGCTCTGAAAATGTGATTTGGTATCCAGCATCTTCTCTTCAAAGCATCTTGAGAGGATGTTCTGCTTGGTCTTTCTCTTGCAGGGAATGCAGCTGCTGTGTGCTACTATAACGGAGTGCTGGGATCATGACCCAGAAGCCCGGCTGACTGCACACTGTGTGCTGGAGCGCTTCAGCGCACTGGCCCAGGATGAGCTGGAGAACACCGCCGTCTCTGTCCCTGTCTCAGACTCAGCAGAGCAGCAGCAGCAGCAGCAGCAGCAGCAGGACTCCTATCACCCCTCTCCCTGTCCCTCTCCAACTCCCCCACTGCATCTGCAAAACCTCGCCCCAGCTGAAGCTCATGCCACCGCCTCCTTCAGGCAACTGAGTGAAGTGTGACCACTCCCAAACGCCTGAAACACAGACTTGTTTTTGTAAGATATATTGATTCAGTATGTGGAGCTGGTCTCCATTGTGGGTTTAATATTTTTGTAGTTTTTAATCTGAATATCAAATTTCTGTTTTGGTACCAAAGGAATTAATGAACATAATGTGCCACTGAAGGACTGGAAAAGATAACACAATGTTACACAATTTTTGTTCCTGGCTTCTAGGTGTTAAAATTTCAAATGCTTATGTCTAAAGTCTATGTAAAATGGCTCTTTTCATCACGAACTTTGATTCAATGACCACAGCCCACAAAAGTTTTGTATTTATAGTGGCAAATTTTTATAGTGGCGAATTTCTATATTTTCTGGACAGTCCCCAAAAGCTCTAGAACTATCTGGACAATTCTACAAACTTCTGGACAGTTACAGAACATTCTGGAAGTCTACTTAGCATTTAAAGGGAATTGAGAATGTTCTTGAAAACAGATCAATTTCAAAATGTCACTGTCCTGACCACAGAAGCAACGTTTTTGTGGAACAACAGCCATTTTCTGTTTATTTAAGGCGTCAGGGATTGGGAAAACCCATTTTGTACCCAGGAACAAAAATATGTAGTACGTAGTGTAATGTAAGCCTTGGCCACTACCTACTTGCCATTTGTGAGGGGAACACTTTAAAGCAGTGGACATCAGCCCACCAACAGTGGTCCTGGAGATGCAGCATCTAGTTCCAACCACAATCTACCATAGCAACCCTGGCTAATGTACTTCTTTAGTTGTCCCTGACTGGATAGATCAGAAGCTTTAGGGGCAGGCAGGTAGGTCTCAGCATGGGGGTTGATGACTACGGCTGTAAAAGTTAAGGTTTAAGTCTCAGGCCATAGCTGGTATTTCAAATCCTTTAAAGTTTTCAAAACCAGTCAGAGCCAGACAGAAAGTTAACACAGCAGCAACTATGACTCGAAAAGGTCTTCACTGTGCTAGTGTGGTATGTCCCAGTTCTGCTGGCAAAAAATGTTTTCCAAAAACTGTTTACCACATCATTTTTTACATCATTTTCTCATTTGAGATTTTCCATTGCTCTCTGAGTCGCTTGCTTTTAACAACAATGTGGTTGTCCCATGCTGCTTGGCTTAGGGAGGGTTTCAATTTGATTAACCACAGGCCCTGAACTGAGCATACGCGTCAAAGGCCCAACACGCAAGCAGGCGGGAAGCTTTTTTCAGATGAAAGAAAATCAGAGAGCGTTTTATTGTTCCCCTAAATTGATCGGCACACACAGGCCTTCCTTTATGGAAACAATTCAGAGCTGTTTTTGAAATCTGCCATGGACTTGAGGTTTAGGTTCCATTCAGTTAAGAGTCATTGTCGTATTGCATACTTTAATTACTAACCCTCCTGCTTCAGTCACTGCCAGCTTTATTAACCCAGTTAAAAGGGTCACATGCACTCATTACTCAACTGTGGGAACAGCCTGAACCTTTGATAACTTACCTAATCAACAAATGTAACAACACAAGGCAAAGGTCTTTCAGTTTCTCAGCCAGTCTAACTAGCTTATTAGCTAGATCTTGTCAAGCTATTAAACCACTTATTAGAAAGACGATGTGTGTGAAGGTCTCAAGACAGAAACTAAGAAACATTGGATTTGGATGGTAAAGTGTATTGCTTAAACAATCTAAAATCCGCCAAGAAGTTACTTAGTAAAACAGCCACTGTACCATTCTCCAAAGGCACTTTATCTTCTAAGCTGGCTTTTAAGCATTTGGGGCGGGGCTACTTTCCCGTAGGAAACCGTAAATTGGTGGATTATATGTAAATATGTTGGTAATTCAAAACAGGCTTTTTCTGAGGAATAGTTTCCATGTGTGAACTGTACCAACTGTGGCGAGAATGTTTAGAAAATTTAACATACTACATCAAACTTAATTTTTTTTTCATGATCTAGGCCCTTTAACTCATGACCTGGTCACTTTCACTTTAAACAGCGAGTCAGGAGGTAGAGGTAATCTGTGGCCTTATGTTTTAAGTCAGATGTTGCACTGAGTGTAGATGCCAGGATAAAAGTGTTTTGTGCAAACAAAAAAGAAGCTGTTCATGCTTTACAGATGAAGGGACTGATCTATTGAGCCATTTTGTCCATCATTTACTGTGAACTGGGGTCACAAATGTACAGATCATATATTCATAAATGGCTTGAGTGTCTTTTTTATACTCCTTACACTGCCAACCTAATGCACAGCCACAACACACTGAGCGCTCATCGTTCTAGCACAAACATCCAAACAAAAAACCCCAAAAAACTCTGCTAATATATTAGCAATTTTATTAGTTCATTCATCAGGACTCGTTTCAGGCTACTGGAAGTGTATTTAAAACATCAGTGCAGTTCACAGCTCAGCGAGATGTACACTTTTGGGTCAGATTTCCGAACACAAATCAAGTCTTGTTTGAATCTGCACCACCCATGCAGATTCTCCACCATCAAAGCCTTTAGCCTAGCATCTGGCCGCTCTGTGTTCTGAAACATTCTGGGTGTCCTTGTCTGGGGGCAGGTATGTACACAGGTTGTGGTTTTACTCGCAATGCATTTCACATAGAAGGTGAATAATGTGTTCGGGCAGAGACCAGAGGAAGACTAACACAAATAAGGCACCACAAGTTTCTCAGCAAGACCAACCGGGGCTGAAGTAGTGATTTCGTACGAGAGCCGTTTAGCTTCTGCTCTGTCCAGCACCTGCTCGCTCATACTGCTGTTCGAGGTAAAAACAAAACGTTGCAATGTTTGAAGTCCAAATCATGATTTCACAGCAGCGGGAACCTTCAAACATTTCTTTACTCGTTTGTTTTTACCTGCTGGATTTTTATGGCTCAAAAAACATCTGCTAAGTTTAGTGTAAAATAGCACGAAGCGTTCGCTCAGTCTCTCTCCAAGCTACATGTGGTTTTATATCATAATTTATTGCCGTTTAGACTGAGTAGTTTCAGTCTAAAGGCAGAAAAACATCAGGAATTTACTGCGAGTGATTTTCAGATCACAGTTCTGTGGAATGTAGGAGTTTGTCAATTCGCAATAATACTGTCTGGTGATGTTCCACATATTCGCAGAGAATGCAAACAAATACCAGAGAATCATATTAGAGACTGAATCCAATGATTTGGCGCTTAAGTGTTGCTTCAATGTCTATAATTACAGCCAAAATAACGTGCGCTTGCAAACATCAGGTAAACGTAAACAGAGCAATCCTCCACCTGAGCAGGCAGGCAGAGACAGACAGACAGGCAGATTAAAAGAGAACTGTAGACAGAGAGATAGAGGGATAGACTGAAAGAGAGAAAAAAAAGCCAACAAATCCAGCTTAACCCTCAGCAGCACCCTTAAGACTTGCTATCCAAAATAGCACAAAAGATCCAAACCTGCAAACTCTCCATCGTGGCTACAATCGTATCAGCTATGATGAATAACAAGCTACTGCTCATCAGTTAGCCACACTATGCTGGCCTTCAAAAACGGACTTTTCACAAATCTCCTTCCCAAGTTTCTGCTGATATCAAAACAAAGGAAGTAAGGACTTACAAGTAAGCGAACATGTTGGACCATAAAATGGTCAGATAACAGCATTCCATAACAAAATCAAAAGTAGATGATAAAGCATCCTCAATCACAATTCTCTTTCCCAAATGCCCACATGCCATCAGCATCATCAATTATTATCTTCCCTGCTATGCACAACTCCCATTAAGGCAATATCAACATAAGACCTCTGTGCAGGCTGGGACCCCTTGTGGACTGGAATAATTCACGGTGAGGTTATATAAAAAGTATTCATCAAGGGAGGCAAATTACGAACGCCCGACACTTCTCCATGTAAAATCAGCAGTCCACTTCTCTCCACAGAACATTATAACCATATCAGCGTTTTTTAAAGAAATCATGAAGGAGAGTCTATGCGTGTGTGTCTTCAATTGTGAGAGAAGGAGCACCGACCCAGGGACAGTGCAGCCCCCTTGGGCTAGGCTACAGCAGGTATTGGTTCAGGGATTGGGTTGAGGGGCTGCAGGAGAGGAGCTCCGGCCTGAGACTGTTTTCCACAGTGGTTTATGATATACCCAGCCTTCACCCTGTGGGGAGAAATGAAAAAAAATCCAATCAATCCATATAAAGACAAAAAGCTAATCTTAAGGTCAAGTCTTTCATGTTTTTACATAGCTGATTGCATAAACACGGTCATCACAGCAGAGCCACTTTTAAAATGAACAAAATAACAGCTTCAATTACATGTACATCAAAGGGATTTCGTTCTGGCCTTAAAATCCAGAGCAGGAGTAACTAAAAGATTTCACTGCATGTTGACAAAGCTGCTTACTTTTCTTTCAAAGTATTTGGTCCTCCAGGGCGTCTCTGTCTCAGTGCGGTGTCTCTCCTCTTTCCTTTGTCTCTCCTCCAGGAAGCGCTTGTGCTCAGTGGCCTTTTCCATGTCTCTCTGCTGCAGGGACTCGGTCACATGCTGCCACAGTCGCCTGCAGAAAGAAGAGTTTAGTCACAGAGGCTGGCGAGAGTAATGAAGAAAGATTTTAATCTGTGAAAAAGTTCCTTAAATCAACTGAACAATTAAAATGACACTCATCCAGTCATTTTTTTATTTCTTGATTCTGTTTAATTCACGTGAATGCAAGTTACAAAGGATTTCAGTTTGAAAACAGTCAGCCTTTCATTGCGCTTATGATCTCTATGACTAATTATAAAACTGATTATTAATGTGATGGGAAATATACTGTAGTACTCCATAGGCAAAAAAAAGCAGTCATGTCCACCAACCCTACCATGTACAGTCCTGTGCAAACTTAGGCACCTGAGAATGATCATTAAAAGCTGTTTTAGGCAGTAAATGTTTGTTTTCTAAAAAAAAAAATCACTAATTTTAGGATAAAAACATAACATTAAAATTGTAAACGGTGATTTTATGATTCAGTTGGCTGGCTTGACCGTTCCCAGAGTTCTCCTAGTGGACTCCAAGTACTATTTGTTGTGCCCATCAAATTGCTGGTTTGGGCTTAATCAGTTCTTCGTTAGATGAAATCAGGTGCTGCTGATGGAACTGCACACATATCCATGCAATGACTGAAAGCATGGAGGACAAACCTGGAGCTAAAACTGTGTTTTTCTAACCAGCTCACACACCATCAACTTCTTTTTACAAACAAAACAATTTTCACTTTTCACTGTTTTCCTGTTTGTTTACATCGATTCTAATGCTCACTTGTGTTTTGGCTACTGAAGGGAACTCACTGCCATTAACCATTAAACATAAGTGCCTAAGACTTTTGCACAGTACTATATATGTAAGACAACAGGACAAAAACACACAATGAAAAGAATGATGCTGTAGGAAATTCTCACCTGGACTCATAAGCTCCTTGATGGTCAACGGGCCGCACTCGTTTCTTGGTGACAGGCAGCTTGGTGACATCCACAACACGTGTCTCACCGTTGCTGTAGCCAAACTCGAGCACGCCATTCCACTCTCCCTGCACGCGACACACCACCGAGTTGGTGGGGTTGTGCTTTACCTCAGCGTTCACTCTGCATAACAAAAACACAGGCTCCAGTTACAACCTAGACACTCAGCTTTCACAACGGAAATGTGCCATTCAAAAATTGTGCGAGACCGTGAGAGAGAAAGCGCTTGTTCGGTGTAACTTAGTCCACCCGGTGTACAAACTATATGTCCAAAATACCCAGACAGCAGTTAAGTAGTGACCTCAGTTGCTCTAAGAAGCACTCTTTACTGACAGGTGTTCGATTGCACACATAAAGCTTCTATAATTCAACAGAATGGGCCCTCTGGAGCAGTGGCACATGAGCCTAAGAACGCCATGCACGATGTCAACCATTGCCTAGAGGGGTATAAAGCTCACGGACACTGGACTATGGAGCAGTGGAACTGGCCTCTCGAGTGATCCAATACATTTAAGTTCAGTTGGAGAGGAGTTTGAGATCCAGTACGAACCATTCAACATCAGTACGTAACCTAAATTCCTGTGAATGTTCAAACATCACATTTACAGCCCCTCTGGAAGAGTAGAGGCTCTCATTACAGCAAGAGAAGGAAGCTAAACTATAAATGCCATAGATTTCAAAAGACATGTTGGATGTGCAAGTGTCGATTTAAACTTTGGGACATACAATACTGTGCAAAAGTCTTCAGCGCCTACGTAAATAGCCTAAAGCCATTTATCTGAAGAGTGAGTGTATTTCTATCAGCAACAACACAAGTGAATGTTAGAGTAAATGCAATCAAACAAGAAAGCTGTAAAAAGCATAAAGACTGTTTTTGCTGATCAACAGTAGTTGATTTGTTGTGGGAGACCGTTAGAAAGGTTTGGGTCAAGAGTTAGCCTCTATGCCTCCAGCCATTGCATGAATGTGTGAAGCTCCTGTGAAGCTCCCACCTGATTTCATCTAAAGAAGGACTAATTGAGCCCAAACCAGCGATTTGATGGGAACTACAAGCAATACTGGGCTTATAGGAGGAGAACTCTGGAAATGGTCAACACACTAATACACACAAACAACACTATTACTGTATTTGTGTTATTTCCATTATTTTAATATAATTGTTATTTTTATAAGAGAAAGCACTGCCCAGACAAACCTTTAAAACCATTTTCTAAAGTGCCTAAAACTTTTGCACAGTACTGTATAGTGTATAAATAAGGACGTTTATAACTAGAGCTACATTTTAATCATCAAACGTTTGTGTTTATAAAATGTGCAGATACTTTATGACCGCAAGGGTGCAACATTAAACAGCAAAAATGGTCTGATACCAAAGTATCTTCTGCAAGAGACGACATACTGTTCATTAAAAATGCAAAAACATAAGAAAAGCGATTTAATAAACACTGAAGAACTGAGCAAAAAATCTAGTAAAAAAAATCACGCAAGCACTGTGACTCATATCACACCATTATACCTTTTTATAGGCTCAAACAAACAAGATATAAAACTGCCCCTTTAATGTCCATACAGTTTTATAACTTATTTCAGCAAGTACACTGTGGGGTAGAGAGCGCGGCCATTTAATGTGTAAGCTGATCTTCCGTCACAAACCTGTGCAGCTTGCCCCCATAGAAAGGCTTGGTCTGGAAGGTGATGGCTGCACTGTAGCCTGTCTTGGCGCAGTTGACGTTGACCTTTCCACCCAACTCAACCCAAGGTACGGTCAAGATGGAACGCGCATATGCTGACGGCAGAGTAAAGGTGTACTCCTCCCCATGCTCCAATAGGTGCAGATTACCTGGGAAAAACAGAGATCATGAAAACTGTTCCGGATAATTTAAACCAGTGGCTCCCAAGCCCAGTCCAGTGGACCAACTGCCCTGACGTTTCGGGTATTTTCTGACTTCAACAAACCTGATCCAGCTCATGAAAAGCATGATAATTAGCTGAGAAGCTGGAGAAGGTGTATGGGGGCAGAGAATAGTTACTCTGCAGGTAAATGAGTTGTTTAAGAAATATTATGCAAAAATACTGACAATAGACTTATAATCCTTGTGAGATGGCGGACAAGTTTCCTGCTTTAAATAAGTTTTAGCAAAAGTGCAGCATCTGAACAATAAATAAATAAATCTTCTACAGTAAAATACAGGCAAGTGCTTTTCTGCAAGACCCCAGTTCACAATTTTGGCAACAAATAATATACCTGTGTAAAAAAAAAATAATGTTCGCAATCTTCTTAATCCAAAGTGGACATGACAAAATCAACAAGACCTAAATCCAAAACCTACAATTTTCATTAATATGCAAAAGGGCTTACCCTCTCCTATCATGGAAACACCAATGGACATGCCCATGAACTTGCTCTTGGTCCACACATGTGTATTTACACATATCTGCCTCTCTTGGCATTCAGCATAGAACCCTGATACAGGTGGATGGTGGGACACTTGCTCAGCCACAAAGCGCAGGTGGTAGGAGTCTGATGGACTGGATCCCTCTTTCTGAATGCCCCCTTGAGGTACTGCCACCTTTGGCACTCTCCAGGAGCAGTGGAAAGTCTCACCGATGATTGGGTTGTAGGGCTTCTTGGCTATGGCGCCTTTGCGGCCCTCATGAAAAGAAGTGAGGTAATATTCCACAAATCGAACCATGCGCTCCATAGGACTGATCCCATCTGTGACGGCTACAAAAAGGTCCGGATGGGACATAAAGTCTGCATACATCTCCAACAGAGAGCGCTTCTCCAAAATAAAGGTAGGAAGGACCACCTACATGACAGAGAGTGGAAGAAGTGTGAAAAATGTATGTTGTGTGGAATCTTCAGAAAAATAGTACACAGTTGACTGCACATAGTTGGAATGTATTTGTGTAGGTCAGGGTGTTCAGCTCTGATCATGGAAAACAGATGTCCTACACAGTCGGGTGATTTCCATGCTCAAACACATGTAATTCAACTTATCTCTTAATTTTCTGGTTTAGAGGGTGTGGCTGAGTAGGCAAATCACCCAACTGTCCTAGATAACAGCTTCAGGACTGTATGTGAAAATCACTAGTGTCTGGAACAGATGGTTGGGTCAGGTTGCTCACCCTGGTGAGGTCCATGCCCAGTTTGAGTTGAGAGAGGAGGTGCAGGATGACACTGCGTTCTTCTTCAACTGCCCCCAAGTCTTCTTCTTCAGGATAAAAGGTGTCCTCATGCTCCTCTTCAGCATCAATATCCTCCTGCTCCTACATTAATTATAGGTTATTCAAAAACATACAGAAGTGATAAGGAATTTCTCATAGAACGTATTGACAAGAAAGAAATTTCGAACGCTCATTTCAAACATTTAAAATGCTCTTCTGCTTATTATTCAGACGTATATGTCAGCTGTGCTTTTGCATTATTTTCTACACACATTTCTTAAATGCTATTATTAACAGGCTTTATGTTTCATCCTTATATCCCTTATTTTTCAGCAATTTTCATAATCTAAACATACAAACAAAAAAAAAACAGAACAGTCATGTGAAAAACTAAACAAGTAGTCCCTTACATTTTCACACTTTCAAGTCCATAAACTTAGAAACAGGTGTTCCAAATTAGGTGCCATTAATTCGAACCTCCTGCAGGCTGTGTCTGTCTCATTTAAACCTGATATGTAGGCTCTGGTACTGTCTTTGCTATTGAACCATGTTGCGTCATCATGCCAGGATCTAAAGTCCTCTCTAACAACTTTAGGAAAAGAAAAGTTGTGGTTGTCTTGGAGTCTAGCGAAGAATTAAAAAAAAAAATAATTCACTGTAAGTAAAAACATCTACAAGTGATGTAGATCTCAGGCAAGTGCCAGTTTGTCCAGGACTGGCCCTAGAAAATTCAACCCACCAGCCTGGTGGTGGAAATGTTATGGGTTTACTTGCTACCTCAGAAACTGCAGCTTACCAAGAACACAAGCAAAAATTGGGGTTCCTGGTGTTAACTTTTTCTGTGTCAGACTAAGCTAAACCTGAAAGCATACAGAAGCCATGAAGTTTAAATGGACTTCAAGGCAAGACTTCACAACAATGGGTATTCTGGCTGTAGGTGGACAAGTTTGCACAAATTATTTCCTTACTGTAAGCCATCTAGGCCTACTTTGTTCACAGCCAACATGCTAGCTGCAACAAGCGGGATCTGTCCTGGCAAAACACAGCCAGAGAATGAATAAGCCCCCACTGAAACCATGGACAACTGCAGAAAAGACTGGGACAATTTATACAGCCCACTGTACATGTTTGGTAGGACTTAAAAGGACATTAACGCTTCTTCATGTGTTTCCACTAATGTCTGGAGTGGGGATATATGGTGAAAAATCGTGTCCTTTATTGCAAGGTCATTGGTTTCAGCCAACCTGCTGCTCTGAACTGTTTCTGTAGCATCTAGTAGTCTGTAAAAAGTCAGTTCAGCTTGTTGAATCTTTCTGTTCAATCACACAACAGCGCTTCACCATTTCAGATATTTTAATGTGTTTCTGCAGCATTTGATGTGAACACTAATGCTGCCACTGAGGAGTTTTATTCTTTTGCCACTCATGGATATAACCTTTATCTACTGTGATATCACATACATACGCTTATATCCGGGCACATTTTTCTAATAACGGTTATGCCATATTGACAGTTTTGGTTGCTTGCGCTCTTTCCCTCACTCTTATTGGCCACTGATCATTGCTGTTTATCCTACATGATGCACACACTAGAAGAGTCTTTGCAAAAGAATGAAAACATGCCTGCAAGTATGCAGAGCACCTGAAAAACGCAGGTCTTCAATGGTGTGCAGAGCAATTTCTGGCTGAGCTGTGATATACTGACGCAAATCAATGATTGTCTATTTTGTAGCTACATTTTGAAAAGACTAGTTTGAGTGTTTTACATAATTGTGGTTCTATTCAGCTCTATGCCAGTAAAAGACTTTCTCTCTAGCCTCTAACTTTAGACTTCCCATCAATGAATGTGAGACATTCTGCTGGCTATGGCTGCAGTAGTGAGCAACACCACTTACGACTCGTTTATTGACTGGAACAGAAACGACTGTGGAATATAATGTTCCAAATAAAGCCCACGCCCTAGTCTCGACTCCAAACATTCCTGCCTCTTCAAGACCAGACTTAATTTTGCTGGTATCCTTTGGCTTGAAACACTATCTTAAATAGGTGAGATAAATCAAACCTCTTAAGGGAGTGTTACTTTTTCATGGTCATTTATGTATATTGCCATGGCAAGCTAAATACACTTTCAGGACAAAGGGGTTTAATCAGCAATATATTCCGCTCTACACTAGTGAATGTTTGTTTTAAAATGTCTAAATGCATGCTATAGACAGGCCGAATCTGCATCTGAAAACTAGACTTCCTTCTATTTCATGTCCCAACTTCCCAAGTTCAACTAATTGACTTGCTGGATGTTTAGATGTGTTTTACTGAATTATATGACACCTCTCATGGTGAATAGACATTTTAGCAATACACAGTCTGTATCATCACACTGAGGTTTGTGAACCTGTAGGAATGGACAAAATGCACCGGCAAAAGTCAAGTCAAGTGAAGTCAAGTCATGTTTATTTGTATAGCGCTTTTTACAACTGATGTTGTCACAAAGCAGCTTTACAAAAACCGGGTCCGAGCCCCCAAAGAGCAAGCCAAGGGCGACAGAGGCAGGAAAAACTCCCTAGCTGTAGGAAGAAACCTCGGGAGGAACCAAGGCTCAGAAGGGGGAACCCATCCTCTTCTGGTTGACACCGGATAGCAAAAGTGTCACTTTTAAATCAAAAAGATTTTAAGAAGGGAACTAGAAGGGGGAATATCTGGCAAAAATACACTAATAAAATAACACACTGTATAATGAGCAACAACTACTATACACTAGGGCTGTAACGATGCATTGATCAAAACAGCTCCCAATGTGATGCAGCAATGTGACACACAAAAATCAACATGTGCGTATTCTTTCCACAATTAATTCTCCTTAATTTTACTGTGAGCAGTGTTTTGTACTACGAAGCTGCTTTTGTTTATGACTACACTGCTGCATTTGACCTTTAATAATAAAATGTTCACATTATAATTTGTTTGCATGTGTGAGATTGTGGAAACATAGCAGACTGTGTGAACTTTCATCATATTTCGTACTGACTGCAGACCCCAGAGTTAACCCAGCCAACCTAATTGCACTACTGCAAATCCTAAGGTATCGAAAATCTGTTGGATATTTGGCTAAAATAAATGACTGTAGGATCAAATTGTGATGAAACTTGTGATTTACACCTCTACTACATGTTGGCTGTGGTTGTGTACAGGTTCCATACGATTAGTCTACATTGTCATGATATAAGTGTTATAGAAGAACATTTCCATAAAAGTGTACATCGCTCCCTTCCACAGTTTGAGGCGTTCACATCCAGGATAATAACAGTCAGTTCATTTCCCAAATTATGACTTTGTAATAGAAAAACATACAGAATATTGACAGCTAATACTTGTATGTTTCATAACTGTCATAAACATTGTTTGTGTACAAGAACATTTGCAGTGCAACTGTTGAGCACACTGCAAATGAGACAATAAAACTAAATTATTGGAAGGAATTTCAGTCTGCTCTCACCTTCCAGCCCAACAGATATAAACGAATGCATGTCTGGAGCAGTGCCTGCTTCTACAGTATTACTCTTCCAGTAAAGGGCTAATCCACAGACTGCTTATCCGTAACCACCTTCACATAAATCTCCTCTTCCTGACCATTTCTAATGGGAGCTTTCTTCCAAGACAAACACATATATACAGTAACTGTACATAGAAAGACTGGGGTAGGCAGGGAGTGGATTAAACCCTTGATTGCAATCCAAAGTGTACCTATATAGCATTCAGTCAAACTGTGTAAACACCAGTGCCAGGACGACCTTCAGCCAAAAAGACCGTCACAGTTGGATGAACAATAGTATACACTGTGTGTAAAGGTGTGTCATGTTAAGGCTATCTTACCCCAGCAATGTCACAGGAGTCCATTTCTATGGGCTCTAGAACCGTCCCCTGGGTTTTGCTGCTGTCTTTGGTGTTATCGGCCAGAGTGCCACCATTCTTCAGGATATCAGGCAATTTGGGCTCCAGCCACTCGATGGTCGGCCCTGCAGGGCAAACCGAACCTTGTTCAGAACTGCTCATGTCACCGGACTCTACACACAGTGGCCACAGGTCAATGACAGGCTCTGTCACAATTAGATCTCCAGGTGTCCAGTCGCCTCGCAATTGTCTTAGAGTTCACATTCGCAACCCGAACCCAAAGACCAGCATCTGCACACAACACTGCCCAATGCTAAACTGCTGGTCTCGTAGTGAGATTACCCTCACCCTGTCTGTTTTATGGCAGTCAGTTAAAGCTTACGAGAGAGTCCAGACTTCTTAATCTAACTGAGGCGGCACAGCAACTAAAATACTGATACACCCCACTGACTGGCGGCCGGTTCCTATGTTCCTTTCCTCGCAGAAAGCTATAAAATATGTATGCTTGGTAACGATCAAATTCAGCGTATGAAGCTGTGCACGACTGGAAGACCACCGGTGTTTGTCGTCTGTCTACAGTGAGGACTGGAGCTTCCCACAGAATGCATCAGGCACTAGCTCGAAGATATTCAAAACAAATAAACAGCACTATTCACTAGTTGAGGAAAAACTGTCCACTCAGACAGAAGATCTGTCCATGCATTAGTAACAGGGTCTCTTGACAGCGGCGCAGGAGCACAATTTGAGGAAGCCGACAGGCTGCTCACATGGGTGACGCCCTCAAAGCTCTGGTTACCTGCACTGGCCTATCAGAAGCAGATACAATTCCTCATCCATTATGAAACTATATTCCACTCCCTCCCCAGGGCTCCAGGTCATAAATTCTACAGACAAGAACATGACCTTGGATTAACTGATTTGCTACCACAGACACCGGAGATATGTACAACGAAAATAAAAAGCAGTGATGTTTCTTAGTTATGTCATTTCATAATGTCCGACCTCAGAGCTGTGCAGGGAGGTTTAGGTGTGACTAAGTATTTGATGATCTATTTAAAGTCTTGATTAAACACAGGGCTTAATGAGTCAGACAGTATTTGATGTAAGGTATTCCGTAACTGTCTGATCGTGAATTTCAAACAAGACTGCTTAATCCTGATCTCAATCTGCACTACATAATTTATCATTTAATGGTATTTGCCCTCACATGCATAAGACTGTACACTCTAGGAACTCCAGACAGTGCACACTTAGGTATTACTGCTTTTTAAATGTCTGATTGTGGCTCATACGTACGTTTAGAGCTCTACAACTCTGTTACAAAATGTTGTAATGTGGTTTTAATTTCTTGAGGGAAAAATGTGCATATGCAGATGAATATCATGAAACGGGAAAACTGATTCTAGATCTGCATGGTGAACAAAAGTAAACATGGGTTCAGGTGCTCCTCACCTCCGAGAGGAACTTTTTGCCGTGCCACTTGCTGAAGCTGCAGGATGTGCAGGCAATCGCTGAGGCAGCTCATGGTGGCCAGTGATGTTGCCTTGAGCAGCAGAAGGTCCTGGTCAAGTGGTGAAGGTCCATGGCTGGCAGGTAGGCCTTCGATGCACTGCACCAGATCTCTGTGCTGGCCCTGCGCCTGGCTCATCATCTGCACAACAAGAGACAAGAAGATGTGAAACTTTGTCTCTCTGCTGCTGAACTCTCTGCCCTCACCAGGCTCTTGAGGTGTAATAAACTACTTCAACAACATTGCCAGAAGTCCAAGAGACTGTTAATGCTCCTGGTTAGTAGGATGTAGGTATGTGCCATGTACGAATCATCAAACAAAAAAAAAAAATAGATTACATTTTTTTTATATGATTTTAAAGCGGTATTACTGTTTTGCTGGCCTTTTGTGTTGGTTCTGAACTCACCAAACCCTGCTGTACAGATCACAGATCATTACCAGTATTGCGAGGCTACACTCCAGTACTAAACAGGTTCCTAACTGATTCTTTGGATTCGGATTCTGTAACAAGGTGTAAATAATAAAATAATAAATAAAAACATCTTACCTCCCGAGCCTCCACCAGATGGTCAGGCAGCAGGGATCGCTTGCTGGAGTAGGGCGAGGAGCCACGGTGAAACTGAGACATGCCCAGAATGGAGCTGGCATTATGGCTGATCCTGCGCTGGGATCCGGGGGAACTGGCACTGCCCTGAGACGTTGTGGACAGACTGCGTGTCTTTAACGGTGGGTTTGTCTTCAGGACAAAAGCAAAGCATTTAAAGCTGGCCATCAAGTGGAAAGACATAGCCCAAAGAAGAAATGTATCCTGTACTATCCTGCACAGCTACAAAATTAAGACATTTCCACAGTTTTCAGCATTTCAAGAATTAAATGACCCATTATAAAAGCTGCCTATACGTTTGTATGAACTTACAAAGAGAGTGTAGCGTTGTCAGATAAAATTAATAAGCCATCAGAGCCCATATGTTTTTAATTGTGATAAAAGAGTGATGCTAACAACACCACAGTGCAATGTTAAATTCTCTACCTGAATTGAAATCACTGTTACGCAAAAACAAGATGCTGCTTTTATTAAAAGAAAGATAACAGTTAAGGTTACAGTTGGTTGCAAATATTTGCATATTACTAGTCCAAATTTATTTTTTTGGATTTTCTAAGAGTAAATATGGGCACATCCTCTACAGTGGGCAGTGGTGGCCTAGTGGTTAGGTTGCTGCCTTTGGGACCTGAACGTCGCAGGTTCGAGTCCCGGCCCGGGCACTACTGAGGTTCCCATGAGCAAGGTGCCGTCCCACACTGCTCCCTGGGCGCTGTTGATAATTGCTCCGCGTTTGCACACGTGATGGGTTAAATGCGGAGGTTGCATTTTGTTGTGGTGCTTGAGTGTGTTCAATGATAAATAGTCATTTTCCCTTTAAGAGAACACAATTCTAGACATTTTAATGCATAATTAAATGCATTATCTTTTATCTTATGAATTTAATATAGTGGAAAAAAATGGCATGTAATTAAAAATTATAGCAGATTTAATACGTTTTTTTTTTATAGTAACTGCGTAGTAAAATTGGCAGAAAAAAAAATCTGTATTTAAGCGTGTTCTCTGTAGAAAGTGTGTACTTATTCTCACTTAGAAAATCAACAAAATGTAATGTGGCCAGGGGTATGAACAGTGGTAACCTTTTAATGATTTTTTCACAGCTTTGTTTGTGAATCAGCCAATATGCGTTATGAACAGCGTTAGCTGGATGGGGCTGAAGTTCTAAAAGAGTTGTTTAGAGTTCCACCTCGATCCACTTCAAAAAGAACTACTTATGAGAACCCCTCACCCCCTCAGATCTGTTAACAACACCTGTTTGTTAGTAACACCTGTAAAAGAACTGATGTGTAGCAGCAAGAACGAGTATATATTAAGAGTGTACACTCAGGGCTTTCTTACCTTGCCCATAGCTTCTGTGTGATGCTGAGTGCATATCTGGAGTCTGCTCACCCAGTGCTGTCTCTCTTTAGCATCGGCAGCTGAGACGGTCATAAAAGAGCTTGTTACACACATGGTCTAAAGAGACCGTTAAAAAAGTTCACTACGACTCCATTAACATAAAGGCTTGGCATGGACAGTTTCTGTAAATAATGTCCTTGATTTACAAAAAGCAGAAGTGCAGCTTGTGTAATATGCACAGGAAGTATGAAAGGGCTCCTAATGAACCACACAAAAAACAGCTGATTAAGCAATAACACGAGCAGCATATGTGAAACAAAGGGTTTAGAAAGGAAAGGGAAAATAAGAACAAAAAAAGAAACTTACCTCGGAGTTTGTACTGCTCCCCACTGATGGCATTGACAGTAAAGGTGTGCGAGTCTTCGTCGCTGGGGGAGATGACTGCTCCTGCTAAAGGTAGGGTTCCCCTGGGCTTCTGGAGCCGAGACTGTTCATTCACAAAATACTCCAGGAGCCCTGCCTCATTGTTGAGCACAAAGAATCTAGAGACCGCCAAGAAGGAGCAGTCAGAAGTGATGCACAACTAACCCAGAACAACGTATTAGTTCCATTTTGGTCAACATTCACTATATGCCACATTTCTATGATCAACAAACACTGATTTGGGTCAGAAACCGTCTGTGCTCTCCTGGAAAGGCTTTACACAATATGTTGAGATTTTGACTGTATTCAAAAACATGTATTAGTGAAGTCAGTTAATGATGCTTGATGATTAGCTCTATATCAGAAATGCCACTCAACCAATACTCAAAGTACTGGACGATGCCTCATCGCTCCAAGTCCACTGCTCCAGACCAGTGCTGGACACTACATGCTTCTAACTACCTTTGACTCATGCCCAGCTCCAAGAGCATCCTTTACTACTGGCGAAGCTATTCTATGGAGATTAAATGGAGAATATTAATGTACCTAATTTCCCTAGAGGGGATGTTTGGATACCTTTGGACATGTAGTGTATGAGAGAAAAGCATTTTACATCAGCGTAACTTCAAAGCACATCACACAAACAAACACATATCTTGACGTTTCAGAGTCAGTACTTACCGATACTGCCATCCAGTTACCAGATTTGTGTACTTCATCAAATACCCATAAACATTCTCCATGTGATCACTACAAATATTAGACAGAGGGGGAAAAATACATTATTCATTTGGCAGCAGCAGAAGGCTAAGCAGTTTATCTTCATAATCAAATTATAGACACACCAATCAGTCATAATATTAACAACACTGACAAGTAAATTGAATAACATTGACTATGGAGTTATTTCATTACAATGGCACCTGTTGGGGGTGGAATATATTAGGCAGCAAATGAACAGTCTGTTCTCTGGAAGTCGGAAAAATGGGTGAGCGTAAGGATCTGGTCTACTTTGACAAGGGTCTTATTGTGGTGGTTTGATGATTTAGTCAGAGTGAAAGTGACTACTTGTCATTGTAAACACACTCCAGCACCACAACGAAATGTGACCTCTGCATTTAACCCATCACACGTGCACACGTGGAGCAGCAGGCAGCTACCAACAGCACCCGGGGAGCCGTGTAGTGGGACAGTACCTTGCTCATGGGTACCTCAGTGGTGCCCGGGCCGAAACTCGAACCTGCGACCTTCAGGTCTCAAAGGCAGTGTCCTAACGACTAGGCCACCACTGCCCACAAGAGCATCTCCAGAGCGGCAGCTCCAGTGGAGTGTTTCAAGTATCCCATAGTTAGTACCTACCAAAAGCAATCCAAGAAAAGACAGCTGTGGGGAGTGAAGACTAGCCTGTCTGATCCGATCCCACAAGAGAGCTACTGTGGTTTAAAAAATGAATGCTGACTCTGACAGAAAGCGGTCAGAACACACAGTACACCACAGCCAGCGCTGTTTCAGCAGCAGGAGGGAGAACTACTATATTAGGCAGATGGTTTAATGTTATGGCTAACGGGTGTGTACATATATGCTTTTCTATACATTTTATAAAAACAACTAAAATAGCCACTCGCAATATGACATAACGTATACAGAAGGACACAAGTCCCCAGGTTTACCATCATGACTTCGTACAAACATTAAAACAGAGGCCTCTCTGATTTACAGAGTCAACTTAAAGTAAGAGAGCCCTACATCCATGGCTTTTTGAAGATTTACACAGAGGTTAACCGCTGACCAACCCCTGATACTCTTTACAAAGTTAATTTTTTTAAGAAATGAAACGCTCAATCACACACAAGTACAGGTGTGAGATAAGGTTAATGGTATCTGATTGCCTGAACTGCCTTGGAAGGAAGGAGTGGGTGGCTAATAGCTAACTAGCCGTCAGCACCATCAGATCTAATAACTACACAATTTAAACGCCCAGAAATTACCTGTACTGCCAACTTTTGGAGCTTGTCCTAAAGGAGCCCTGTGTTGAGCCCTGGGTTTGAACATCCAGCTTGTTTTCACTTTCAGACATTCGTATTCCCGCTGTTTCCACCTGCATTGTCGCTAGCTTTAGCCGCGGTGGCCTCACCAGAGCCGAGGACAGATTAGATGGGTGTTTACGGGGCTAGCTCGCTCAGCTAGGACTAATAACGTCGACAGCAGACGGAATTATTTCCTTCTATCGACGTCTTCCCCATTCTACACATTTAAACATCCGCGGACGACAAGGACATCTATATTAAATACTGTTAATGTCTCTTTTCAGCTCTCTGTCACCATGCTAGTTGACACTGTCCACTTGGATCATGTGACTTTCTTGGCTCTGTGCGCTTCTTTCTAATTTAAAAGCGCGTTGTATGTTTATAATACATTTTAGGACATTTAAATAAAGTGTAAACTAAACTGTAAACACTAATAACAGCTTAGAGAGAGGTGCTTAATTTTAATACGGCTGTAATAAATAAATACAGAAATGGTCTAAGCGTTATTTTTCAAAATAAAAGTCCACTGAAAACAAGTAAAATTATGGTGTAAACTGATTTTTTACACTGAATTATGAAAGACAGCTCTGATTAAAGGCACTCAGGTCTACAGATGATCAAATGGTTACAGAAAAAAAGCAAAACACTTTTTTTAATTGGTTCCACAATGAGAAGTGGTTTTTATTGTTGCCATCAAAATACATTTTCCAACATACAAGGGAGAGAGACAAACAAAGACAATCCTACATGTAATAAATGAAATTTGCATTTAAGACATAAAACAGCTGCAAATATTGGGATAAAAGAAGACTGATGGTTTTCAGTGTGAGAATCCTGAAGTGTTATGCATAGAGATGTCTTTGGTCTAACAAACATCTAATTTCGTTCGCTTTCAGTGCTGCATTTTATCCAAGAAATCTATATTCAGAGTCCAATTTGGCATACATATTTGAATTTATTTACCCTCTCTTAACTAATGTAACATGAACATAACTGCAATTTATTTCAAGTGAAAAAAAATATAACCAAGCATAGACAAATTAATCCACAGATTAAAAAGGTTTTCTTTGGTTGATTCTAAATGACAACATCATTTAGTGTAAACCTTTGCTTAATCTGTGTCTGTGTCTCAATTTGACAGAAAATACATTTATCAAGCGCAAGGGGCAGATATTTCAATGTAAAATGTGTTCTACCCTGAGATATACATGTCACAGCAAAAAAAACAAAACAAAATGTCTATTACTGGTTAACATTGGACACTAAAATGATGCATTAAGACGTTCACTATAAATATCATCTTACACATTAACTGGGGTAAAATGCTTACAAAGTATGCTGTGAGGTTTCAGTGTGTTAACGTAATCTCAATAGCATATGTATCACTGGAAATAAATATTCCAGCCCATTCGAATATCACATAACGGAAAAGAGAGAAAAGAGTATATTAATGGCAACACAATAAAAAAAAGTTAATAAATAAAATAAACGGGAAAATTGTTAGTCATCACAATACATTTGCCATTAATGTAAAAAAAGGAAGTCAAATACCTACAAAACAAAATGACTAAGCTACCTCAGCATTTGCAGGACTTCATATCATGTTCACAGCAAACAGTCCTTCAGCCTTTGAATGAAATTAAAATTTTTTAGCGCGATAGACAGGGGACATATGCACACACGGTTAGGTGGACATCACCCTTCAGAAGTTTAAGTAAGTCATGGAAAGGTAGGCATTCTGGTGCATTAGAAACTCCTGACGTCAATAGGAATGAACCTCTAGGATGATGAGGCTCATTCAGTCTATATTTTAGTGCAGAAATTACCCATTAAAACACTGTACTGCATTGACAAAAAAGCAGCTTTAAATCTTCAGAGTATAACCGATTTTGTTCTTTTTTTGTTTATAAAAAAAATAGTGCTGCACTATTCGAGTCCTACCATAAAGCACTGAGAATCACTTGCATCCAAGTCAACCTTCATCAGAAAAGGGTCAGTCAACATATGCTACCAATGCTATGTATAGAAATAAGTTTGTAGGTACAATATAGTGTATAGAACTAATGATATGCCCTTAACTTTATGCATTAACATTGGTTACTCAATGCAAGCTGCCGTGTTTCATACCAGTTCACTTTTTCTACTGTTCGCGTTACCCATTATGTCTAAATGAAAATAAGTGAAAAATGATTATGTAAATAATACTATACAATAAATGCTGATATATGATGAGAGAATTAGGGATGTCTAAAAAAATTGGGAAAAATAAACTGAAAGCTGGGGGTCATCACATTAACTGTAGTAAAGCCTCCATATTCTGATTGCACAGCACTTCCTCTTCAAAGTTTTTCGGTACCTGCATCTACTAGCTGAGATATGTGGTCAAGTAGTGTTAAAATAGTAAATACATTTAGCGTTTTTAAAAACAATATTTCATAGTTAATAATCTCCTATCTGTCCCTTCTGCACAGTGTTTTGTCTTTACCCAGCATCAGTGGGTATCTGGCAGTCAATCAAGCAAACGGCGGAGTACGCGTTTCACTCTTAATGTGAAAACATCTATTTCCAGAGCTGTTTATAATACAGGCTATAAACTTTAGTGAAAAGTGAAAGTGACTATTTGTCACTGTGAACACACTCAAGCACCACAACGAAATGCAACCTCTGCATTTAACCCATCA
>JBBPDA010000004.1:484887-513827 GCA_037974385.1 Arnoldichthys spilopterus | reverse complement strand
CCGGGCCGGGACTCGAACCTGAGACCTTCAGGTCTCAAAGGCAGTGTCCTAACCACTAGGCCACCACTGCCCACTGATCCTTCAAGGCTGCCCTTTTGTTCATCTGCCCAAAAGAATAGATCAGATCTTTTAATTCTGACTAAATTCTAAGACACAGGCCTGCTGGGACTAAAAAGCAAAGCAAGTAATAATCAGATGGGCTAATGAATAGGAAATCAAGCTGGTTAATGACACACTGTTAATGTTGGCCACTAATCTCAGAGAATATTAAACAGTCATTAAATAAAGTTTAAAAGTAAAAAATAAATAAATAAATAAAAAATACTGTGGCCAACAGCCTTCCTTGGATCTGATCCATACTGAGAAAGAATAATGCAAGACGATGCATTTGTTGTCAGTGAAATTGTCACTAAAGGCCGATTACAGTAAATCCAAGGCAATACATAAATTGAAATAAATCAAAATAAACAACAGAGATGTGCACCCACAAGGGCGATTGCCACAGATGACGAAATGTTTCATAATTAAACAGCAAAACGAGCTTTAAAATTAGCATATTAAATCAGTCTGTATCTATTTGATCTGAATGAAAACCTACAATTTAGCAGGCCATAATGTAGCTTACTGTCAGAAAACAGTGTCAGCAAACAAAAAAACCTTCATAGTAAACATACCGGAGTGTCAAGTGGAAATATACATTTTAAGGTTCTTTTTTTAAACATAACAGTTAAAAGGTTCATTTCAATCCATTTTCTTATAGTACATGCTGGTTCAAACAACAGCCACATTCAAATTTCCACCCATCAACATCAAACACCACCACTAATCTCAGAGCTGGAATTTGCACACTTGTAGGAGGTCTCTCTCCGATTTGTCTGAGCCATTTCACACACATCATACGTCACATTTACAGATCAATAACTTGTCACTGGGGACTGTTAAAACTCTTAAGAACACTAAAAATAATGCTACATATCCACTGGAGATTAAAAAAACAAACAAACAAAAAAACAGAAATTAGCACCAGCATTTCAGAGTTACCTGCTGCATGCCATCTTGCACGGCTATGGCTTCTTGACTCAACTACAGCTAACTGGCACTTGTTATCTACACAGAGCGGAGTGCAGTCAATGGCTTCTTCCCATCCCTCAACGTGAACCTTCACAAAAGACCTTCATAAGAGAAGTCTGTGCTTCAGTATAATCTATGCTACTGAGCACTGCTTTCCCTGCTAATGTAAGAATCTCAAAGGGAAGTCTATGGCAGTGAAATGCCCATGTCCCCCAACCTCACCGACATTCCTTATAAGACCGGTTTCAGTTTCTCACGCATAGGATGAAGCCTGCCAGTAATGGAACAAGGTTAAACAGGAGCCGCCATAACGTCACCACCAAACCAGAAGAGCTGGAGCACGGGTCTGGGAAAAGAAAGCAATTCAGCATTAGATGAACTCAACACTTTCAAATGCACTTTCTTTAATCCCAACAAATGCAGTTGAGGTGAACAACAATCAACAGTAAACTGAATAAAAAGAAGTTTACCAATGCGGACACTGCGAGTAGTGTTCATTGGCGGGAGCTCGTGAAGGAGGGGGCAGTGGCTGCAGAAATGCGAGCAAGCAGGGCAGATGAGCTGGCCGCTGTACACCCACTCATTCATCCTCACGTTCACATTGAGCAGTTGTCCAGCACGCACACACAAAAACCTCTGATCCTGCACCCAAACCAGCAAACCCTCTGCTGAGCAGGACATCTGTGGAATAATAAAAGCAACAAAATTCCAAGATCACAGTTAAAAGAACATACTGTTCATGAGTTCACCTGATTACAGCACAACTGAAATAAGCAGAGACATCTTTGAGTGAATATGCATGACGTCAAAAGGCATACATTCATTTACAAAATTGAGTTCTCCTTACATTTTTAAAAAGAAAATGATTCATGGTAACATACCATTCATTTCTCAGTCCATACAGTTCATATTTAGAAAAAGTGTGACATTAACAGTTTGATTTGGCTGAACAACACAATGTTTTGAAACATTCAAAAGGCAAAAACAGCACAATAAGCAGGTGAGCTAGATACAGGTGAGGGTATCATGGCTATGTATAAAAGGAACATCCACAAAAGGCTCAGTCTTTGCAAGCAAAGATGTGTTATAGCTCACCACATTGTACCAAACTTGATATTATGAAAAGAATCCAGAGAAATCTCAGTTCATGTAGGGCAAGGCCAGAAACCACGGTTGAATATACCTGACCTTTGAGCCCTCAAAAGACATGAGAAACAGTCATGTTATTTATTAATATCACCACGTGGGCTCAGGAATACTACAGAAAACCATTGTCACTTAATAGTCTAGCAATGGATCAAGAAATGCAACCTAAAATTCTATCACAAAAAAAAGCTGTACATCAATTTTAGTTAATGTTCTCTGGGCCTTAGCTCATCTCATCTCATCTGGACTAAAAGACCTAAAAGATTAAAAGTAGAAATGTGGTCCTATGGTCAGATAAGCCTGAATTTCAGTGTGTGTCCAGGAAAATTAAAAGGTGATTTTAGAAAATGCAAGATGATAAATAAAGAGGAAGACTCCATAAGGGTTGAGAAAGCTGTATTTGTAAAAATAATTTATAGTAATCTGCCTTACCTTATAGCAGCCACTTCCCCAATCTGGGTAGGTCATGCGTTTATTGCATTGCTCCATGGTGAAGGCTGATTTCTGGTACAGACAAACAGAGTTTGGGCCATACTCTTCAGCAGCATAGTTTCTCCAGGAATCTGTTTCAGTGGAGCACAAGAGATGAAATGATCAATTTTTTAAATCTTTAAATCTTTAATCCATTAAAAGATTTTAAAATCTTTAAATCTATTAAAATTCCAAGACATCCAATCTATTAACATGGTCAATACAGTAAAAATGGGAGGAAAAACGTTTTTCAAGAAATGAATATGAAAACAAAAATACCACAGGTCTGGACAGGAAGTGTGACCCACTCTCCTATACAGGGTTTCACCAGTACTTCAGTACAAATGAAAGATATAAATAAAGACTGAAAATGTGAAAATGACTGGAAGCGGGTCAGAAAAGTGAGGGAAAGCAAACAGCAAGCTGGACTGCAGTCACACCTGGCTGGTTTTCCTGTACTCTGCAGTAGGAGCTGCGCTGGAACTCTCCACTCAGGTGCCAGCTGAATTCCTGACTGAAAGGACAAAAGTCTGCAATCTCCACCGCACCACCGTATAAGGGCAAATCTTCTTTAGGCACACCAGGGATTTTGTCGAAGTACTATAAGGCAAGGCAAGGCAAGTTTATTTATAGTACACATTATCATACACAACGGTCATTCAATGTGCTTTACAGAGAAGGGGATTAAAATAAAAGTCAAGAAAAGCATGAAAAGTACAAGATGAAAGTAAAAATTTAAAGCAATAAAATTAAGCAATAAAGTGCATGATAAAAGTTAAACATAAGAACAAATAAAATAATAAATGAAAAAAAATAAAATAAAAGAAAGTGCATAATAAAAGTAAAATATAAAACGAATACAAAGATAAATAGATAAAATAGCACCGATAAAGTTGAATGAGAATGTTTATTCAATTAAAAAAAAAAAAAAATTAAGGTTAAATACGATTTGATAAATCAACAACATTCCAAAAACTACATAAAATGTATACCTGATACTCATGAGGAAGAGGCTCAGGATATTTCTGCAGGTTGCAGACTGCCACTGCTAGCTGGTCCTGCCTGCAGGAAAGCTGCAGTGGTGTGCCACGCACAGAGTCACAATATGGGGTCAGTGTGGGTCTCCTGCACAGAACACATTTCATAAAGTCTGGATCAAGTATCTGTTGTCACCAGTATCTGTTGAAATCATAGTAGAGTTTCATCAGTGACAAAGCTTTTTGAAAAAATGTGAGCGTAAACTTTAGAACTAGCGCAGACATTTCAAACAGTGCTTATTAATGAGTTACCTGGGTGAAACAATAGGGTCTGTGTATTAGAGACTTCAGATCTGAGGTCCAAGAGGAAATAGATACAGTTTATAAAGTAAAACTTACAAATGCCGCTGCTGGTCGATCCAGAATTTACAGCTTTTCATCACAAAGTCACAACCCAAACCTTTGCCCCATTCCAAAGTCTCTGCCATGCTGTAGTTGGCTCTATACCACCTAAAAAATGAAATGAATACGTTAAATTAAAGAGCCTAGAAATTTCTTCTTTACTACTGCCATAAGCCTGGCAAACCCAGACAAACTGTAGCAATCCTCCCTGCTCTCTCCTTTTAATACACCTTAATTTCACACATACTTTTACACTATACACACACTTAATATACTCATACACTACACATGCATATAGTACAGCATCTGTTTCCCAGACAGGAATTAAGCCTAGTCCTGCACTACACAGCATTTGAAATGGAGCTTCTGCTTAAAAGGAAAATGTAGTCCAGGACTTGGTTTAATCTCAGGAAACAGATCCAGAGTATCTTATTGATTGTCCTCATATATTACATGTCCTGTAGGTAAACGAACAGATATTGTACCCAGTGTCTTCCATTATAGCCAATGTGATTCTTGAAAAAACTCTGTTCTGAGTGTGAGATCCAGTCATCGCTTCATTCTGTTGGAAAAAAGCAAACTCAACTGAAGATTCAATGCCTAAGCTTGATTAATGGTACAGCATCCACTCGTTTTGCTTACTGTACCTCTAATAAACGTTTTTCCCAATGATTGAGTTCTGTGCCCATGCCCCCCTGATTTTCCAGCTCCATGCCCTCAAGAATAGGGCAACTGAAATGCCTTCGAGCTTCCTCCTAACAAAGTATTAGAAACCAACTTTAAATATGCGAGTTTACTAAACTTAAAACTCACTTAAAGAAATAAAATGATCTTTTAAACACTTACTACAACACGTGGGGTGACCAAAAGATGGACCTCATGTCGAACCATCTGACCACCACGAATGTCCCATAGACGTGTCGCTTTCCTTATAACTTTGTCACTCCACTGATAAAGACCTAAACTGTAAGGCAAAAAAGCTTCTACAATAAAACTGTTTCTGCTCAGGAAACGAATATAAAAATCAAGCATCCCACTGAAAAACATAGGCTTACACAGAACAGAAATGTTTCAATAGGTTACCTGTCATTGAACGCTGGCAAGCCACTTGCAAAGCGTGGTGTCAGTGGTTTCCCATTATCATCATGGTAGAAGGCAAACAGTCCAGCTGAAAACCCCTACACACAGAACACAGATTGATCGACTGCACTGTGTAAAATGAGTAGTAATAGACTAAGCTGTAGTTACGATATTAAATAATACAGGTGTACTGTGCTCACTAAAGCATGTATGATCTCGTGTTTAACAGTGGACAGCATGCCCTCGAACTCCTGAGGTTGGGTTGAGATCATATTTGGACACAAATTGGCATATCCAGCAATGGGCCTACAAGCAAACACAACAGGAAACATCAGAACGGCAATAAAATATTAAATCAGGATCAATTTAAAAAAAAAAACTTCTAATGGGGTAAAATCTGCAACTGAAGTTTGGGATGCTGGACGAGATTCACAGAGTGATATTTCATTTGAATGAAATTTATTAGCACATGTCTGTCACAATGCCCACAGTCTCCTTTTTTGTTAGGGTTGTGTTAATGATACAGCTGATTGGTGAATCTGTGGTTTATTGATTCTCCTGAACCTTTATTTAGCTGACAAAAATACAAAGAAAAAATGTTCAATGTTGGTATTTGAACAATTTAGCAAATATAGGTCATTTTAAAATCTGACGCCTGCAACACATTTGAAAATTAGGTAGAGAGGCCTGTTTACCACTGTGTTACATCACTTTTTCTTTTAATTACACGTTTTAGGAATTATTTACAGCATTTGGGGACAATGACGTTTCGCATGTGGAATGCTTGATGTAAGACTTTAGCTCCTTAACAGTTTGTGGTTGACTTTGTCCAATTCTCCTCTTTCAATAGGAGACAGATCTGAACTGCCAGTGTAGTCCACAAAACCATGCTGTTGTAGCATGTGCAGCATTAGGACTCTAAAATCCCACTAAACACCTTCCTATCAATGGTAGCTATACACTTATGCAAGTCAGTGGTGTGGCATGCAATGATGCACCTCATTCCCATAACAGCCTTTTGCTGATTAAAGTCAGCATATGTTCTTCCTAAAATCAAGCTGAAACATGGACTCATCTGACCACAGCACATGTTTCCACTGTCTTTCAATCCATCTGAACTAAGCTCAGGCCCGAAATCTCTGAGGCATTTCAGCAAAGATGTGATGTATGGCTTTCTCTTTGTGTGATCAAGTTCCAGGTTCTATTTCTTGATGCAGTAATATTTAATCACAGTATCATGACAGTTTCTCATCCAGTGTTTTCTGAGGGCTCAAAGGTCTCACACACATTCAGTAGTGGTTTCAGGCCTTGCCCTATACAGAATGAGATTTTTCTGAATTCACTACATCTGTTAACAATATTATGAACTGTAGATGGGGAAAGACTTACAAAGACTTTATACTTAATCATAAAACTTTTAATTAAACTACTTATTGTAAAATGCCTCAAAATAACTTCAATATTTTATAAATTCAGTAAGCAAAACTACTAAAAAATAATTTTTCTTTGCACTTTTTCAGTTAAGTTTCTAGAGAATTCTACTGCTTTTTACATGTCACAACTTTTCGCCATATGGGGTTTGTATGTGACCAATTGTGTAGTCCATCTCCGGGCTTTTACCTGTCTAGTTCTGCCTCCAGCTGGCAGTATGCTGCATAGGCCACAATATTCTCTTGCCCACAGCGCTCCGTGGTCACCCCGCTCACGTACAACAAAAAATCTGCTCTGTCGACCCCCTCACCATCCGGGGACCCAACTGGGCCACATGATTTACCCGTCTCGCTGCAAACTCTGCATTGCTGCACAACAAACACGACACAACAAATTAACATGTAGTCACAACAGTTAACACGAAGTAAAACATGTCAGGACTTTAAGAGAAACGCGGTCCTAATCTATTCATAGAAATCTAAGAGTGGAAAAGGTAGGGTCAACCAGTTAGCATCAAGCACAATGGCCAGTCTTTCAGCTGCCATTCATCCTGTTCAACCTCCATGTCTGATCCCATTAAGTACAGAAGGCTAGCCTGAGTAAAGCACATGACCTCAGCAGTAACTTAAGCAGGATTAGACACTGCTTAACATTCATAATACAGTCATCCAATTTAAGATCAGATGACATAACTCTACTGCAAAAAATAGACTCAAGTGGGGGCTGACCTGTGTACAATTCACAGCTTTCAAAAATGACACAGTCTGGAGTAGAAGGTATGTAAAGAGTTGGTCTTAATGGAGGTAAAAAATTACCTGCAAATGTTCCTCAGGCACAACCACTGGTCCACATCTTGTGATATCTGCACAAGCTCCTTGGCAATAGCGATGAGGGTCATCTTTTTTTCTCAGATACTGATTTGTTTCACATTGTCTAATCAAAAGAAAAATTGTTCGAATTAAAATCCTATGGGCCACCCAGGGTGCCAAAGGTTTAAGAGGATCTGATCCAACACACATAGGCAGACCAGAATGTGGATAGGAAAAGCATTACCTGCTTAGTAACACAGGACCTGTCTGTCTGCGCACTCTGAAGGCCCTCTGAAGATAATCAATGGCTTGTGGGAAGAGTTTGTCCTTTGGACATTGCAAGACACAATAATTATTCACATGCTGAACTGGTTCTTACTTTGGGTTCACTATCAAGCTGAATCTGAGACAGTCTGTAAAGCAGACACTGAGACATTACCTTCACAAGGCTGCTTTTGTCCTCATCCAGCCTAGAAAGAAAAAGATACACAGTACAGTGAGCGGACAGCCACAGAGCCATGCAGTCACATGTCTACAGATATGCTACTTACATGTCCAAACTGGAGTCATAAACTATTTGGATCTTTAACTGTTGCTCCGTGCTCCTTTTAGTCAGTCTCCCTGGTTTGAGATGCACATCGTGTATCACCTAAAAGCAAAAAATACAAACATCCTTGAGTAATGCACAACCAACACAGATATACATAACCTGATATGTTGCATTTACTATTAACTTTCGTCCTTTGTGAACACACAAGAGTGTAGCACACAGTGCACCACAAGGAAATGCAACCTCTGCATCTGACCCATCCATGTAGGAGCAGTGGGCAGCTGATGTGGGACCCGGGGACAGTGCTTGGGGACGGTTCCTTAGTAGCACTTATACCTGTCTGGGATTTAAACATTTTCATGGACTGTCTATGCAATGAGTTTAAATCAACTTTGATTTCTCTTTTTGACAGAACCCACCTTCAGAAGCTTTGTTTTTCTGTAGATCTCTTAAAGCCCTGCCATGCACATTTTAATGTTTTCACTGCTCCTACATACCAATTTTACCCACAAACACCAACTAGACTACAGGGATTTTAATTATCTTTTAATAACCTCATTCAAGCCAGATGTGTCAGAAAGTTTGAAACATAAGGATTTCATACATTCCCTTCCATAACAAACCAGCTTTACCACATGAAGAGAATGAGGGATTCGTTTAAAAAGCAGGAACTTCATTTGCAGGCTTATATTCATTTAGGCTTATTTTAATTTGATAGTTCTGCGTTGGGGGTTGGGGGGGGGTACGCAGACATGCTCAGATTTTTGATATGTACCCCTTGTCCCTCTTTCCCTGGAACATGCTCTTAAAGCATGTTAGAGCAGGGTACACTGCTCCCTGGGCACTGTTGTTAGCTGCATGCTGCTCCAGGTATGGGTGAGTTACATGCAAAGGTCACATTTTGTTGTGGTGCACTTCTGTGATGGGGTGTGTTCACAATGACAAATAGTCACTTTCACTGAAAAAGCTAAAAAATTTGATTTAACTTTTTTAACTTCCAGATACTGCTGCTGTTTTTATTACCTGCGTATTACAGTTTTACAGTTACTCTATTTATTAATACTGAATTAATATGTAATTCTAACACGGATGGAATGGCATGGATGGCGGATGGAAAACAAAAAAAATATTGGCACTGGACAAACATTTATTTTTGACTGATATATAAAGCTTGTTTATAATAAAGCATTTATTGCACTCTGACATGTTTATGGTGCTAAAATGTTTTATTTTCCTCATTTCACCTCATTCTTACAGAGGAACAGCTGCTGTTGAGGCAACAGCTAACTGAACTGAAACCAAATATACGTTCTGTATTAAATCTGCATATACGCACTAAAATGATACGGTGTAGATGTAATTTAGTAACTCTAGATCGGTTTTATTTTATGTGTGAATATTCTTCATACACTGCGCATGTGACAGACGCGTAGAGCCGCCGGAGGGAGTTACATCGCCCCCTCCCGGTCGCGATGAGGTGTGTCGTTTCGAAGGTGTGGGAGTTGAATTTCATACATGTCGTAAGAGGAAAATATGCTCAAATAAATCCATTTACCTCAGTTGGCAAGGGCACTTTGTGACTACAGGAGTGACAGTGGGCGCAGGCGAGCAGGAGGGAGAAGGCAGCGAAGCTAAGTGACCCAGGGAGCCTGTAGCAGCCGCTTAAGCCTCTCGCCATCACTGAAGCGCAGCTGCCTGACTCCCCACGACCACAGCGGATTTTTCTTCGGTGCCCGCGGAAAGCCTCCGGTTTTAACATTCATACCTCAAACGGTGTGGCGGAGATTCAACATTCATCCGCCTCGGGTTGGATCTACGGCTCCATTCGCAGCTGCCGGCTCTCACAAACCTGCCAGATTTACCGGACCGGCCATGAAGACAGCAGCACTATCTACCTCTATGTGGAAGACTTTACACAATAAAAGTCCCCCACGGTTAATTTGCGGACTACTGTATAAAAGTCGGGAACAGTTGAATTTCCAATAATTAAAGTTAATTATACTATTACACACATATATATGTATACGTATATATAAAGATGATGGCATGATTCTGATTTTCCTGCTGTGGTTCAGATTTGTTTGGAGCTTTAGATGCTAGCATGTTTTTGTTTAATGCTGGTGTGTTTTTTTGTAACGTGACAGTGTGCTTTTTTTTAATTTGTTGGGGTTTTTTTTAATTTTTTTTCCCCTTTAGGGTCACTGTAGATTTCTTCCCCCACAATAGTCATTCCAGTTAAACACGATGACTGATCTGCAGGATCATAATTATTTTGGCACGATGATTGCAGTTGCATCCATCCTTGTAGTCATGGGACTGTGGAATGGAGACACCGAGGGCATGTGATCTCCATTTTATATCAAGTCAGCAGAGTGATTTGAATGATTTGAGGCAGATGTCTGTATGTCTAAAGTCTTAAAAAGACTTAAGTAATATCTTTAATCAATCATACATGATACATGAGATGAGGCACTGGGGAAACTAGAAGTACAATATACTGATAGTTAAAATGTATTGCTTTAGGCATTGTTGTATATAAATTATTTATCAAAATAAAGTAATTAATTGCAGTAAAAAATCCTCACAAAATATAATTTCAGCACTATTATCAGGTCATTGCCTCACTCCCTCCAGAGCTTGCTACTCATTTACATATCTAGTTTCTGTAATTGGAACCTGTCCAAACACTGCTGAACTAACAAAACACGTTTCATCTCTAAAGTTGCTTTAGTTGCGCAATAGAGCCATGAGCTGACAAAAAATGAAAGTCTTTATCACTCAGACTCTTTGGAGGTACTGGTGTTATATTAGCCTAGTGGATCCAGTCCACAACTAAAGTAGCAAGCTTGAGACATTAATGTGTTATTGGCTCATTTACTATTGGGGTCAGTGGCAAATTGTTTTTCCTGGATTTTTCAGTAAACCTTTTCATTTAGGAGTAGTTTCTAATGAATTCTAATTCTGACTTACACTCCTCAGTACAAACAGGCCAGGTTCATTTTGGGTTTTTTTTCTGTTTAACTTAAGCAGTGTTCAACCATCCATCCATCCATCCATCCATCCATCCATCCATTTTCTAAACCGCTTCTTCCGTTTCCGTGTCGCGGGGAAGCTGGAGCCAATCCCAGCTGACTGCGGGCCTAAGGCGAGGTTTACCCAGGACAGGAGGCCAACCCATTGCAGGGCGCAGTGTTGAACCGATTTGTAAAATCTACTTTGTTGGATTATTAGTAAAATAATAGTTATTTTCTTTTCCAAAAGGCTTTTTTTTCTATTTGAGTGAAACTGGCAAAGGAAGAAATCCAAGACACAGTCCTTGAGTTACTACATGTAAACTATAAGTTTAATTCTTATTACACTTTATAAAATTGAAATAAAAACATAGACTTAAGTGGTACCAAAATCATGATACTTTTATTCAAGAAGAAAGAGTTTTGGATGAAAAATATATATCTCAGTGTTTACAATGGTACTTGTGATTTATTTATTTTAAAGTGCTGTATTTATTCATAAAAAAATCTGCATTGGATGTACGTTTTACACATAGTGAAATAGAAAAATTAAAAGGTGAAGGTAGGACTGGCTTTGGTTTCTTCATCCACTCTGCTGTGTGAAGACATAAACACATCAGAAAATGAAAACGAGACATTTATTTTACGAACCATTATCTTTTACTTATGCATTAGTTCATAGCTTGCTGTTTGATCTGATTTTGCATCACTGATCTTTTAGCAGATCTCTCATTGCAATTTCAGAAGTATTTAGAAATCGTTCGAGCACATACCCTGTTTTGCTTCTATCAGTGATGATGATGATGATGATGGCCATGATGACCATGATGGTGAAATGGCCCATGATGATGGTGATGTTCATGATGATGTCCATGATGATGATGTCCATGATTATGTTCAAAACCATGATTAGGATTAAAGGGCCCAGGACCTCCATAAGTCCCTGGACCCATCTGTGGAATGTAGGGTGCCCCTGGTAGTCGGGGTGCATATTGCATGTTGTTGTAAGGACCTCCCCAGGCCCCTGGCTGATTTGGATAATTAGGATTCATTGTGATTCTCTCCTAAAACACAAAATTATCAGAATATACATGTTACTCTGGTATGACAGCTCAAATTGACTGCACACCAAAAGTGTATGTGTTAATTGAACTTTGTAGATTAAGACATGCAGAATGTGAGGTGTAATTGACATTTACTGTTTCTCTTGCTGGCAATGCCATAAACTTTGAATGCACCTTTGCTGTATAATGGAAATCATCACTAAGGTTTGGTCATATGGACTGTTGTGAACATTTTTAAGTACTATAAATTTAATGTCCAAACCTCTATTGTTTTCATTGTGGTTGGTGAAATGAACTAATAGGAAATAATGAATATTTCACAATATTTGGAGTGGAATAACTAAACATTTTACACTCCATGAGATTCAGGTGAATACATTTTATACAGTGTCTTATATAAATTATTTAGCTTAATAAAGTAATTTATTACAATTTACTGTGAAAATCCTCACAAATATACTTTCAGCACTACTTTCTCTTCAGTGCTTCACTGCCTCCGAAGCTTGTTACATATCTGTGGTTTCTCTAGTTGGAACCTGTTCAAATATTGTTGAACTGACAAAACATGTTTGGTCTCTAAGGTTCCTTTAGTTGCACAGTAGAGCTACGAGCTGAAAGGAAATGAAAGTCTTTGTTATAGTGTTAAAATGTTCAGTTTGAAACCAGTGTCTGATATTTTTAATAGACTGCTTTATGCTACTAAGCTTCCGCTGCTCTTGAATTTGTTGTTACTGATCGTAAAGAATTACATAACTATATCAGTAACTTAAGGCTGTGCACTCATCACCTGACTCCTGAACATGACTAACAATGTACACAAGGGTGTGTTCGCTCAGATGTTCACTGCTATCGCCATTTTTTTTTTTACAGTTGCTTTAAACTGGTTTTATCTTCTAAATCATAATAATTCCACCAGGTAGAATTATGTCAAATGTTCTATTACATAAAATAGAATTCAACACTGAAATGAGATCATCTATATATACACAGTTTTATACTGTTTAATATATATACAATTTGGCATAACCATAAAAATACATGTCAGTTAGCCTCTAAATGTGCTCAAAGACAAGAACTGGTAAAATTAAGTTTCAATCAGTATGAATCACTAGCAAACAGTGCAGCAGCTTCATGCACAACATGACTATGGTCATGGGTCTTTCTGTAGTCAGTAAAAACGTCAGACAGGCCGAAACATAAGACTTAGTAACTGACAAAGTTGAAATATAAATAGTATTTTTATGTAACATAACCATCTGTTTACAGTGAAATTCAGTGGTGATAATGATTTAAGTAAAGTGCATCTACTTACTGGAAGTGATGTGTCGCAGATTCAGCAGGGCTCCACAAACAGCAGGTGCTTTTAGAAACACACTGAAGAGCAGATGTCTTTTATACTGGTGAGGTGACTAAGGGCGACGCCTCCACATGTTCGAATTCTCTGCTCGTATCAGCAGATACGATCCACACGTAGGTAGGAATAATACACACTTTACACAGTAGTTTACTACAACCTTTCAGTTTTGTGCAGGTGTTTTTGTTGTATGTTTAAAGCGTTTGTTTGTGAGTCATGGCATCTTAAAGGAAATGAATTTGTTCACTAAAATACATATGACTAAAATTAACCAGCACATGTATATTGTCTATTGACTTTGAATACATATCAGCTCCAGTACAGCACTAAACCTGAAAATCTTTCAGTCTAAATTACCCTCTGTGTTTGCCTGAGACAGCACATTAACACACACACACACACACACACACACAGACACACGCACACACACAAACTATCAGTAAAAAACATTCCATTTCTTGTCCTCAGGGCTGAATGTTAACAAGCTCTTGGGAGTGGTCAGAAAAACTGGTTTTATTGTTCAATAGGCAAAGGCAGCGATTGTCACGAGGAAGAGATAAGTCACTGAGAATTAAGATGAGTAATATAATAAGTTGCTTTGATTAAACAGTGGTAACTAAGAAAGTATAAAAAAATCGAAACAGTAGATGAGGAACTGAGTAACCTAGAAGTGAAATACACTGACCATTGTAATTTATTGTCTTGTACATTCTTGAACTGAATTCGTTCAAAAAAACAAAACAAAACATGTTTGCCACTGCTTATATACTGGCTACAGACTATGAGTACATTAGAGACATCCAGAACAGTTCTAAACATGGAAGTCTTTTAGTGAAAAATCCTCCTCCAGGTTTATTCGAGACAACAAATCAACACATACGCCATCAGTAGAAGGGAAAAACATTCCAGTCATTGTCCTCAGGCTAAAATAGTAAGGAGATCTTGGGCAGATAAAAACAAACTGGTTTCCTTGGATGCTGCTGGCCATTTGGATGCCATAAATCTTGATATGCCCAGAAAACAAACAAAAAAGAAAACATATACAGAAGGACAACCTCCTTTAAAGAAGATTTAAACCTATAACAACTGTGAAACATAGTGAAAATGTTATGGTCTGGGGTTTCTTACTGTCAGTGACGCTATGAATTCTGTATTATATGATCGAGTGGTAGATCATTTGAATCAATCTGTCCAAAAACTGAACCTGAACCAGAGGTGGATCTTTCAACAGGTCAATAATTCTCAGCACAGTGGCAGTCCACCAATGAATAGCTCAAAAAGAAGAAAGAAGGGTGTTTTGAACCCAATTGAAATGTTTTATGGGATTTGTAAATAGCAGTATATGCAAGAAAACACTTTACCATCAACAAAAGATGGAGCTTTACATGGAAGAGTGGTCAAAAAGTTCAGAGATGAAATGCACATGTAGAGACAGGTGGACAAATAAGTCAAATACATACAAGAAATTACTTCTGTTAAAGAGAGCAATACTAGCTTGATTATGTTAACACACACAACATTGACCAGCCCACACAACAACCCATCAGTGACCAGGATTTTGCTGGGTTTGTCTGATGGCTAGAACATGCCTGGAAGTCTATAAAATCTTTAACTTGCAACTAACATATGACCTCTAGCTCCCTATCATTGTCATTGGCTACATGGGTTACCCAGTGACCTCAGACTAAACTCTAATGAAAATAAAGTATCAGTTCTTAACCTCATATACTGACCATGATAACCTAAACAGTCATCTTGAAAAGTTGGTTGGCTGTTTTGACTGTGTGTAAGCTGGTTTAAAACACACATCAAAGGAAAAATGTTTTACGTAAGTTTTGGAGATTCCATGTCTGATAAACCTGACATCTGTTCTTGGGTTATGCAAGGAAGGTATTCTCACCATACATGTTGCCACTTGCATTGTACAAAAAAAAAAAAAACAGGAGAAAAATGGCGTATTCTTCAAACTGAAAATAGGCATTTCTGTGGGTTTACAGTGTATCTTTAGTATCATTAGTGGACTGTGTTGTTAATCCCAAAAAACAGAACACTGTTTTAAAAATGATAAAATTAAACATTATTTTAATTTTAGAATTTTATAGTTTGTATAGTTTGTACAGTATAGTATTTGTATAGTCATTTGTAATTTTTGTGTTTTGTGTCTTTATATTGTATGTATATTGTGGCAATTGGTACAACAAATTCCCTCAGGATCAAAGAGGTATCAATCTATCTGCAGTTACAATTTACAAAATTCTAATAATTAAATCTGTAATTTCTACAGACAGTTTCTTCAAATCTGAAATGTAACATTTTAGTAATTATGTCAAAATTTTAGTCAATTTTAGTCAAATTTTAACTGATGGATAACATTACTACAGCAATATGCTTCCTTCTTGAATCAATACATAAACTATATTGACAACCATTACATTTAAAATTAGAGTGAAGAGGCAATAACACATTCTAAATCTTTCATTGTGTTACAATGTGCAGTCAATGATAAATGTGTAGGGACCAAAATGTATTTGCCAAACAATGAAAATAGTGAGAACGTTAATGTTTATTAAACAGATAAGTTAACATCTGCAGTTAGTCAGTACAGTACCAAACTTTATGTTGGCTGGACATTTACAAAAAGGACATTTACAAGAAGTTCAAGAAAAGTACTGGTTAGCTGACTAGCCAGAGGCTATTTTAACTGGGGCTAGCATAGCCTAATTCTGCCCAACAGAGAAGAGAGCACAAAGTAATGAAGATAATTAGCAGCAGCGTTACTGAAACAAATAATGCAGCCGCTGTAAACTCATTAGTCTATTATCATTTGGCATAAAAATCAATGGATGAGCACCAAGTTCTTAAACAAGGACAAGACTGAAATGTTAATAGTAAAAAAGTAAAAAAAAAAAAAAAATCTAGTTTTGTTTAATGATCTGAGAACATTAACTCATTTGTTTAAATCTGAGGTTACAAGTTTTGGTGTTATATTCAGCTAAGTTTCCAGTGGCATTAACAAGGCGACAAAAAATTCAATTTTTCTACCTTGCCACAGCTAGCACAGAAACGCAGCTAAAGAACAACAACTTATTAATAAAAAATGCTGGAAAACATGTCCTTATCTCAAGCCATCTTGATTACTGTAATTCACTTTTTACTGGCATCCTGGGAAAAAACACTGTGAGACTGAACTGCTCTGCACTGACTTCCTGTTACAATTAGTATTGATTTTAAGGTCCTCCTCCTTATATACAAAGAAATGAATGGATTTGGACATATGTTTTCACTTTAGCCTTTAACTAGCTATGACTTTCCTGAAATTCTTTGCTATTTTTATATGATTTTATGCATTCAATTATTATTATTATTATTATTATTATTATTATTATTATTATTATTATTATTATTATCATCATTGGGTTAGTCTGATTTATTTTTTTATTATAGAAATTTCATGTATGTTCAACTTTAATTTAATTAGATTTCTTCACTTGTTACTGACCTACATTCTGTGGTTTCTGCAATTTGAACAAACCTTCGGTCCTTTTGTTTCACAACAGGGCTATAAGCTAACAAAAATTTAAATTCTTTGTCACCCAAACTTTCCTCTTATCCTATATTTACTGATCTTCAAGTCATCTGTTTTCTTCTCTCCAGGTCTCTCTTCTTCCATTCTCCAATTACATCTCTCTCATCTGTCTCATCTGCTCTTCCTGTATCCCCTCATGTCTTCTGGTCTTATCTTTTCTTCTCCAGTCATTTGGATTGTTGCATTATTAGTGTATTAATAGTTTTTGAGTGAAACATAGAAAGAAAGAAAAATCCAAAACACAGATGACTGACATTAATTCATTCATTTTATTTGACATTATAAACTAAAGACAAAAATGCAGCCTTGAATGGAAACAAAATTACTAAGCATTGTAATTTTTATTTTACACATGCATTTTATTTTTAAAACATAGTCTTAAGTAGTACCAAAATCATGATACTTTTATTCAAAAGGCGGAAAATAGTTTTAGATGGAAAATATATAGAATAACAATAATACAAGTAGCTTTTTTCCTCAATGTTTAACATTCTACTTATTTATTTATTACAAGGTGCTTTGTTATTTCATCTTTTTATAAAGACCCCAAAAATTCTACACATAATAAAATAGAAGAACAGCTTAGTTTTATAGAAAAATTCAAAGTGAAGGTAGGACTGGGTTTGGTTTCTTCATCCGCTCTGCTGTGAGTAACTGCAGGAAACGCAGCTGAAAACATAAACACATCAGAAAATTAAAATGAAATTCCCATAACTTGCTATTTTATCTGTTTTCACATTATTGATCTTTCTTTTGGCAGATCTCTCACTGCACTTTTAGAAAACACTCTATAGTATGCTCAGAGAGCTCACCTTGCCCTGTTTTTTGCTTCTTCTAGCAATGATGATGATGATGATGATGGCCATGATGACCATGGTGGTGAAAAGGTCCATGATGCCCATGGTGAAACCCATGATGATGATGATGATGATGTCCATGATGATGTTCAAAACCATGATGATGATTAAAGGGGCCAGGACCGCCATAAGCCCCTGGATAGAATGCTGCCCCTGGTGGTGGAGGTGGGTATTGCATATTGTTGTAAGGACCTCCCCAGGCCCCTGGCTGATAACAATGATTAGGATTCATTGTGATCCTGTCCTAAAACACAAAGTCATCAGAACATACTTGTTACTTTGGTATGACAACTGCACACTAAAAAAACAGTGTTAATGCATTTTCTAGATTCAGACATGCAGAATGTGAGGTGTAAGTGACATTTACTGTTTTTCTTGGTGGTAATGCCATAAACTCAGAATTCATCATTGCTTTATAATCTAAATCTTCACTAACGTTTGGTCATATAAACTATTTTGAACATTTGTAAGTATCATAAATGTAGTGTCCGGACGTCTGTTGTTGTCATTGTTGATGGTGAAATAAATGAATGGGAAATAAGTAATAATTCAGAATATTTGGAGTGGGATAACTAAACCTTTCACACTCCTTGAGCTTCAGGTGAATACAGATTAACATGTGAAAATGAAGTCAAAGTTAAAGAGATGAGAAATGTATGATTTCAAACCAGTATCAGATATTTTTAATAGTAGCTTTAAACAATCTAAGCTTCCACGCCTCTTGAAGCTGTTGTTACTGATTGTAAAGGATTATATAACTATGCCAGTAACTAAAGGCTGGGCACTCATCACCTGACTCCTAAACAAATGAATGATGAATAACAAGGTACAGAAGGGCAACTGACTTTTGTTTTGACTGTTGCTTAAAACTGGTTTTATCTTTTGAACTACAAAAATTCCACCTGGAAGTCAATTGTTCTATTACACACAAAATCTATAGCAGGAGTGCCAAGTCTGGTCCTTGAGATCTACCACCCTGATGAGCTCAGATCAAAAAACCCCAAAGGGCCTTTTTTTTTACCTGGATCAGGCGTGTTAGATTAGAGTTGGAGCTAAACTCTGCAGTGTCTTAAGGCCAGATTTGGGCACCCGATCTAAACTGGAAATTGCAAATTTGCTTGAACAATGAACTAAATGTGTTAAAAGACAAGGCTTGGTAAGTTTGTGTTGAAAGGAGTATGACTTACAAGCAAATTGTTCAGCAGCTTCATGCCCAGTACGTCTGTTTTGGTCTTTGGTCTTCCTGTAGGCAGTGAAAAAGTCAGGCAGGCCAGCAGTTCAAGAATAATTAGCTAACTAATTTGAAATATTAATAAATATTAATAATAAATATAAATATTACATTTCCAGCATGACTGAGTAACAAGAAATTCAGAATTATGATGAAAAGTTGTCTTTTACTAAAGGCTCAAAATGAAGATTTCGACTTAAGCCTGAAAACCCCTTACAATAATAATATCATCATCTGATTTTGGTGGATTTTAGCGGTGCTAATGATTAAAGCAAAATAAACCTACTTACAGAAGTGATGTGTCAAAGGTTGAGCAAGTTTCCACAAAAGACAGGCGGCTTTAGAAACACACTGAAGAGTGACTGTATTTTTATACAGGTGTCGTGACTAAGGGCGACGCCCCCACACCTTCTTTGTTCCTACCAACAGAAACACTGCATTTAAGCATTGGCTTATGAGTCATATGATCATAAAAATGCTCAATGTGCTCAATACAAATCATGTTTTCATTCAACTGAATTTACCAGCAAACATATATTGACGGTGGGCACATTACAGACCTCCAGGACATAATAAATAAATAAACAAACAAATAAATAAATATATAAACAAACACACAAATAAATAAATAAATAAATAGTTGATGGAAGGAAAACATTTGTTTGAGGCACCACACCAACACACATTCACTATCCATAAAAAAACAACATTCCATTCCTTGTAATCAGGGCAGCATGATAACAATCTCTTGGGCGTGGAAAGAAGAACTGGTTTTATTTCCAATACGTAGGCAGCAGTTGTCACGAGGAAGGGATACATCACAGAGAGGGAAGATAGTTTCTGTGATTAAATGGTGCTGTTTATCCTCAACTCTTTCTGCTGTAACTAAGTAATTACTAAAATTACCTAAAATAAGTCTTATTTATCTCTTTATACAAGGATTCCTGAAACAGCAGATGAGCAACTGAATAAACCAGAAGTAAAATACAATGATCCTTTTAATGTATTGTTTTGTACACTGTTGTTAGTTAATTATTTTGCAAAATATAGTAATTCAGTACTCATTAGTATAAACATCCTCACAGAAATGTACTTTTAGCACCCCCGTGCACCACAACTATCTTGCCTGTTCTCTGCATTCAGTGCTTGCTGCTCAAGTTAATTCTGTGGTTTCTGGAATCTGAACCTTTTTGTACTGAGGATGAGAGCTTGGAGCCTGATCATCCACTATTGTACACATTCATAGGTATACATTTTTATGTTTAGGCCTCATTACCTAACTAGTTATATAAAGATAGCATTAGTGCAAAGATTTAAGCCTCAGGAAGCAAATGCCAGCACTGTCAGTGACGCTATTTAAAGCCCTGCTCTCATAAATGCAAAATGAAGACAGTGAGTGAGAGAGTGCTAGCTATGCTTGTTTATCAGTGGTCAGTTACTGAGCACAGAATCGCTCTTGGCCAAAATTATGAGTGCTACACCATACAATATAGGAGGAGGAATTTTTTTTCAATTTAGTCAAGCACAATTCCACTTACTAGCTAGGAAGGCCTCAATTACATTATACCTCCAACACTGGGTGGGTGAAAGCTAGCACGTGGTTCCAACAAGTCATGTGAGGCACCTCTACATCTTTTTGAAGTGTTGCTAATACAACATTATTGGACAGATCAGGATGCTTGGAGAGCAATGGTAACAACCAGTTCTGTTACACTGCCTAAATGTTGTGCTGTCTCACCAGCAAAACGAAACATTCTCAAATGGGTGTTGTGTATTGGAGAGCTGTGTTGTTCAGTGATTAGGCGTGGCTCAAAATTGGGCCCTGAGATAGAATTTGATATTGGGCCCCAAGTATAATTTGATCTAAAGGTCACTCTGTTAGTGCTGAGCCCTTGGAATCATAAAATTATGTGTTTAGTTGCAAGAATACTTTAGTAAAGTACAACTCTTTCAAAATAACACTTAGTACAGTTACAAAGTACAGTTGCTCAAGTATTTTCCAGCTCTGGCAGTTTTTCTTTGATCACTGCCTACAATGTCCATACAGCAAATACTGAATTTACAGAGATTCAAGTTTGATACTTTACCCAGTAACATTGGAATTGCAATTTAATGAATCTAGTCTGCTTTTCAACTCTCAAGGATAAACAAAAACCTGAAACCTGTTTGGGCACCTGTCACTTGCAAATGGTGGCATGACATGATTTTGTTGGGGTGGTGCCTTTTTTTCATGCAAATGTTTTCTCTACTTAATGTTCTCTGTGGTGTTTGCAAACATTCTCCAAATACAGGAGAATGATATAAATGATGGATCCAATGTAAGTACATGAGTAAAAGCTGAAGGTGATAAACTTGCTGCACTGCTATAAGCCACACATTTCCATTCTCTGCTCCCCCACTGCACTGCACGGGTCAGAAGTAAGAGATAATTTATACTTATTTAATAAATACATTTTCTTTCTCTTGTCATATATTTAAAGCCTTGGTTAATATGTCATAGTATCATATGCATACATACAGTATAACTACACTTTTTTAGCACAAGCTATCGGAACATTCCTGGAATCTAAAATAGCTGTATATCTGGAAAACGTTCAATCTAAATCATCCTCCATGTTTTTCTGAGACACCACGTCAACCCATACAGCATCTTTTTAAAAAAAGTAATTTCTTTTTTTCTCAGGACAGCATGTTAAAAACCACAGAAAAGCTGGTTTTATTTCCAATACACAGCCAGTAGTTGCCATTAGGAAGAGATAAGTTACTGAGTATGACAATAGTTACTCTGGTTAAATGGTGACAATAACTTCTCAGCTCTTTCTGGTGTAACTTAAAAAGTATTTTTAAAAAATCTATAAGCAAAGAATCATGAAAAAATAGATGAGGAACTGAGTAAACTAGAAGTTTATTCTCTTCCTCTACCTTGTTAGACATTATCATAAGATGCTCAATATTGCTTACTTATTTGTTTTCTTTTAATGATTTTTTAAAAATCTCTGTTAAGCACATTGAGTAATCTCTGTGTAGGATAATACCCTAAATAAATAAACTTGCCTTGAAAATCAGATGCTATTAGACTGGTGTGTCTGTTTTTTTGTGGGTTTGGTGTGTCAGGTGTAAATTGTAACCCTGTTCTATCATGACTGAATAACAAGTTCTGATGAAAAATTCCAAGGGAGTCTCATATTTGTTTTCACACGGACAATTGTTGTTTAAAAAATTGTGCAGAGATACTGTATGCAGGTAAAAATATCCGTACTGTCAAAATCTTACTCAGTTTAACTTGAAAGCATATTCATTTGTTTGGATGCTTTAATAAAATTAGATAAGATAAGATTTAGATGCAGAGGAACTCAACTGAGGTCGGGCCTTAAAGATTCATAGCAAAAAAGTTTAATGTTTTAATGTTTAAGTCCAAAGGTTAGGAGTAAGAACTACATTTGTTTTTTGGGTCTGTGAGTAAAAGTATATGTTTTCAATTCCTATACTACTTTAATAAAGTACGAATCTTCCAAAATACAACCTAAATACAGTAATAAAGTACAACTACTCAAGTATTTTCCACCCCTGTTACCAGGCAGTTACAGAGATTAAAGTTTGATACTTTACCCAGTCAATGTTTGAACTGCTATTTAATGAACATGCTTTGTGTTTCAACTTGCAAAAATAGAAGTACATCCTATAACCTGTTTGGGTACCTGTCACTTGCAAATGGTGGCATTACATCAGTGCCAAGTGGTTCTATGAACTTAATACGCAAGTTAAGAGTTAAGAGTCGTGCAAATTATGCAAAGGCCCTACCTTTCTTTCTCAGTGGCAAATCAATGACATTTTACCCTTGGCTAGAACACACATTATACAATTGTTAAACTATACACAGCAGTAAAATTGTACAGTTACGCATCAGCAATGCATGCAACCACAGTGTAACTACTAAAGCTTTATTCACTGTTACAGCTGGATTACAGTACAATTTATGTAAATACACATATGTATTAACTTCATATTTTACTCATGTAAACAAGTGTATCCCATGTAAGTAGATAAAAAAACTGATAAACATGTATTAACATGTTCTGCACAATTAGAATTCAGTTTTAACAGTGAACACACCATTAGTAGTTGTTGCTGCATGGACTGTAAAGTTGGACTAATATAAAGTGTGGCTTAGAATAAAATGGCACCACCCTCTTCAGATACCAGTTTCTAATTTAAATATATACATTTGGGTCAGGATCATGTGTAGTGTATACTAAATACAAAATCTTACCTAGTTTCAGGTGTGTTGCTTAGAGTCTAACCTGTCCTACCTGCTACATACACTGTTCCAATTGGTTGGGCTGCAGAATTTGAGGCAACACCCATTTGAAGCCTCACCCATAACTTCAAGTCTGGCTGAAAATTTGGACACAGCCTACAGGGACTGCCCATTACTGACTGGATCTTCTTATATTACACATTTACAATTTTGGAGAAGTTGCAGTAAGTGAGTACTTTGTCTGTTGTGTTTTACTGTAAGAAACTGGGTTTGACACTGATGCTGATGTATAATGCTGGTCTTTTAATGCTATAAAAATTACTTCTGAGATTACTAACCCTAAGTAACCAACTTATGGCCACTAGATTCTTCTGACATACTTGAGTATCTAAGTGTTACAATCCTGTGGGTGGCCTAGGGGAATGCAGGGACAAGAGGAAAATTAAAATGTAGGTGTTAGGACCATGTTATGAGTGAATGAGGCAACTACACAAAAAGACACAAGCAACAGTTTTAAGTTAATATCTTAAGCTATTAATATGTGGAAACATTATTTAAAATATGTAAAAACACAACTTTACTTTACATATTAATGTTGAGAAAAAACAAAACCCCAAATCAAAAGTCTACTCTATCTTGACCTTAGCACCCTTTGAAAACAAAAAGGATTCACTGAGCTTACATAAACAATTAAGCAAAAATATAAGTTTGGCACCTGTCCCTTACCTAATGTGTCTAGATTATATGTGGTGAAAATGGTACAAGCTTGTTCTTACTTCCCTGTCCAGTGCCTAAAAAATCTAAGATAAAACAGAAGATAAACAAATGAAGCTAATGAGCACTCAACAGTTAATCTACTAAAATGATAGCATGAAAAACAACATAAACAGGGTGTAGTCTGACCACAGTTAGCTAAATAAAATGCTATCATGGCTAACAACCCCAACAGGCTGTATCCAAACAATAGTTAGCTTACTAAAATACTAGCATGGGTAACAAAACAAACAAGCTGTAACCTGAACACTGTTAGACTACTAAAAACAAGCAGACACTTTATCTGACAGGTAGCGTAACTAGAAAATATTTAGGCAATATGTTAGCCTAAGAAAGTGTAGATTTAAGTTGAGTAATTGCAAAAATGTAGCATGTGCATTCTACATTTATATGTATGTCGTTAAATCTAATTAATTTAGCTTATTAAATCTGTTTAAGTATTGTAATGAACAATAGTCATCAGGTTCGGTTTCATCTCTTTTCAGTATGGAACATTGGAACATTTCATTTGAACAGTTGGCGACAAAATGAAAGGCTGTTTGGGAACAGTCACGTGACTTTTACCCTTTGATACAGACCTCGGAACAGGGTTTCAGAACTAATATTTTTAATCAGCATTACTAGCATTTTTAGAATGTTCTGGAACGTGTTACCAAATTTGCTATCACTATTTAAGTTTATAAAAAAATTTTTTCAGTTTTACAGGTTTTGTTTTTAGAATGTTAATGTGCATGTAATGTGCCAGGATAATAAGTATAAAGTTAAAACAATATTATAGAATTTTCTGTGTGGGGATTAAAATGCATTATATCATTTTTTACATAATAAATATCTGGTTCAGAATTGCTATTACTGTACAGCTTCCATGCATCTAAATCTTTAATGAAAACACAGGTTGCACAGTGAAACTCATCATGAAAGTCATTTCATTCAAGTCATTGATGTTGAAACCATGTAACAAAATATATAGAGAGTAATAGTTATTCTTTGTAATATACAGCAAAATGAACCAAGTCTATATGTCCTAGCACTTTTGTGATATCCTCAGTAGAAATATTATTCAAGTGATAGATTCATGATTTTATCAGGTGCATTAACATGAATAAGTTAAGTTACTGTACAATGATGATTTTGATTTGTTTTTTGCAGGTTACCTAGCAGACACAAGTATGAACCCCAACTATCCACAGCAGCCAGGGCAATGGCGGCCTGGACAACCTGGCTATGCTGGACCTGGCCAGCCTGGACAGCAATATCCTTATCTAAATGCTCCTCAAGGCAACATGCCATACCAACCCCCAGGCCTACAGCCAGGCCAGCCGTGTCAGCCGGGCCAACCGGGATATGGAATGGGAAGGGGGTATGGAATGGGAATGGGAACAGGAATGGGAATGGGAACAGGAACGGGAATGGGAATGGGAACAGGAATGGGAATGGGAATGGGAAGGGGGTATGGAATGGGAGGTCCTGGCAATCCAGCCATGGGGCCAAGACCGTGCCTTGGAGGGCCAGGATGTGGACCTGGGCAGTGCAGTGGGCGATGCCATGAGCACTATCACGAACACAATCATTCTCATGAACACTGTCAAGATCACTGTCATGGTCATGATCATGGTCATAATCATGGTCTATTTGGTTTTGGGAAAAAACATAGAAAGGTGAGAACACAAATCTACACCCACATCTACACCTAACACAAACACAAGACAATTACAACTAATAGCTAACATGCAGATGTGACTGTGATGGAATTTTCATTTTACAGCGTTGTTTACAAGTTTAATCCTCTCCACAGCATTCTGGAAGTTCCTCTGGAAGTGATTCTGATTAGAGAGCGCATGAAGGAAGTCCACACATGGAGGCTACTCCCTGTCCTCACCACACATTAAACAAAAGAATGACTTCACGCATGATTGCTGGTTATTATTAAGATGTTTCTGAGACAGAGAGTACAGCAAAAATCTTCTCTCCTTACCCTTAAGGTCAAACATGTCCAGTGTGATGTGTGATCCATACTGTGCAACAATAATTTGAAAAATGCATTTGTTGTGCAACTTCATATCCACACGCTCTTTACACATGTTTATTTTTAACAGGTTAAGATTTTTCTTCTCCTGTAAAGCTTCTTTTTAGGAGATGTGAGTAAGAATGTTCATGTAAGAGTGCTCCCTGGACTTTCTCGTCAGAACCTGGCATCCTTGTCAGGATCAAAGAACAAGGTCAAAGACCAAACACAGAAAACCAGACATACTAGTTTAACAGCATCTGAGTTTCAAAGCATTTTGTGTTAACTACTAGCAAAGTGGATGAGTGGATGAGAATACACTTGAAGTTTACTCAATTACTTATCTCCTGTTTAATGAATCCTTGTTTAAAGATATGATTTTTTAGATAAGATAACTTTTTTTTTTAAATTCTTTCTTAAAGCAGAAAGAATTGAGGATGAAATGCCACCATTTAACCACAAGAACTGTCTTTATTCTCTGTGACGTTTTCCTTTCTAATGGTAATTGCTGCCTGTGTATTGGAAATAAAAGTAGTTTTTCTGTTCACGCCCAAGACATTGTTAACATGCTGTCCTCAGAATAAAGAACCTGTTTTCTTTAAGTGCATGTTGATGTGGTGTCTCAACAAACATGGTCAAATGTTTTTTGCTGCAGTGATACTTCTGACCAAGATTAAAAATAAATTACTAATGACTTAAGCAAAAGTCATTTGTCTTTTCATCTTGTCTCATAATTGTCTTAAAGAAAGAATCATGATTTTAAGAAGATTTGTTTTTTTTAATCTTTCTCCTGTATTGGGAGAATGTCTGCAGACAGCACAGAGAACATTAAAGGTTTAAGTAGAGAAAAGATCTCCATGATAAAGGTTTACCCACCCCAACAAGATCAAGTGACAGGTGCCCAAACCGGTTTTGGGTTGTAAGTCTACCTTTGCCAATTGAAACAATAACCGAGTTCATCAAGTGTCATATCAGATGTTGACCAGATAAAGGTAAACTGCCTGAATACCCAATGTGGAAAAAACTGTACTGTGTTGCTGAAGTTCTTTTTTTGAAAGATATTTTACTAAAGTATAATAGCAATTGAACACTTAGAATTTTACTCACAATTCTAATAGAACAAATATATACTTTTTTGCTCCTCATTTTTACATTTACACCTCCAACGTAATTGTTTTGAAGGCCAGGAGAAGCTTTACTTTTAGTTTTAGCATCAAACAAGCAATATGCAAATATTTGTTGGTAAGACAGTACAGCTGTCTGTTAGGTGACGTAACAGAACTGAAGGTTAGCTTTCTCCTTTTATGATGTTGATCTGTCCAATAATGTTGTGTTAGCAAAAGTTTGAAAAGATGTGCTCCATGTGACTTGGTGGAGCCACATGCTAGTCTTCATCCTCCCAGTTGTAAGGGGCAGGGCCCTTCTTGGAGCAAAAGGGGAGTTGTCTCCACCTGGTGGTCAGAGCCGGTAACCCAAGTTTCAGCTCCTGAACCAAGTGATCCAGGGAACTGATTGCTGGGGTTACGTAGGCTCCGAGCACACACAGGAGGGTGCGACCATGTTATCGTGATTTCTTGTATTTCGGACCCTGCCTTGTTCGTGACCTTAGCCCTAGCCTTGGCTCTGCACACACTGGGCACTACTGAGGTACCCTTGAGCAAGTTACTGTCCCACTACACTGCTCCCCGGGCGCTGTTGGTGGCTGCCTGCTGCTCCACGTGTGCACGTGTGATGGGTTAAATGCAGAGGTCACATTTCTTTGTGGTGCTTGAGTGTGTTCACAAAGAGTCACTGTCACTTTACCCTGTTTGGTTTTGTCTGCCTGCCTGTCTGTATTAAACAGTGCTTGCCTTGCATTTGCGTGACACCAGTGTTGATGCTATTGTGTGTAAATGGATATCCTAGGTAGCTGGTTCAACTGGGATGAAAATGGGGAAAAATAAAATAATAATAAAAAGAATTCTCACCCTCTAAAATAAAACTATATTTATTTAAAGTTATTTTTTAAGTTACTTTTTTGGATATGTTGGAGTGTTCCGTGTTTTTTTTTTTTTTTTTGGCAGAAACTAGCAATCAGTGTCAAAAATCAAACCCTCCCAAACAAGATATACCGGTCTAGCACAAGTAAGTCAAGGCAGTAGTAAAGCATACAAAAGGTAAAAAGCACACAAAAGGCCATCAGGCCCAGAAGAACCCAGCAGGTGTTGTGAGTCTTTGCTCTGTACATAATGCCACTGTTCATATGACTCCCCAGCCTCCATCCTCCATTTGCCTAAAAAAACAGGAAGTCACAGGCACATCTCACCTCAACACACACCAGCCTGCAACACACAAAAGATGTACTGTCGTTCTAACTGACTCAGTGGATGAGTGAAGGGTGAACTGGTAGAGCTGTTTTACTAAAGATCTGTTTATATGTGCTGCAGATAGTGCAGCAATCAAGAAAATGCCTTCAAATAGGAAACTTTCCAGAAACCCAGAAGACAAAAGCAATAAGTAGAAAATTTTGGATCATTGTCAGTTGATCCAAAACTGATGCAAGCTTCTGTGTATCAAGGACAATGAACACCACTCACTGCACTCCACCATAATCAAACAGAGGAGCTTGTTTAGTGGCAGGCTGATCTCACAAAACTGCAGTACAAGGGTGGGGTGGAGAAGATTTTGGGGCTTGGTAATATTTCCCCACATATCTTACATATTACTTATATTAAGTTGTGATGCACCACATCTTATGTTGTCACTTTAGGCAAAAACACCTTAATTCCAGTCACTCCCAGTGTAATTATATTGTAATTGTAAATTTTACATTTAAAAGTGCTAAAATTAATTATTGAGTTGTCCCAATTATATGTAATATATA
>JBBPDA010000004.1:447643-475206 GCA_037974385.1 Arnoldichthys spilopterus | reverse complement strand
ACACATAGACAGACAACCATTCATACACACATTCACACCTACGGGCAATTTAGAGCATCCAATCAACCTACTGCAGCTATTGGACTGTGGGAGGAAACCAGAGAACCCGGAGGAAACCCACGCGAACACGGGGAGAGCTTGCAAACTCCGCACAAAAAGGCACCCGTAGCCTACCCGGGGATCGAACCCAGGACCTTCTCGCTGTGTGGCAACATCGCTAACCACTGCACCACCGTGCCGCCCCTAAATGTAACATATTAAACATATTTATAGTCTTAACTTACCGGCCCAATACTGATGCACTTTGTGAAGCAATCGTCTGCTTTGATGTGATCATACAGCTCTTTGACTGCTTTTTCTCTTACTGCAGTGCTGTGATGAGCCTCATATACATTCAGGATCACTGTGGAATACAGTTAGTTAGTCATACTGCAAAAGCAGGAAAGTGGAAACATCAGAAAGAAAAGTAAGATACCCTTACAGTAGGCAACAGTCAGCAGGGTGCTGTGGGGGGTGTAAATGTCACAGGCTGCTACGTTGTTCCTTTGAGCTGGCCAGTTAATACACGCGTAGTCCTGCACATACAGCTCCTATAAATAAAGTACAGTGAAAGTAAAACTCCAAGTTTTCACCTTTTATAAAAAAATATGGCCATACATTCTAGATACTGGCCTCTCTTTATTAGCTTCCATTTCGATGCAAAAATCTTGCTGCTTATTTTTAAGGCATTAAATCCGCTGGTACCCCCTTACTTGTCAGGGCGCCTTTGCTTTCAGACAACCAGTTGCTCTTAGAAATACCAGGTCACCTGGACAGGAGCAGAGGTGACTGTGCTTTTGCAGTGGCAGCACCAAAGCTTTAAAATAAGCTGCAACTCGAGATTAGAATGGCCCAGTGTTTGGATCACATTATCCTATGTGCATTTGAGTGCAGCCATATCATATTTACGTTCCTCTATCTATGTTTCTATGTATCCTCTGTTTATGTTCTTTATTAGTTTGTATGCTATTATAAGCTAATATGCTGGTACACTGTGAACTCCAACATGCATTTTCTTTTTTTAGTATGTGTGCTTCCATATATAAACACATTTATACAGCCATAACATACAAAAAAAGAAAATGGAAAGGAAATCTGGCAACACCCTAACATAAAAAATTATGGTTCAAGAAATTACAAGTAAAGGTTGTTTTTGCTATTAAAGGGCCCTCTACTGGTAAATGTGTGTAACTGCACCTGTCTCAGGCTGAGCACTAGTGGGTCCTCCTTAGCGGTTAGTCTGACAGCATAGCAGTAGCTCATGGGAAGGTAAACCTGTCTGCAGTGGCACCACAGGGTGGACGGGTGCGCGGGCATCCAAGCAGGAAACAGCCTGATAGAAATTCAAAATTGCAGAGTGTTTTATCTAAAAGGCATTTCTGTGGGTACATAGTTGAAGAATCTAGGCCAAGATTTGAATGAGTTTGTACCACATCTCTGGAAAAAGGGTGTTCATCCCTTCCCAGCTGTATACATTGAGGATGGCCAACCAGAACTTTCCCCAGGATGGTATACCTACTGCACCCCCTGTAAAAAGAAGCAGAATCAATTCATATATGAGTGAGGTGTATTTTTTACCTCATTCTGTAAAACAACACTGTATTTCATATACACTCAGGTTTTAGCTTTAGTACAAAAATACTATACTTTTGAATAGTATCAGTTGAGGCCAGACCTTTGGTATGTAAGTTGTTTCTTGCTCGCACCATATCTGGGTCATCAGGCCCAACTCCCAGGATTCTTAGTGTAGTGTAACTGAGAGCTGTCCCAAATACAGTAGACTTGTCTTCAATATGCCTAGGATAATAAACATTATTGTTTTTTTATCACAAGTTGATCTTTAATTTCAAGTCATATTAATGCATTGTAAAAAAATGCTACTAATGATGCAGGAACTGATGTTGGATTATTAGTTCTGGATGGAGCCCCGTCACACCAAAGAACACAGTTCCATTGCTCTACAGCCTCACAGCCCATTAAATGCCCCTCTAGTCAGTGCTTAGTACTAGACAATCTAAGGCTCATATGGGGCTTCTCCTGATGTAGATTTTTACATTTATCTGTTTAACTGATGCTTTTATCCAAAGCAACTTCCAAGATACAGGAACAATCAAGCATTAGAGCAGCACAGGGCAACACTGAAGTGAGTGCTACAAAGAGTCCAAAACATTTGACAAGTGCTACAATAAAATAAAGGCAACTGGCAGCTCTTTTCTTTTTTAGATTATTCGTTGTTGTACAAAAAATGTTAAATAAGAACTGTCTTGATTACCATTGGACACATAGTGTATTACCTGGAAAGCTTTTTTGGTTCTAAGATTTAGTAAATACTGTATAAAGGAAAATCAAACGTACAGACCCCATCCTCCATCCGGCAGCTGCACAGAGCGCAGATACCTCACCATTTCCTTCTTCCAGGCCTCCGGCAGAGTAATCTTAGCCACATGGCAGGTTATGAGAAGACCTGAAAAATACACAAAACAAGCCTACACATTCACTTTCATGATTTAGTTTGATGTTCCGAAAAAGTAAAGAAAATGTTGCTTGTATGAGAGTGCATTTCATTATTTTTTATAATTAGTGGGTGAATTGAGGGAGGATGAAGGGGGACGCTACACCCCTTGTTAGCAATATGACCAAAAAGCACACCCCTTTTTAACCTGCCGTGACATAGTGTGTTTGTTGGTGAGTGGTGTGGGAGCAGGAGAGTTTTTCCATTGGGACACCCCTCTGTTAAAAAAATAACAAATCACTTACTGTGTACAACAGCATACCTGGGAGCAAGAACAGTGGTCCACCATAGTCTCCAGCCCAGTGGCCATCCTCAGCCTGGAGCAGGCTGTAAAAATCCATGCCCTTCAGAGCAGCTTCTCTGGCTGTCTGAGCAGCAGTGGATGCTGGGACAAACTCACTCTGAAGGGACAGGACCAAACATTATATCACATATGTCTAATCAGTCAACTTCAGGAGTAGTGTTGAATGCAACCCCCAGGAACAACAGTTACTGGTTCATTCCAGATTGTATTAGTTATGATAACCATGTGTGAATACTGCCTTCTTAAAAGGGACAGTGGAAAGCAAACAGCCTATTGCCAGAGTTTCCCTGCAAAGCATGTTCCATGAGTAACAGTAAGCAGGAGCTGCCTAAGATAAATTTATATAATGATATTATTTTCCTATAATCATTCATTTTATAGCATGAAATATATTCATAGAAATTAAAAGAAAAAACAGTTCAATGGTCATAAATATTGTAAAATGAAGCTGGACTGACTAGAAAACGTGTCCTACATTTGATGTGTAAAACTTAAAAATTGGGTCATTGAGTTAATTTTCCCCTCAAAACTCATTAAAAATGCATGTGGACATATATGCAACTGTTTATCTTTTTAAAGTTATTTATTTATGTATTTATTATTTCATTTTCTTTTATTTCATTCACCTTTTTTTACTTATTTATAGCCTTTTAAACTCTATAAGGTTTATTTCATGGCTTTGGACCAAAACCTCACTTTGTCATTTTATTATTATTTTTATATTATATATTTTTTACATATACAATGTGTCAAAATTTCACGATGAACGGAACAAAAGAAATGGTTCTAAATAACTCTTGAAAAGTACATTTTACATTAACCTCGATTATAAGTTAATTAGGTTTGTGCTTGTTTTTTCTAATGTTTGTCAAGGTTTTTGTTGTTTGTTTGTTTTTTTTACCGTGTCCAGGCCCAATGAGTGAGCCTCCAGTAAGGTCTGCTTCCTCTCATCTGCATCTTCATCCTCTAGATATCTCCAAGTCTGTCTGCCCTCCTCGTTGCTGAGCCTCCAGCGGGTCAGCTCTGTGACTGGATCTGTTTTGTAGGGTCCTCCCCTTCTCCGCAGACTCCTGGGTGAAATGTTTATAATGTAAATCTAAATCTCTTTAACAAACCTGCGGGAATGTTTTACAGTCAGAAAAGTCGCGCTAAACTTATTTTTATTTGCATGTTTAACCAAATCTTTCATTGAATCTGAAAAAAAGTGAACACTTACGTGCCTTCTGTCATCTTTGCACCGTTAAGACTGAACCTCTCTATAGGTTCGAAGACCAGGTAAATTACATGCGAGACTGACGCTGGTCTACTCCGCCAAGTGTTTTATGGGTAATGTAGTTCTCCAAGGCCATGATTTAAACCAGCGCTGCAGCTGCCTACACTACATTTCCCATCTTCCTCAGCGGAGCCTTCCGAGCTTGCAACTGCATGGAGAGATATGACCAGAGCACGGAACATCCAATCAAAAGAGAAGAGGGCGGGGAAATGGGCGTAGACGTGCTGAACTCTACTGCCTAGTGGCTCGTAACTTTTTGCACGGTCGCGGGTGAGATTCAAAGGCCATGGGGGACTTCTTTTTTTTATTTGTAGCTTCCAAAAGTGTGGAAAAGCAAAAATAATTTTGTATGATTCACCTCAGAACTCATCTAAATTAGTTTTGCAGTAGTGGCCTAGTGGTTAGGACACTGCCATTGGGACCTGAAGGTCGCAGGTTTGATTCCCAGCCCAGGCACTACTGAGGTACCCTTGAGCAAGGTTTTGTTCTGCTACACTGATCCCCGGGCGCTGTTGGTAGCTGCCCGCTGCTCGTCCTGTGTATGTGTGATGGGTTAAATGCAGAGGTCACATTTTGTTGTGGTGTTTGAGTGTGTTCACAATGACAAATAGTCACTTTCACATAAATAATAACCCTTTCACTTCTATGTAATTTTTCATTCTATTTGAGATTACTATACACGACTTCTTGGTTTTAAAAATAAATGACTTTACGTTAATGAATTTTGCTTTTGTTTATATTAGTTTCCAATATCATTTGCGGGTTTATTCATATACACCATTTATGTTTAAAAAAAAAAACAAGGTTAAAAAACAACACTGCTTTATTGTTCACATACTGCTCACATACCCAAAAAATATACATTTTTAGCTACTGTTATATTTTTGAAGTAATTAAGTAAAGGTTTTGTACATACACATGTACACATGAACAACAGTCAAAAACAAGTCATTGTTAAAACTCATCTTTGCATCATATAAACAACTGACCTCAGACTCCAGGCACATTCCTTTGAAACAATAAAATGATACAAGGTTGCCCAAATTGAAAGTGGTTCCAGATGCATTCTGTTGGTACTTTCATAATTCAAATAAAAAAATAAAAGAAAAAAAAATATTTTTACAACTTCAAAAGTATTACATAAAAAATTAAAATTTAAAATCTCATGCAATTGCTTCAACTCAAAGACCAAGCATCTACCATCTAGAACAAGATTCAGGAGTAAACCGTTCAGTCATCTATGATTTCCAGCAGTCCCTTTAGCTTAAGACTGCAAGCAAGCTCCTCTTCTCGATTTGCTACTATTAGCCTATCAAGTTCCTCCAGCCGCTGTGTTAAAGATACAGGTGCATCTTTTTTACACAAGGAGGGAAGCTTCTCGTCATGGTCATCAGTTTCAACGTCCTACAAAATAACAGAGATTAAGCATGTGTAAGAATTACTACAGTTTTACAATGTGAATACCAAATACAGTAAATTTCAGCAATAGGTCTCTGCTCCCTTTAAGGCCTTTCAGAACTGTTTAAAATTTTGAACCTTTATCTGGTTTTACTTTAAAGTATAGTAAAGCATGCTCCCTATTCAGCACCAACACTGCCCCTAGACAGTACCAAAAAAAAAAAAAAAGTTCAAGTATACCTGTGTGGGGCAGGCACTGGACACAGGCGGGCGTCGGGAAGGAGTCAAAATCCCAGGCACAGACAGCAATGTGGATGGCATGAAAAGAGGTACAGAGATCGAGTTCAGAGGATCCACTTCCAACCATCGCTGCAGCTGCTCCTCAAATCTGAACACATACCAGAAACCTCAGGATGTTTGATAGGCCACATCCATTTCCAGACACAACTGTTCATGAATCTTCAGTGTTACAAGGTGCCACATGTAGCTGAACTAAAGTTTTAACTGACCTCTGGCTCTGAGCCCTCTCTTGCTCAATGCCAGAGAGCAGACGGAGGGGTAGCAGCTCCTGAGCAGAGAGGGTGTGTGTGATGTCCAGTACAGATGGGCTCTCTTCTGGCTTAATCAGACTCTGGAACAGCCTCTGTCTGGGGAGACGTGCTGGTGTGGACAGAGTCTGCATGTAGCTCACTTTTGACCTGCGAGAAAACAGACCTAAGTGTTTATGTACTAGAACCATGTCAAGTTAACTGTGGTTCACTTAAGAGCTGGTATTAAAGAAAACCAAGAGCAAGCTTCTCATCCCTTAGTCTGACATGACCCTGATGGTAACACTGTACTGTGACACTGTAAACTAAGGTCTTGTTGAATCGAGTTGAAAGCAACCATCTTTTCAAATCAAGCATATAGTTATCATCATTCAACATGCAGGGAAATAACCCGGACATGTTCCTGAGACACCTGTGCAAGATCTTCAGCTAAACTTCTACTATAGCTTCACACTGACTGGTCCAAATGGTTTGCTAATAGAAAGTATCTTGCAGATTTCATAAAGGCAAAGAAAGTGAAATCCACAACATGACATTCAGGATTTTTTTACCTCTTCTTCATATCGGGCTACCTTCAGGAGGGTGAATACCATGCTACAATTGGTTGCAATATGTCAAAGTAGAACTTGGACAGGACATGCGTATCTATAATTCATAATCCTACCTCTCATTGTTCTGCTGTTTCCCCCTATGAGTGCATTTCACAGCTTCCACCCAACTCTCTGGAGGCTTGAAGTCTTTAAGCTGGTTTTTGTAGTAGTACACCAAAATGTCCCCATTGTCAGTGAAAGCATCTAAAACAGAGACAGAACGTGGGGTGAGGGTGTCAAACCTTCAAGTGAAAACTGCGGTGAGTTAACTGAACATACACACACAGAGGACTTTTTCATTATTACTCTTAAAACCCTTACAATTCCTCACCCTTTGCAATAGGAGTCTCTCGTAATTGCCAGTCTTTCATGCGATGCTCCATGCACAGAAATAAGATCTCATCCCAAGGTATGTGCTTAAAGGAAGGTCCAGCTTTTTCATCAACAGCCTCATCTCCACTGGTTGCCCATGTGTGATGGGCATGTAGTCTTGCCAGTAGGTGCTCCAGACAAGACATGAGGAGTGGTTGGCTCTGGGGAGAGCTGGGAATCTGGGATGCATACTGATATATAGAAGCACACAAACGGGACCACGAAGCTGGTGGAAAAGATAGATCATGTTTTTACAAAAATGAATACTACAGACACTACACATAATAGATATACTTAAAGGCACAAAGTAGTTCATAGTTACACTTTGCAAGTACCCAAGACAATTTCATGTATATTTTTATGTAGATCTTCCACATTATTTACTACATTTATATGTACATAATTGCCTGACTGGTACATTAATCAATCCATTAACACATTCAAATTAATCTGGCATAGCTAGAAAACTGTTTAGCTGGATTACGTTTTAATCACCACAAGCTCTTAAGTGGCCCAAGACCTTAATCACTCCCTGAAAAATTAACTGTGCAATACAACCACATGACTTGCATGTACAACATACCATTTTGAGGAGGTTCATCCCACTCTGGCATCTGCAGACTCAGGATGGTTCTCTTTAGCCAGTTCAAGTGCTGTGGCGAATTCCAGTCTAGGTGAGGTACAAGGTCTCGGTTATCAGGCAGAGAGAACTCTGGTGGAGGCCAGGAGAGATGGACTAGCTGCTCAGAGCTAACCAGATCGGCCAGATAGGCCAATACGCTGTTATACAGCTGGATGACGGCTGATGTATCCTGACATGAAAGATCTGCCTGCAGTCGCTCCAGCTTGTCATGGTGGAACCTGGCATAGAACTCACGGCACAGCCCGCTTTCAACATACTGCAGCAGGGGCTCAGAAGAGAGAACTGAAGAAGCTGGAGAGTGGGCCACCAGCCAACGCACTGCCTCACCAAGCTGACCATGACCAACAAAGTAATGTTATTAGAAAAAATTATTGTTCTTATGCAATATTTCTAATATTTTATACGTTTTTAGTTATGGCTAATCAATTAATACTGATTAGATCTGCTGTTCCAGAAAATATAGTTACAACTTTAATCAGCCACATATCCTCACCCTAACCAATGTTATGCAGCAGGCTTTAATGGCTAGCTGAGTTCTGGGTTGCAGCTAATTTGGACAGAAAGATGAATTTCAAAAAAAGAGAGAGATAAGAACAGCATTACAGTACAGACCTGCTGAGATCCCTGGAGGTCACTTATACTTCCTGAGACATGGATGAAGATATATTCTGAGATAAGCCCATCATTAACTAAAGTCTTCAGCTTAAGAACTGCAAAACAAGAGACAACTTGTGAGTCACAGGTTATAAAATGACAAGTTTAAGCAATTCAAGTCTTGAGGTTATAAACTAAGAAGTCAATTCATTACACCCACCTTCCTCTATCTTCTGGTCAGCAATTGCTCCCTCCAGCTGCCCAGGTATGACCAGTGCCAATGGCAGTGCAGAGTTCCACCCGCTAGCCTTCTGCACCTGCTTTAGCTGGAGAAGGGCTGACAATAAAGGCAGGTCTTCCTCACCCTGCTCGAGGTCAGAAACATCTGTACTTGGCAGAGGTGGCAGCAGCATTAACAGGGCACTGGTGCCCAGGAGTTCTTTCTGCTCCTCCAGCTGAGTCTGACCCTCTTTGCTCAAAGGTCCATGGCTTGCCTACATAAAGATGACATATATAGTCATGACAAGGGCAATAGCAATTCCACCTATAAAGCAGTAATATGCTCAACAAAAAAGGGTGATACCCAGTTAAAGTGAGTGGACTGGACAAAACTGGACTTCAAACTTGTGCCATTAAAGTCAGGGCCTCACCTTTACACAGATGTGAACTTTGTGGGTCTTCTGTCCAATATCTCTCAGGGTATTAATTATGAGTAGAGTTTCCAGTTTTCCTTCCACTTCTGATGTACTCTCTTCCATCCTCTCTCTACCCCCCATCTTAACCTCTAACCACTTTGTCAGAGTGCTGCAGCAATGCAATCAAAAAGCAAAAACATGTTTGTGAAGCTTGATACTATAGAAAACAGGTTCCATGCTTATTTAACGGTTTTCTTAAAAACATTAATGTGTGAGAATTTAAGAAGCCTTTCAGTTCTGTTAAACAGAGGACCAAAGTAATCTCTGCAGCATTAGTAGGATTCTGTGAAGAATATGTCTCCAACATTATGCTGAAATTGAAGACAAAGGCTCTCCTACCTGCTGGCAAAGTTCATGTCACTATCCTGATTGCTGGGAAGCAGAAGAGTGGCTTTCCAGAAGATTCTCTCGGGTGGATTGGGCGTGCTTTCAGACACCAACGTGGGCAGGTCAAGAGGATTCCACACACGCTCACTAGATGAAAAGAAAAAATTATTGGATTTGCCTGAACAACAGTAAAGTGTGCACTACAGGCTCATGCACACTTACATAAACTCAGAATTTCTCACCTCAATAAGAGATTATAGTAGAAGTTCACTCTCATCTTATGGATGGTATCGCTTCTTGTTTTCAGTAACCTGGAATTAGATTACAAAATAAAGTATCTGTTGTACTACAATGTATAGTAACGTATAGTAATATGAACTTGTGATGCATTACATAAATGGCATGATCACCTTGTGCAGGACACAACCATGTTTCCTGCATTACCCAGGTTGATGAGGCCCTGAGTGAGGGTGTCCACAGAGGGAGTAGATGGGGCGCTGGGTGCCAAGGCTCTCAGCTTGAAATTAGGGTCCACACAGCAGGGGGCTGCAGGGAAGCCACGCATCTGCCTCTTTAGCTGTCTGCGAACTGCTACTACGTCACGCCACCTAAACAAACACACAAAGGTTTTCATTACAGACCCAGGGCTGTGGTTCAGTAAAACCTAGAGCAGTAAGACAGTATTGCATCTCTCAGAATATAAAACAACTGACAGATACAGCAATAGCGCTCACCTCTTAATGAACTTCTGTATTTGTTGTAATTCTGCACCAAACACCTCTTTTGCTAGCTGAGCAATTTCCACAACCAGTGTCTCCTCAACCAAGCTGTTACACACCTCCTCTGAACAGCGAGCCACATATGCAGCCTTCTCCTCTAGTGCAAATCTGCAAAGAAAAAATTTTACTTTAAAAAGCATACCCAATATGATATTTTTGTGAGAATCAGATGTTATGCCATAGAGGTTTTTGAAATACTACAGAATGACAAATTTCACCAAAATTCATTGCCGTTTATTTTATTACTCAATGCCCAAACACTCACTTTATCTCTGCACCAGCTATTTCCTTGGTATACTGTGTAAGGACATCCTCACTAATTTCAGTGCATAGCTCTGAGCTCAGCTTGTCCAGAAAGGCCTCGCGTTCTTTTCTACACCTGGAATCAACCATAGAAATAGCAGTAAATAGTAATTAAAAACATGGCAGGTGACATTAAGACAGCCTGCACTCAATACATGGAAGAAACTGCAAGCTGTTGTAATACTGAGAGTACTTAAAGTAATGCAGATATTCTCACACACACCTGGCTTCCTCCAGCTTGCGTTTCTCCTCAGCAATTCTCTCCAGCTCAGTTGTCATCTCCAATGCAGACAGATCTCTCAGCATCTGAGCAACGACCTTACTTACCACCGTCTCAAGTTCAGTCTCACTCACACTGCAGATAAGTTTTAAAGATACAGAAAAATAAATATTAAATTATATTCAGAGAATAAACAGTGTATTTATATAGTAATACCTCTTAGATAAAACTTAGTTGATGACCAAAATAAATCCAAATCTAGAAATCTTAATTAATTTGAACAGACATTCAAATTCATAACATTTCTGCAGGCAAGAACTCCCAAAAAAACCTACCTCAGAGCTACAGAGGCATATTCAGCCATTGCTATTGCTACAGATGAGACCTCAGCCTCCAGAATCTCTTCCACCACCGAATCCACTACAGTCATAAGATCCTGTACAATGCAGATAAGCTTAATCAGGTGTTTTAACTACAATTACCGTTTTACAGAAAAAAAAATATAAAGGCACAAAGTGTAAATTGAAAGTCCTCATGAGAAGTGTAGTACCGTACCTGATCGGTGTAGGCTGGTTCTGGTTTTGGAGGGGGCGATGGGGGTCTGACAGGGCAAGGCTGTGCTATAGGCTGAAACATCATCTCTGGGTCCAGTGATAGCCCTGGTACCACGGTCAGAGTGGACTCCCCAGTCTCCGCTGTGTCGCCAGGCTGCGTAAACTCCACCGCTGCAGGAGGCTCTAAAAACAGCCTTGGCTCAGCAAGTAATATGGATCTGACCTCAGGATGTGGTTCTGTCTCAACCTGAGGTTTCATTTCTTGTCTCAGAGTAGCAACTGCCAAGGCAAAGGACACACAGCCTATTAATTAAGCCGCTCTGTACAGTTTTGGGCTTTGTCTGAATATTTAAAAATTTGACTGATCTTGTAAACAAATGCACGCACATGCTTATCAGCTCTACAAAGATATTTAGCAAGGCCATGGCCGACAGATTAGGTGAAATCATGCATGCATAAAAGGAAAGGAACCTTCATTTACCGATTCAGACATAGCTGTAGGTTACAGACCAATTCACCCCAGAAGAAACTCATTAGGGGAGCAAGTCTCTAATGTTTTAGACCAATTAGCATTTAAAATCATACCAAAACATCAAAAACACTATCTACAAGTCTCATAGGACCACATAAATGTGCACACAGTCATTTAGTTAAGCCAAGCAGTGCTATGCAAAGGATGAGGGCAGTGTGCTACGAAGGCAGATCTAGCTCAACACCCATTATGTTACAGCCATAGGTCTTCACAGAGAAATGAGCTAAAAAATCTCAAAGCAATAGCAAATTTTTTAAAAAGCATCCTGCTTCCAAGCTTAAATAACTTGCTTAGTACCTAGCAGTGCTTAGTAGTACACATACACAAATTTAACTAACATTTCAAGAAACTCTAGATACATTTCAATTCTTTTTTCCCATTTCTTCCCAAACCCAAGCTGTTTTTACCACATTGGAAAGCTAGCACACACTTTCTCCAAGTCACTCACACTCATGCAAGGTCATTACATGTCATCATGTAAACTAGCGCTCAGGCAGTGCTAGCTTCATGTTGTGAGGTAAAAGACACATTGGCACACCAAATAATGGGTGAAACAGGGCCATCATTCCACTCACAGAAAGCAAACCTAATTAAGTACCAAATTGAGTGTTAAATAAGGCACTTTAAAACAAAATTCACAATCTAAAGTTGAGTTTATGGCACCTGGCTCAGAAGGAGTCATGTCTCCTCTGTATTTATTGTTTGTGTCAAAGCTGCAGACTGGAGTGTGCTGTGGGGGGTTTGGAAGAGGTCCCCCATTCACTACCTCCCCTATCAGCACCATTCTTTTCTTCTCGATGGCCACAGATTTCCTTTGTGGCAGTGGAAGTTCTGGTTCCTGATAGGCTGTACGGCTCAGCTCAACCACACTGGAGAAATGACATACATGTTACACACATGAAAGTACAAAAGGAAAACCATATTGATAAGCAGTCTTGTGGAAATTGAATGATGACAATTGTACCCATCAGTGACGTTGAGTCCATACTGCTGCAGAAAATCGGTGGCATCAGAAGTACTGCGGAACATGAGCGTCCGAACCAGGTCCTCCACAGGGAAGGGTGTGGACCTCTGAGAGCCTACTGTGTAAGCTGTATTCAGGGCTTTTAATGCAGAACGTCTCACCTATGCACAAAGATAACAATATGTAACATATAACTTGTTCTATTGCTTTTACATGGAGTACATTAAATGTAGGAGTCACCTATAAACTGTACTATGTTTAAATGACACCCACCTGGTTAAAGTATCTGTGGAGAATGCAGCTAGCCAGATAAGATGCTGCTTTCACCAGCTTGAAAAACCTGACAAAGTTGTTGCTGTTGAGGGCTGCAAAGGCTTGTACAGCAAACTTCACCTCCACCGAGTCCCGGACCTCTTTACGATATTGCTGTACCTCACTTTAAGGTAAAAAAACAAAACAAATTCGGTTACAGGTGGCTTTTTGCAATGCCCATTAGTAAGACTGCATAAACACTGAAAAAAAACTAAACATTAAATATGATCATAGACAAAACACCACATTTCATTATTATCAAACCACAAATATACCGAAGAATATCGCCATCATTAAGTTTCAGAAGCACGTTGTACTGGCGGAACTCAGCCTCACGAGGGCAGTACACCTCCTTAGTGGCAAGATCCTGATACATCTCTTTCAGGCTTTGTAAGCATTTAGTCATGTTCTCATTATTGATTTTGGCATCAAATGACATCATAGGTTCCTGGCAGAGATGGTGGGCGCAGTGGATGTGAAAGCGAGTGCACTTTTCTATTAGAGACACAGTTGCTGGGTCACATAGGTGCTGCTGAGTAATGTCCTAGGAAGACAGGTGGCAAAATACAGAAGGGTAAGACTTTGTTAAGATACAACGCCACAGTCAAAATCCTATGTTACAGATTGAATAATGATTTTAAAAACCAAACAAAAAAATAAGGAAGGCGGCAAAACACACCTTGCGAATTCCTCTGGTTCTGTTCCAAACAAAGTCGTACCAATCACGATAATTGCTCTCGCCTTGGTCCATTATCTGCGTGACTAAGTAGTCCATGGACATGCTTAGCACTGGCAAAGGTCGCAGCTCGTGTGGGAGGGGCTCCTCCTGGTCAGCTGATGACCTGCTGTATTCTTTAATGGCAGCATAATGGTCCACCTATACAACAGACCACAGAAGTTTCCAAAAGAAGTCAGTGTCTTCACCATTCACCTGTCACAATGGTTGTAAAATGTTTGGGAAATGATGGTCTAGATGATCAACTACCAAATAAAATTACACAAGTAGTAATGCAGACCTTTATGAGGAATTAAAAGATTTTGCCAGGAAAGTGGAAGAGAAATTTAGTAGAGAAACCTTTTCTGTTTCTGGAACAAGCTCAAAGATACTGAGTTGGTTGCGGGTTTCCCGCATGTAGCGCTCCTTCTCGGGGCACATATCAGGGCATGTTCCCACAAACACTTTGGACATGTCCAAGTCAGTTCTCTTGGGTCTTGCTAAAAGGGAAAAACATTTTTGTTTGGTTAATCCAAGCAAAAACTGCTGTACAGTTATACAGCCTTAAAACCATATATGTTTACATTGTCGAAGGATCTTGTCTCTCTGCTCAAGAAGACGATACTTTTCCTCTGATGTCTCAGCTAGCTGACCAATCAGATGCTGAAGAGATGAGGGCAGGCTGAATGCTGGTCGATCTGTGCTCTGGCACTCTGAGCCCATATCCTGTTGTGGTTCACTGTCGTACTGGAGGGTTTTTGCTACAAGGGGTTTCTTAACAGGAGATCTAAAAGTACAAAACATAACAGAAGTAATGAATCAGGGTCAAAAATGAAAAACTAGTAATGGTAGAGCTAAAGAGAACACCTTAAAGATTAGCTTGAAATTAATATTAAGTCAATTATATACCAATAATAAGATCATGTAAGGTTGTCTGCTTTGGAGACATCAAATTAATGCTAATTACACAAAAGTGATCATGCAAAACTTAAACACCAAGCCCAGCTTAGTGATTACCCTTGAGTGAGACTCCCAGAGCTGCTGGTAACTGGAGATATCGGCAGAGGTTTTCGCAGTTGAGTGACCTGAGAGGCCACTGGTCTTGATTCACCTTCTGCACTTAAAACTTCCTTGACCGTTGACGATCTTGCTGCTTTTTCATTTGGACCTAGAGAGATAAATATGGGAAGATTGCGTGACTTATTTGTCACCCAATTTGTAGCCTGGTCTTCCTGATGAAGAGAGTTTTGTAATTAAATAATGCAATCACTTACTTTGTTTCTTTCTTTGCCAAAAGATTTGAAGTTCACTCCCCTGGAAACTCTTCCCCTTCTTTTTTGCTTTAGCGGCTGATGACTGTAAGAAAAGTTAATGCTGTAACTAAAAATCTACCATGTGCACTATATATGAAAGGTGACAAAGGTCTAAATATATATTCTGATAAACAAAAAGAACTTACATGGTCATGAAAATGGACAATGGCTAGATTTTTTGCAGGCTTGCAGTATACTCTGCGCACTTTCCCAAAGCGACCAAAATGTTTCTCGATAAGGTCTTTCCGGTTGAGGTTGGATGGGATTCCTTTGCATTGTATTGTCATGGCCTCAGAGGGAGAAAGACCTGCAAGGCTGTCAGTGCTCTCCCCACGTTGAGTCCTTCGAACCGGGGTGCTTGTTTCAGCTTCAGGCTCAGGAGCTTCAAAGATAATGAGAATGCTGGCATCACTCTGTCTATGAGGTCTGTTCACAGTAACAAGGCTCAAAGACTACAAAAGACATGCCATATACTGAAAAAAATATACACTCTAAAGTATAGCAGTGGGCTCACCAAGTTTCTCTGTTTTTTCCAGAACATGTCTTATGGGAGCTGGAGCTCTTGGTGGGGTGACTGGTGCATCATCAGGAACAGGGGGATCTGGCCTGTCCTCATGAACCCAGTCTACAGGATGGTCTTCTTTCCTGACCGCGGTACCTGACGTCTTCATCAAACTACTCAATGCATTTCTAAACAGTCCACCAGTAGGCCCTCGACTTCTCAGAAGGGGCCGCTTAGGAGGATGCCTTGGGGCCTCAACTCCACCTTGGGTATCATCAACTTTGGAACTTTTTTCTTGGCTGGCATTTGAATCAGACTCCTCTTTCCGTTTCATGCCCCTCCCAAGAGCCCCAAAAGCTGTGTCTTCAGAGCTGTCTTCATCTCCTAATCTTCCCTTAAGGTTCTGTTCAGGTTTTGGACCTCTAAATCCAAAGGTTGGTTGGCCAAAAGCTATGCCACCAAACTGAGGTATCGTAGTTTCTGTCGGAGGTTGGAGGACCTTTGCTGAGAAGTTGAATGAGGAAGCACTGCTGGGAACAGTGGTGGGCTGATCAGCAGTGGTGGTACTGCTGCTGCTGGGGGGGTTGGCAGGTTGAGAGAATGTGAACTGTAGAGGGTTTCCACTTACTGCCTCTGTCTGAGAAACATTAGCACTTGTGACTGAGACAGAGGGGGCTGCTCCAGGTTGGGAGAAGCTGAAGCCCAGAGTGCTTGGTTTCACACCTGCAAAAAGTGAAAAACCAGAACTTCCAGGTCCACTGCTGTCTATGCCACTCGTAGCTGGTTTGGCTAGCCCCAAAGGCTCAGGAGCAGACTGAGGAATGGAGGGTTCTGGACTGACACTGAAAATAGGTTTAAAGACAGCTTCATTGGGTGGCTTAAAGCTAATCTTTGCCCCAAAGCCACCAGTCTGTGCACTGATCTGGCCACTCACACCAGAAATTGAGGTAGTAGTGGCCAAAGAAAAAGCTGATGGCTGACGAAAAGAAGGCTGGCCAAAGCTAGGCTGAGATACTCCAGTGCTGATAGAACCAGTAGATAGTTGTGAGCTACTAGTAGGAAGGCCAAAAGCAGATGTGGGTTGTCCAAATGCAGAGGTTTGCCCAAATGCTGGCACTTGACCAAAAGCAGGTGTTTGACTCTGTCCAGTAGATGGAGGAGATACTCCAAATCCAAATGTCCCCTGACCCAAAGGTGTTTGTCCAAAAGCTGGTGCTTGAGCAACAGGGGAGAATGACGAAGACGGTCCCACCCCACTGTTTTGGCCGAAAGAAGGGGTATGGCCAAATGACGGTGTTTGGCCAAAGCCAGATGTTTGTCCAGAGGTTTGTCCAAAAACTGACTGTTGGCCAAAAGCTGAAGGCTGGCCAAATGCTGATGTCTGCCCAAAACCCACATTTGGTGTAGTGCTGCTTGTGCCCTGCTGACTAAATGACTGAAACATGGTACTATTCTGACCGGTGTTATTTGGCACCTGAAAGGCACCTTGTTGCCTACCAAAGATATTCGATGGATTCATTGTGGAGGAAAGTAAAAACAGCTATATAGAGATGCACTAAAACATACCACAATGAATAAACGCCTCGATTTGAGACTGCTATTTGAGATTCACTGCTATTGGGCTTATCATAACACAAAGGCTGGGCTTCTTCCAAACGCAATCATCAGCGTGTAAAAGCAAAAGCAGGACAAAATCCTCCTTCAACCCTGTAAAAGAAAGAGCTGTTAGACTAAGATTGCTATTTTACTATAAACTGTACACTATTGGTGTAGAATACAGTCAGCTCGAGTGCTCCTACAACAAAGAGAAACAGCCAGCCAGTTATTTGTAACGATATGTGGCTAATGGTGTTAGCTGACTTCCTCGCTGCACACTCCTGAATACAAACCCCAGCATGATTACAGCAACCAACACACATTCAGATAATTTGTCCCACGCTGGTCCAAAATATATCAGCATGCGATATGAACGTTAATCGCTGCGAGTCGAGACGTGACTAATATTGTTGTTAGCTTTAGCCCGTTAGCTATACTTACCAACTCTCGTTTTTCTTCGTTGCAATGGCGGGGCTGTTGTTCAGTGACACTCAAAACTAACTACTGCCCCCTGGAGTTAAAAAGACGAATGACGTCAGCTTCCCGTTGGTTACATCACTACTCGCATTCTCAGGACCAGATATGTCGGGGCACACTAAATACACATATACACATTTCTGGAGCTACATGGATTTACATATATATTTTTGCTCAGTTGATCCTAATTGTGGTAAAAGTTGACCGTTTTTAGTTAATTTGTGTAAAAAAAAGTCTCTTCTAACAAGTTTCAAGCTGGAATGATGTACGTTGGCAAAGCAACGCTCCATTACTTTACTGTAAGTAGAAAACACTGTAGTGTGCTAATATTTTATATACTTTAATCAGTATTAAGTTTAGCACAGTTAGCTTATGCATTATAGTATTAGGGGAGTGTGTAATTGTCATTTTATATCAGTGGTGACTGGGTTCTGGGTGTGATATGTACAGTAACAATACATTACAAAGACTAGAGCATATTAAATGGAAACACTGATTATTTGAAAATGTCTGCAGAATTCAGACTGAAATATTATATGCAGTACTATGCAATGTGTATGAAAGAACAATACCAACATCTAGCAGTACACAAACAATAAAAAATGTATTATAGTTAAATTTTAAAGTGAACAGTAGTTTACATTTACATTTATGGCATTTGGCAGACGCTCTTGTCCAGAGCGACTTACATGGGGCTTTTTAGTCAACAAAGAAAGACTTCCTATACCAGTAAACTTAGGCTCGGTTTAAGAGCTGCTAGTCAATCTAGATTATACCTGAGGGTATAATAGTTCCTATTGTGAAGCAGCATATGCAAGTTCAAGTATAGTATGTAATTGTGCAGAAAATGAATATATAAGCAGTTTACAGTACAGTTTAGTAATTTTCCTGCTCCCAGCACAACTAATAACTCTAAAATAGGAGGACAGTGGGGCTCCAGGACCAGGGATATATATATCTTTTTAAAAAGTCTTGCTTTTAAATATACAACATGATTGTGTTGTGACTTGACAGTACTACAGACAAAAAAGGTATCCTTAACAGATATTACCCATATAAAAAATACAACACTGCGATGGGTTGGCCTCCTGTCCTGGGTGTAGCCTGCCTTGGTCCCATAGTCAGCTGGGATTAGCTGCTGCTTCCCCGCGACACGAAATGAATTAAGTGGTTTAGTAAATGGATGGATGGAAAGAATATAACATAACTGTAATAACTCACAGTATTAATTTAGTACTTCTGTCTCCTCTAAGCTTGATCACTTTATTTCATACCTCTACTTTTTATGCTAAATGATGCTGGACATACAAGAAAGTTCCACTTGCAGTTCTTGAACTCGTTACATTTACTTTTAGATTTATTTGACTCACAAATGTTGTACTTGAGTTTTAGATCACGTCTTTACACACATTTCCATTCCATAGGTTCATTTCCCATATAGTTACAATAAGATTTATATAAACTTTTTAAAAATAAATTTTCAATAACATAAAGACAATTTTATTGCAGACACATAAAATTTTAAACAAATTATAGGAAGCTGTAGACACTGAGACAAAACATTTAGATAAACACAGTTTTAAATGACTCCACATAGGGCAGAAAAGCATTGTGAAATTAACTTATAATAAAATTAATATCCGTCACATATCATATTCAAAAGTGATGAACAAATCTTTCTGAAAGCTTAATAAAATTTTAAGGAAATAAATTATTATAAAGAAGTATCTAAATTCATTGTTTTTCATTGTTGCATTTTTGTGTGCATACTGATTTTTAATAACAAAAAAACCTCTTCCTTTAAAGGCTGAACTCAGAGAGAAACTGATCAGGGAAGTATTCATGGCAGTTTATCAAATTTCACCTCAGAGTATATGAGTATTGTGGAAGCAGCATAAAGAATTGTGGAATAAGTACACATACTGATTCACACTGGATTTTTACAAACACAGCAATCCATCCAAACAGTGACAAAGGCTTTAAGTGGTTGCATTTTTTCGATCCAGAAAGTGAAAATTAACCTGCCTGTCTGGCACAAGCACAGTGCGACTGATGGCTTTGACCTCTCCTACTCTTGGGTCAAGCTTGATTTCAAACAGCTTTATTATCTAGAAGAGAAAAAATATGGATTTGTGAGGATCTCTCATCAGATATTTGATGTCATAACCAAGACTTGTAGGGAGCTAGGTAATGTGTGGTAATGTATATAACTAAATAAATTATAATATTCTGTGTGCTTACTCTTGCCAGAGCCAGGTGCATCTCCAGTTCAGCAATGCGTCGACCAACACACCCTCTCACTCCAAACCCAAATGGGATGGACCCGAATGGGTTAGGCCTGACTCTTCCGTCCCGCAGCCAACGTTCAGGTTTGAAGGCCCTTGGTTCAGGGAAGATTTTCTCATCTTGACTGATTGCGTAGTGGTAGAATGCAAATGTGGTCTGTTAATGAGAGCTACTGATTAGTGACATAGGCATTAACAGAAGGATGTAAATGTTATGGGTAAACAATATAAAGGAAAAACAAGCACCTTTTTAGGAAAGTAGTACCCTCCGATAATTACATCGCTGCTTGTTCGTTGGCGTGCATTTAGGGGAGCAACAGGGTACATCCTATACATAATCAAAAAATAATATATACTGGCAAAATTGTGTACATTTGTTTTCCTTTAAATCCTTCTTTCTCCACTTCACAACATTTACCTCAGAGTCTCCTTGATGACAGATTTAAGGTAAGACATGTTGTTTATATCCTCAGCTGTAGGAATTCTGTCTCCCTTGATGACGCTGGCCACTTCCTGATACAGCGTTTCCTGCGCCTTTGGGTGACGTGACAGCAGATACAAGGCCCACAGCATGGTGTTGGAGGTCTTCATGCACAAATAAGATGAATAAGTAAAAAGAGATAAAAAAACACATCTTGTTTAATTTTACACTGTGTTTGTAGAAATTATAGTTAAAAACGGCCAAAAAGCATCAGTAAAAGTCCAATATATCACAGCAGTAGATAAAATAAATTAACCTAAATCAAGAAACAGCACATAACTTTAATTTTCACTATCATAATATATAGAAAGCACAATTTTACTGTGAAAATGTAATTCAATTTCCTCAAATTAAGAGTACTACTCTGTCAAAATGACAGATGTTGTTAATTTGCAAATTGAAATGTACAGTATAAAACTATTCACAATTTAGCAAAAACATACTTCACTTTCTACAGACACGTGATAACGTGAAAATATGGCATATGTAAGTAATGTTGATTTCAAAGTAAAACTTAAATAAATAAATATAAAAAATATTTATTACATTATAATGTGTTACAGTATATTTATAGATTATATAAATAAGTTGTAAATTTCCATGAGATGCCCTTGTAAAAATACAACAATATACAATATATACAATAGATAACTAACAATATGCCTAATCCAATGGAAAATTAAACTAGAAAGATACATTTCTTGAAGAAAATCAAGTGACTGCTGTTTAGCAGTGCTACAAGTCCAAAGACTTGTACCCAAGCTAGACTAAACATCAGGTCAGGTGGACTGGAGATGAATAACTGTGTGAATATTTTGTCTCAGTGTCTGTCCTGTGATGAACTGGAGGTCTGTCCAAGGGGTTTCTCTGCCTTTCACCCTTTGACTTTTGGAATAGGTTCCAGCACCCTGTGACCCTGATTAGAATAAATGGCTCAAATACTAAATGAATGAATGAGGTGTTAACTGTGAGATCTATACCATCTACTGTAATGGCTTATCATTAAGACAGCAACGCATTGTACCATACCCTTTGCGTTGAAATTCAGGCAACCACATGTCGTTTGCCCTAAAAAGTTTTATATTATACCTGTTTTTATCATTTTGTAGCAAATTGCCATAAATTGGCTTACAATAAATCTGTTTTTTTATAGTATTTTACTATAAACAAACAACAGATCAAATATGATTTTTGCAGTTTCCAAAAAAACATGTCGTACCATGTTTTTTACAATGTACATCACAGTCTTTTGTTCTGTACAGCAGTTTCAGAAGTAAGAATGTAATTTCTGTCCCTGCAAAAGCCAGATATAAATCACATCCACTTACTGTATCTGTTCCTCCCATTAACAACTCAGCAACGCTGCCGTACACGTCCTTTTTGCTCATGTTGGTGTTGGAGAGCAGGTATGTGAGGTATTCTCCTTCAACAGCTTGGTTTGTGTCCAGACGTTTTTGAATGTCCTCTATCTTCTGGTCAATTAGCTTGCAGGCTATACAGAACCATGAACATGTTTTTTTTTCTTTCAAATTAAACTTGTACAGGAGATCATGACACATCTTGTGCATGCTTCTGCTATAATTTTTGTAGAGGTAATTTTTCACTATTTACACAGTAAACTTCATTAACTAACCAAATTTGAAGATGCCATCCCAGCCACTTATGTAGCGTCCCCAGAATGGCAAATAATTGCGGGTCCACTTGGGAAGAACAGTCACGCGCATGAAAGAGGTTAACATCAGGTTAATTGAGTTAATGAAGTCCTGAGTCTCAGGTGGGATCTTGTCCTCCAGGCAGCCAATGCGAGTCTCAAATAGTATGCGAGAGATCCCTAAATAAGCAGGAACATGACAACATGGTGAAATGTACAGATCGGACAAGAAATTGTTTTATTTGCTCTTCTTGGTCAGGCTTGTGTGTTCACACCATAGCTTCAAACCCAGTGTAAGTACACAGTCATTTGCTTAGGTCATGGTCCAGGCTTTTTATTCAAGTATGATAATGTCATTTTAATATCTGCCAGCAATACATGGTTTAGTGTGAAGTTTAGACAACTCAAATTTATGAGGTGTGTTCAGATGTATTTCAGTAGAAAAGTTCACTAGAGTTACACAACATGTACTTTTTGGAAAGGTCTTGCCTTAGTATCTTTATTATATGTTGGGCAAAATATTAAAACACAATAAAGCTTCAATTCTAAATGAACTAATATTAGACTTCCTTTTAGATGATGGTCAGATATATATTGATCACCCACATGGTTTCAATATGAATCAATTAAAACATAGCTGACTAACATTGTTTCAATATCCATCCATCCATCCATCCATCCATCCCTCCATCCATTTTCTAAACCGCGTCTTCCATTTCCGTGTCGCGGGGGAAGCTGGAGCCAATCCCAGCTGACTGCGGGCCTAAGGCAGGGTACACCCAGGACAGGAGGCCTGATAGATAACCATTCACACACAAACAGTCACACCTACGGGCAATTTAGAGAATCCAATCAACCTATTGCAGCCTTTGGACAATGGGAGGAAACCGGAGCACTCGGAGGAAACCCACGCGAACACGGGGGTCACACAAACTGCACCACAATGAAATGTGACCTCTGCATTTAACCCATTACACATGCACACATGGAGCAACAGGCAGCTATGAGAAGCACCCAGGGAGCAGTATAGTGGGCCGGTACCTTGCTCAACGGTACCTCAACGGTGTACTTACCTCAACGGTACCCAGGTCAGGACTTGAACCTGCTACCTTATGGTAACAAGGGTAGAGTCCTAACCAGTAAGCCACCACTGCCCATCTATTTAGGTATGTGGTACGTTTTAAAGTAACATCCACATTAAAGCCCGTACCGAAGTTTACCAACAGAACATTGCCCAGAGCGTACTTCTTGGTACCATCTCTTCGCCAGTTTAGCAATGTATACACATTGCTCACCACATGATGTAAAAGAAAATGTGATTAATCAAACCAGACTACCTTCTTTCATTGCTCCATGGTCAAGTTCTGATTCTCATGTTTCCATTTCAGACACTTTTGCATTATACATGGGTTACCATTGACGGGTTTTGCAGGCCCATTTGCAGCAGTGCACTGTGTGTTCTCACACCTTTCTATCATAGCCAGCATTTTCAGCAATTTGTATTACTAATGTCTATATCACACCCGCTGACATGCGTCACTAGTCAATGTTATTCACTTCACCTGTAAGTAATTTTAATGTTGTGGCTGCTTGTTATATACATTCTGAGCTAGACATTTTGTGAACTTATTCATAAATGAAACAAAGCAAATACAAAACCGATTTAAAACCAGTGATAGGCAAGGCAAGGCAAGGCAAGTTTATTTATATAGCACATTATCATACACAACGGTCATTCAATGTGCTTTAGTAATAAGTGTTTACCTATAACTATCTAATGTTTTGCAAAATAATGAAAAAATTCCAACTTACTAACCAGAAAATGGATATTATTTTATTAATGTACTTGTACTTGTACTATGTAAACGCCTGAGGGTCCTTGGGAAGTAAAAGCGGGATGGGAGTTTGATACACTGTAAGACACCATCTCATGCTAGGCAGTGATCAGTTTTACCAGTTTATGTTAATGTGATGAAGCCTAATCACTGGGAACCCCTACAGCGCTGAGCAATTGAATAAATACATCCTTGGGTTTTGTAGTTTTTAGTAATGTAGAATCAACCTCAGTTGGCGGTCAGATATTTTTCTTTGTTAAAAAAATATTCATTCAGCTTACAAGAAGTTTCCAACAGCCAGGTTTAAACCAGTAAATCTCTGTCTAGAGACGAATGTAGGTATACTTTCTTTAAGGCCTGACCTTACCTTCCAAAGTGAAACGATTCAGCTCATTGGACATATTGAGCACCAGGTCTCCAGTGGGGCTCATATCGCGCAAGTGGTTTATCCTTTTGACAAACTCTGTGATCACATCATTTACCACATTCTCATACTTCACAGAGTCTTTAGGATGCAGCATGCGTTTATTCAGCACAGTGCGAAGTTTGTACCACTTCTCTCCTTCTCTGGTGAAAGAAAGAGAGACATATTGCCATCATGACAAAACCTTGTATCTCCAAAACAGAACTGGAGAAATTAAAATGTGAAAAATGCCAGGTAAACACATTAAGGGCCAGGTAATGTAACAATTTTTGATATGCAATTATTTCTATGGTTCATTTCTGTTGTTCACACAAAGGGCAAGAAGATTTATAAGATGATGTAAAAAAGTAAAAATAAGAAAAAAATTTAATGATGTTTTCATTTAACAATAAAAATATTTTACTTTAAAGCTGCAGAATTATCTAAATATTGCAATGTTAATGTTATGCTCTAGTTTAAAAGTCTAAAAGAGACTGGTGAGCATGTTGCATTGCTCTGTTTGGCACCTCACAATAGTAAGGAAACTAAAAATCTGGTAATATTTTTATGTTACATAACCCTTACATTTTTTTCTACCTCACACTTAAGAATGAACTTTCACTCTGATCAGCACTTTGTGGAAGTGTTTGCAAAAGTCGAGTGTCCAAATAAGCCTGACACGCAGGCTGTGTTTACAGCTCAGCTATAAAGCAGCACTATAAAAGGCGGACAGGGCTTACTCAGTGATGGGACCATAGCCTAAGTCCCTCATATCTCGGTATTCAGTCCATATAGTCATGTCTCCCCGGCTAGGAAACTTCTCATCTTTCCTCAAAAGCTCCTCCAGCAGTTCAGCACTACTTAGAATAATGCCATACGTCCCACCAGAGACCACTTTAAACATAGATCCATAACGCTTCTTTTCATGCAACTGAGGAAATCACACACAAAAAAAGAAATTACTCTTAAAATAGGTTTTGACTTGTTACCACTGAGGGTAATCACATACATAAGAGTAAAATTCAGCAGAAAATTAAAGGCCAGTTTTCCAGACACAAAAAAACAGGTCTAAATTTCATGGTAAAAATATAATGATGTAATAAAACAATAATAAATGAAAGGTGAAGTTAATAATTTTTTTATACACTAAAACAAAAAACTAGTTACGATCTAGAGCTGCTGCAAATAAATATGAATAAATTACTTATCACTGACCTTATGAGCTAACAGTTTGAAAAAATAGCTACACATTTTGCATTTTGGGTAACATTTATACACAGTAGTCCTACATTAAACACCTTCTGAAACATTGAAACAGTATTGGTCTTACAAACATTAAAGGAAGAGCTAAAAACAGTGTTGTCATTGACACTCCCCCAAGTAGCTTCCTTTATAGACAATATGTTATTAATTTTAGTAATTTTAAATTGTGACTGATTTTAAAGTTCTGTTGTGACTCTGATGCTGTTTTGATGTTTTTGATGGGTAAGTAAGGTGGAATGATAAAGAGAATCATTTGGTCAGAGTGCCATTATCAGGAGATATCAGCACCCATACAGTGCCTCCCAGTGAGTCACATTGCCTGGTTGAAACTGTGGTAAAATTACCCTGTTTAGTATGGTTCAATGTTTGATCTTCTACACACAGACTAATAAACATTTTTTGGGCCAGACGAGATCCTCTGTTGTGCTTTTATATGAGGAACATCTAACCTGTTAAGTGTGAACATGTCATTTGATAACTCTCTAGGTATTGGACTTGCATGCAACAACAGTGTAATCAGCACACTTTTGTTATGATACTTTACAGATGACTATCAGTTCTAACACAAACAGCAGAGCAGAGAAAGGCTCAATCACTTAACACATTTACTGTACCTGCAGCTCATGCATGCGATTGTAATACCGTTTAAATATGATCCAGTAGAGCATTGTGGACATAGTGCTCACAGGGAGGTCAGCCTGGGTCCTTATGTTTCCAGGACTACCCTGTAGTTGAACTGGTGCAGGAGCATTTTCTCCGGCCCCCCTTCTTAGGTTCACACTCGCTACGGCGGGCCTCAGGAACAGCTGCCCAACTGTGGACTTGGCTGAGAGAAGAGCTCGACAGCCTGCCATTTTAGTTTGTTTGACCAGCAGCTTGTGTTGCAGTGTGTAAGGAGAAGAAGGTGGGGCAATAGTCCTGGAAGTTAACCCTTCCCCTACACTGAGCACAGCTCAACCTGGTAACACTGTAGCTGAAACATGCTCGGACCCTAAATCAAAATTAGGTTAAATAGTAGCCTGCCTTTAAGAAAATAAAGACATTTGCTTAGTTTGTGCTAATTGTGCATATAAACAATACAGAACTACAGTATATTTAAAACTAGTTTAATGTAAATTTCAGGTCATAACTGATTCTTAGTAAGAGAAACCTTCAAGATATTTCTGACCTCTACAGAAGTGACCCTTATTCAAAATGTGAGAAGTCACCTGGAGATAAGCCTTGCCATGTCTGATTATAAGACATAGAACAGCACATGAGTGATTGGACATTTTTATTTTGAAATAAAACTGCACTTTTAATAAAATGTTTTTACGTTTTTTTAAGATGATTCACTTCTTGCTTTAAAATTTGGTCAAGTCAAAAAATAGGTCTTCTTGAAGTTATGAAATATAATTAAGATGTAAAAAATACATTAATGAAGTTATCAAAGCATCCCCATGGCAGAGGTACTCTCAGCAGCCAGCAGCTCCGTTTGATAAAAAGGGTGTCTCCACACTTAGCAGGTGGTTGAACCAGTCAGTTACATTTTTAGTTACATTTCATATTTAGTCATTTTTGTCTTTATTTTCCATTGCAAGTCTTTCAATATTGTAGCAATAGGACATCACAGGACCCTTCCCTGAACCGCTGTCTGCAGACAGCCACTCAGACCAGACACAGTGATGGCAACAAAACTCGCAAATGAGTCCACAATCCAGAACATCATGAACAGGAATCCAACTCCTTTCCTCCCCACAGAAGGACAAACTGGCCATTACTCTGATAGCAGAAGGCTTTCCAGAACCTCTCCTTTCAGAAACATCACCGGGAAAGCATTGAAGAGTATTACTCCTGAAATTTATAAACTCCTGAAGTTTGTAGACAACACCACCGTCATTGGACTCATTCAGGACGGTGATGAGTCTGCTTACAGGCAGGAAGTCGAGCGGCTGGTACTCTGATGCAGTCAGCACAACCTGGAGCTAAACAAGCTGAAGACTGTAGAGATGATAGTGGACTTTAGAAGACATCCCTCAACACTGCTCCCGCTGACCATATCAGACAGCCAAGTGTCTACTGTGGAGACCTTCAAGTTCCTGGG
>JBBPDA010000004.1:426912-442349 GCA_037974385.1 Arnoldichthys spilopterus | reverse complement strand
ACACCATCTGCCGGAATCAAATTCCTTGTATGTGTTCACTCACATACTTGGCCAATAAACACGATTCTGATTCTGATATATTGAAGAAAATACTTGCTGTTCCAAAAGCGGAGTGCAGTTGAGGAATGGCTACCAAATTCTATAATTTGGGTAATTGGTTCACAAAGTTATAGTGGTGTTAACCTGAGATAAGCAGATCATGGAGAACTGGAGAGGGTAAAACTCCACATCCCGACTCTGGGGGTCTTACAGATACATTTCTGGTGGAAACTGATAAATCTATCAAAATGCTGTACTTCCTCAGGTTGTGTGCACTGTGGAAGTCCAGTCTGGATAACATTGCTGCTTTCTAGAGGCATTCAAATGCAGTGAGTAGTGAGAGCAGAGCCAAGGCCTGCATTAAATAGTTCTTCATGGTCTTGGTTTCAGGGGCAGGGAGAGAGACATCCCTAATTCATAGCTCAATCATAGGTTCTGTGGGGGATAAGAGTAACAGCCTTTTGTTTATTAAAGACATCTTGAAAGTTTATGTACTTTGGAGGAATACCCTAAATACTCCAAAAGACTGTCGACATGGTTACAGACTTTCACCATAAAAGAGCAGCAGAGGCTTGGGGCTGAGTAGGGACTCAGCTCTTCATTTGGGAGGCTGCTGTTCTCAGTGAACACAAGCGCAAATGGTGCTCCCTGTGATGCGGCATGGTGGAAACAGAAGAGGAATGCTGGATGCTGGTTGTCAGAGAGAGAGAGCACCCCCAAACCCCATATGATGAAGCTGCCTTACTCCCAGTCAATGTGGGGACTGTGCTGAAGGAGCCAGGGGCATCCTAAAATTATATGTAATTCAGGGGAAGAAAGCAGGAAAACTGCCCCACTCTTCAGTGGTCTTGAGCTGAGGTGTGTGTAGTTTCTCCAAATGTTGAGGGCTGGTGTGAATGAAATTCCCAGGACCCCCACAGTAGAGACACAGTCACCCCTACATGCATCTCTCCCACTCCACAGAAGAAGGGCAAGCACTTCTCAGCAGTATGGGTTTAGGAGGTAAAGGAGCATATTCGGTGGGTGTCTGGATGGATAGTGGAGAGTGGTGTGGGAAGGGTTAATTGATGGATTTGTTATACCTGTGCAGTGTTTACATTAACTTTGGTTAATTCAGGTTGCTTTTCTGAGAAGAGTTTGTATTGTCCTGTTGCTTACAAAACATTTTCAAGTATAAATAAGCACACTTATCTGAAATTGATTTATTCTTAAATTTTGTGTGTGTGTGTGTGTATGCATGTGTGTCTGTGATATTCTTCACGAACAGCTGTAAATGACTTCACATGAAGCTGTTTAGCATTTGAACATATAAACTTAGAATAAAATAAAAAATGCACACAGATTATATACAAAGGTGACAAAATCTCTTCATAATAATTTTGAGAAGAAATTACTTTAAACAGGTAACTACATTCATCATTTCACATATAAGCATAACATATTTTATACAAGCCATTATATAAAACTATAGATTATGAAATATAGATCAGAAATTGTTAAATGAATTAAAATATTACAGTTGTAGTAATAGTAAATGTTGATAACTAGAGTGACAGTACAGAAATATTTTGTAAATTTAAAAAAATGTTTAAATGAAATGCACTTAATTACCAGAGTACATTGAAATGAGAATACTGTACTGTGGAATGAGCATCAATATTGAGTCACACTGCAGCAGTTTCACAAACACAGCAGTCCATCTAAAACAGTGACAAAGGCTTTAAGTGGTTGCATTTTTTCGATCCAGAAAGTGAAAATTAACCTGCCTGTCCGCCACAAGCACAGTGCGACTGATGGATTTGACCTCTCCTACTCTCGGGTCAGCCTTAACTTCAAACAGCTTGATTATCTAGAAGGGAATAAAGTGCAGCAGTTCAGTACTTTGGATCTCATATCAGATTCACATGTGTTTGCTGATGTAATCAAGAAAAACTGACATTGTGTAAGCAGCTTTATAATGTCTTTATATAACTCAGTAAAGTAAATACATACTCTTGCCAAGGCCAGGTGCATCTCCAGTTCAGCAATGCGTCGGCCAACACACCCTCTTACTCCAAATCCAAATGGGATGGATCCAAATGGGTTAGGCCTGACCCTTCCATCCCGCAGCCAGCGTTCAGGTTTGAAGGCCCTTGGTTCGGGAAAGACCTTCTCATCCTGACTGATTGCGTAGTGGCAGAGCACAAATGTAGTCTGTTTATAAGACCTACTGATTAGTGTCATGGTTATTAATAGAAGGGTGTGATTGATAGAGATAAATAATATAAATAAAGGAAAAACAAGCACCTCTTTGGGAAAGTAGTGCCCTCCAATTATTACATCGCTGCTCATCAATTGTCGTGCATTTGCGGGAAGAACAGGGTACATCCTATACATAACCAAAGAATAATATTAAAGAATAATATATAATAATAAATAGAGAGTAAAAATAAATGTTCAATTAAGCACGCCATTAAAACATCACTAAAAAGTAGCAGTTTGCCTAGAAAACCCATTTGTGTATATAATGCCTTTCTCTGACAAAATAAAGACATTTAAAAAGGAGCAATATAGAGCTGGCAAGCTGTAATTAGGATAATTTAACTTGTTGATGAGATGAACAGGTGTCCTGGAGAGCGAGGGAGATTGTCTTCACCTGGTGGCAGACGCCCATAGCCCCAGTTCCAGCTCCCGAATCAAACCTTCGACAGGTGGTGTGGATCAGGGAGCTGATTACTGGGGTTACTAAGCTCCAGGCAAACACAGGAGGGGCTCAAAGTTTACTTGTCGCACACAGAGATTGAGTGCCCTAGTCTTGTTCTTAGTTTCTTAGTGCCTTGGCCTTGCCTTGTTCCTGACCATAGCCTTAGCCTCTGTACATACCATTTGCTCCTGTTGACCCTTGCTACACTGACGACGATTTTTGGATCATCCTCTTGTTTTATCTGCCTGGTTTTTGTTATTAAAACTTGCATTTGCGTCCACGCCTCCATATCATGAAAACAGGACACACCACCCTACCCCACTTCATTTTCCATCTGTTTCTGGTGAAACATTTGCTTGGCTGATTGTCTGCATTTGTTGTAATGGGAATATCGTGTACATTTGTTTTCCTTTAAAACCTTCTCTCATTCTTTCACAACATTCACCTCAGAGTCTCCTTGATGACAGCCTTAAGGTAAGACATGTTGCTTATATCCTCAGCTGTTGGAATTTTGTCTCCCTTGATGACATTGGCCACTTCTTGATACAATGTGTCCTGCACCTTTGGATGACGTGACAGCAGGTACAAGGCCCACATCAAGGTGTTGGAGGTCTTTATGCACAAATAAGATGAATAAATGACAATTGAAAAAACTTCTCTCTTTATTCTGTACTGTGTTTCCAGCAATTATAGTTTTAAAAAGTGTGAAATACAACGATGAAAGACAGGTATAAATCAAGAAACAGCACCTAACTTTATTTTTTTTTTATTTTTAACCTTTTATTTTTTTAAAGTAATTAATTGGTAGAAAACTTTTTTTTTGTTTTCTGTCCATGTGGTTTTTCTGCTAATATAGGTTGAAATAGGTTCCAGCAACTCCCATAACCTTGGTAAGAATAAATGGCTCACATACTGAATAAATAATTGAGGTGTAAACTCTGAGACCTACCATCTATCTGTAATGTTTTATGTGTGGTACCACACATTGCATTATTTTCAGAAAAGCTGGATATATTCCATAATGCATGAAAACAAAACTCTGTGATGTTCTTGATGTTAGTTAATGTGAACCTTTCTTTAACTGAACAAAGTGCAAAGAAAAGATTTTTAATAGTTTTACTGACCAGCTTAATTATATTTTGCAAATATACACAAATTTATATTTTGATGGCTGCAATACACTTAACAAAAGTTGTAATTGGGGTATGATTCCCATGGTGTTACACCACTTTTACTTTAGTAATACTTATTAATAATTTTGGAACTGAGGATATTAGTTGTCGTAGCTTTGCAATTTGAATTTTGTCCAGTCTTGCTTGATTTAAGACTTTAGCTGTTCAGCGGTCTATGGTTGCCATTGTCTGTTTCTTCTCTTCATGATGCACCATACATTGTCAATAGGAGACATATCTGGATTGGCAGTATGCCAGTCAAGCAAATGCACTCTGTGCCTACAAAGCTATGCTGTTATAGCCCATGTAGAATGTGGTCTGGCATTACCCTGCTGAAATAAGCATTGATTTCCCATGAACAGACGACGAGTTGATGGCAACATATGTTTTTGTAAAATTATTTTACCTTACCTTAAACAGGTTTATAATATATCTATTTTTTAATAGTTATTTACTATAAACAAACAAAAGTTCAAAAGTTTCAAAAAAGCTTGTAATACATTGTTACCATATTTTTTAATGTGATGTTTTGGTAACCACAGTTTTAAAATGCACAGAATTTTTTACAGTGTACATTAGACTCCAGCAGTTCATAAGTAAGAAAGTAATTTTTGTCTCTGTAAAGCTAGATATATGTCACATCCACTTACTGTATCCACTCCTCCTAGTAACAACTCAGCAACACTGCCGTACACGTCCTTTTTGCTCATGTTGGTGTTGGAGAGCAGGTATGTGAGGTATTCTCCCTCAATATCTTGGTTTGTGTCCAGACGCTTTTGAATGTCCTCCATCTTCTGGTCAATTAGCTTGCAGGCTATACAAAATGGTTTTCCCCAAATGAAACTCATGTAGGAGAACATGAAGTGTTACGTGCAAACTTTATAATTTTGCAGAGGAAATTATTCACCGTTCTCAAAGTAACCTCAACATTAACTCACCGAATTGGAAGATGCCCTCCCAGCCACTTATGTAAAGCCGCCAGAATGGCAGATAATTGTGGGTCCACTTGGGTAGAATGGACACATGTAAGGAATAGGTTGACATCTTGGCAATAGAGTTAATGAAGCTCTGAGTCTCAGATGGCATCTTGTTCTCCAGGCAACCAATTCGAGTCTCAAACAGTATGCGAGAGATCCCTAAATAAAGGGAACAGGACAACATGGTGACATGCACAGATCATACAAGAAATGGTTTAATTTTCTCTTCCTGGTCAGGTATGTGTTTTCACACCAAAGCCGAACACCTTCTTCAGGTCAATGGGGGCATCCAGAAGATCAACATTCTACTTGTCATTTAAGTTGAATGGTTTAGCCAGAGCAATCTTTTGCGCACAACAGTGAGGCCTAAGGTCTGGCTGCAGCTCTGGATCATACTGTAACTAGAAGAGCCCAAGTGTGGGAGAGCAAAGGGGACACCGCCTCCCCGCTCGCGTCAGCAAGAAGGGGAAGGACGCTTTTTTGAGATTAGACAAGTTGACAAGGTTACTGGATTAAAGGTTAAAGGGAAGGAATCGCTAACAGCAAGCATGGGCTCTTACTAGCTGTACCCCGGCTGTATGGTCCACCTAGCGCTAGCCGGTGGGGCTCCAGACTTATGGTCGGCATGCCTGCTATTTATTCCAGAGAAAGCCTCAACTCGAGAGGGAGCACGGGCAATCCATGCCTTTACCGGCCTGTTCGAAGCCGGCGCACTGGTCAGAGAACCAGGGAAAGGGGGCCCTCTGCCTACACAGCCACAGGCCGACTTGAGATGAGGTAGAAAAATTTCCCTCCAGCAGACAGCCACCTGAACACTTACTACCTATCTATGGAAAAAGGGGGAGGAAAGGGAGACTCTGAGTTAAAACCCAGAATCTTTACCAAATTACCGGCGCGAGTCCGGTGTGGCTAAACCAAGCAGCCACACCTGCCAAACAGGGAGAAGGACTCTGCGCCACCCGGGCAGACAACTATACCTATAAGCCCAGGTGAAACCCATAAGCATGATTGATGTAACAATCATAATCAGTTTTGTGTTATGGTCTCGAGTGTTGCATTGGCTGTATGTAAAATGTTTTGTATGATTCATTCATTGTATGAATTTCAGATGACAAACCTCTAATGTAAAACCTCTGAGGGTAATACTGGACTGCCAATAACTTGTGTTATAATAATTATTAATAATTATAATAATTTGTGTTGAGAGTCAAAACGAGATTGAAATGTTCAGTTTCTAACTTTCCAAATGTGGTGTTTGCAGTTATTAGTGATGTAGAACTAACCTCTTTGGTAACCTCTTTTGGTGATTACCAAAGGTTTTTCTATTTTTTTTTTTTATTATCCATTAAGCTTACAAAAAAATCCAAACTGTAGGCTCCCCAAGTATCTACCCCTGCACCTTTCAAAATGTATGTCCACCTTCAAGATACATCATCAGAAGATGTTTGTCAAGACTTTAAAATAGTAAATGTCTGTCTACAGACTAAGGCAACTCTATTGTAAGAATCAGGTAGGGGTGTTTCCAACAGATAAAGTTAAGGTAAAGGTGTCTTTTAAGGCCCGACCTTACCTTCTAGCGCAAAGCGATACAGCTCATTGGACATATTGGGTACCAGGTCTCCAGTGGGGCTCATCTTGCGCATGTGGTTTATCCTTTTGACAAACTCTGTGACTACATCGTTTACCACATTCTCATACTTCACAGAGTCTTTAGGATGCAGCATGCGTTTATTCAGCACAGCTCGAAGTTTGTACCACTTCTCTCCTGCTCTAGTGAAAGAAAGTGAGACATAATGCCATCATGACAAAATCTCATATCTTAGAACTGAGAAAGTTAAAACACTTTACATTAAGGGTCAGGTAATGCAACAATTTGTGATTTGCAATGATTTCATTGGAGCATTTCTGTTGTTCACACAAAGAGCAAGAGGCTTTATCAAATGACAAAGTAGAAATAAGAAGGAAATGTAATGATGTTTTTACATAAAAATATATATAACTTTAAAGCTGCAGTCAGAATGATCTAAATATGCTTAATGTTCATGTTTTGTTGTAGTTTGAAGGTCTAAAAGTGACTGGTCAGCACGTTGCACTGGCCTTTTTGGCACTTTGCATGCATTTCGCAATTGTATAGAAATACAGGGAAATCTAATAACATTTCATGTTACGTAACTATTACATTTGTTGTACTTCATTCCAAATAAGCTTGAAATGCAGGCTGTATTTTCAGCTCAGCAATAAAGCAGCACTATAAAAAGTGGACAGGGCTTACTCAGTGATGGGACCATAGCCAAAGCCCTTCATATCTCTGTATTCAGTCCATATTGCCATGTCTCCTCTGCAAGGGAACTTCTCATCTTTCCTTAAAAGTTCCTCCACCAGTTCAACACTACATAGTACAATCGCACGCATCCCACCAGAAGCCACTTTAAACATAGATCCATAAAGCTTCTTTTCATACAACTGAGGAAATCACAAAAAAATAATAAAAAAAGAAATTATTATTAAGATAAGCTCTAACTTATTGTGGTGGAGTGTAACCACACACACAAGAGTAATATTTAGCAGAACATTAGGCCAGTTTTCCAGACACAGAAAACCAGGACTAAATTTCATGGCAAAATATAATACTGTAATAAAGCAGCAGTACACTACAGATGAAGTACGAAATCCACACTGGGGTGATAAGACTGTGATTATACCACAGTTCATGATTTTTATTCATAAATACTGAGTCAATGACATGATAGTTAACAGTGAAACATAGTTTAGATCTAGAGCTGCTGCGAATAAATGTGATTGAATGACTTTTCACTGGCCTTATGAGCTAACAGTTTGAAAGAACTAGCTAGACAATTTGGTTAACATGTAAATACAGTATCAGTAGTCCTACATAAAAGACCTTCTGAATTGTTAAAACACTAATGATCTAAAGCAATAAAGGACAATATGTTGTTTATCTATTTATTTATTTATTTTTTACCAGGGTCATTGCTTGTAGTAAACATTGTTCGGACTCTGATGCTGTTTCATTGTCATTGCTAGGTAAAAGGTACGTAAGATGGAATGATAAAGAGATTTGTTCAGAGTGCTATTAGCATGCAGTATAAGCACTCATATAATGCCTCTCAGTCAATTACATTGGATAGTTGGAGCTGTGGGAAAACAGCCCTATTTATTATGGTTCAATGTTTAATCTTTTGGACACAGACCAATAAACATTACTTGGGCTATTAAAGTCAGATGAGATCCTCTGTTGTGCTTTTACATGAAGAATATCTAATCTGTCCAGTGTTTGAACAATCCAGTGTTATTTGAAACTGGATGAGCACATTTTATTTGAGTAAATCCTCTTTCCTGTGGTTTCCTAGGCAACTAATGTATCTAAAATCACCTGTTCTGTGTAATTTTCTCAGGTGACTACTTTTCCATGTCATTGACAGCTCTACTGTTAAAAGTTTTGGACTTTCATGCGACAACACCACAAGTGTAACCAGCATTGTTTTAAGAAACTTTACAGATGACTATCAGTTGTAACACAAAAAGTAGAGCAGCAAAAGACTCAGTCACTTAACACATTTACTGTACCTGCAGCTCATGCATGCGATTGTAATATCCTTTAAATATAACCCAGTAGAGCATTTTGGACAGAGAGATCAAAGGGAGGTCAGCCTGGGTCCTTATGTTTCCAGGACTACCCTGCAGTTGAACTGGTGAAGCAGCATTTTCTCCGGCCCCCCTCCTTAGGACCAGACTCGCCACGGTGGGCCTCAGGAACAGCCGTCCAACTGCGGACTCAGCCGAGAGCAGAGCTAGACAGCCTGCCATTTTAGTTTGTTTGAACAGCAGCTTGTGTTGCAGTGTGTGAGAAGAAAAAGGTGGGGCCATAGTCCTGGAAGTTAACCCTTCACTTTTCTGGAAAATAAAGCTCTTTGCATTTTAATGCATGTTTTATACATAAGCAATAGGAGACTAAAACTAAACTAAAACTAAACTTTTAACTAAAACCAGTTTAATGTAATTTTGTCCTCATCACTGCTTCATTATTCTCAGGAAAGTTAAAAGAAACCTTAATAGTAATAATAATAATAATAATAATTCTGACATCAGTTGCGGTGACTTCATACTAATCATCAGAAGTCCAGCGAAGGTGAGTGTTCCCATGCCTGATTATAAGACGGATAAGCACGTCAGTACATGACGTATAGTACGTAATCACAGACATTTTTTATTTTGAAAAGTGAAGCTGTATTTTTTTTAGAAGTTGTTAAGAGGTTTTAAGGGTTTAAAGATGATTCGCTTTATGCTTAAAAATGGACTCTTACGTAACTGTTAGTGACAAAGATTGTCCATCACTTCAGAATACAGCTCCACTGCTCTAGCAGTGATAAATCCCTTAAATGCTTGGCACTGGGTATGCTGACCATAGGTTCATATGCATTTCAGATTGATGTTTGTTCAAGTTAATTCAGTTGTAGACAAAATACAGGGGCCTCTGCACAATCTCAATTGCTACAAGAGGTTAAAAGTCATAGTTCTTTATTGCCATGTGCTTAATTGACAGTGCCTGTACAGACTGAAATATTATAAGCATAGTATGCACACACACACTGTACAAAAGTCTTAGACACCTATAAACAATAGAAAAAACGCAAACAAACATGAAAGCAGTAAAAAAAGAAAGAGGATTTGTTTTATTTGTTAAAAGCCGTATTTTTTTAGGTGGTTAGTAGAAGACAGTTTTGGGTCCAGATTTCTCCTCCATGCCTCCAGTCATTGTATGGATGTGCTCCAAATGTAGGTGACTTCACATGAAGCGGTACAAAATTTTAAACATATAATAAAATTATTATCCAGTATAATTTTTATGTGCATACTTAATTATAATGAACAAAATGTAACGTGCCGGCAGCGGAAGTTTTCAAAAGAGCGAAGTGCGAGACTAGAAAAGTTGATTGGAGATTGTGAAACGGGCAAAGGGCCACCGGCAAAGAGACTTCTGGGCTAGGGACAAAACAAGAATGCAGCATCTTCGCAACAAGAAGAAGCGTAGCTTCACTTTAAGTGGTTGCATTTTTTCGATCTAGAAAGTGAAAATTAACCTGCCTGTCTGGCACAAGCACAGTGCGATTGATGGCTTTGACCTCCCCTACTCCCGGATCAGGCCTGACTTCGAACAGCTTAATTATCTAGAAGAGAATAAATATGGATTTGTGAGGATCTCTCATCAGATTCACAGATCGCTGTCATAAAATAGAAGAAATGATATTATGTAAACAGGTGCAACCAAATTATAAGTCTCTCATGGAAATTTTTAACATATTTGAACAAGTAAACATTTTACACTTATTGATACAGTGTCTACAGAAAAAGGTGAAATACTTGAGCAAAAACTTAAGGACAATAGTTTTTCAATAATTTATTTATTCATTCAGTCATTATAAATCTATACATTTCAAGTCACTGGGAAGGGATCCCAGCTGACTTCTGGCCAAAAGCAGGGTACACCCAGGACAGAAGGCCAACATGTCACAGGGCAACACAGAAACAGACAACCATTCAGACACACATCCACACCTATTGGCAATTTAGAGTGTCCAGTTAACCTAAACCGCAAGCCTCTGGACAGTGGGAGGAAACCGGAGCACCCGGAGGAAACTCACACCAACATTGTGAGAGCATGCAAACTTGCACAGAAAGGCATTCAATGCCAACCTGGAGAGGTGACATTGCTAACCACTGTGCCTCCCTTCATTTAGCCAACAACAAATGAAAAATAACAATAAATTTAATATTCATCTGTGGAGAAAGTGAGTACACCCATGGTCTCAGAAAAAAGTACCCCCCCTTAGGAGAAATAACTTGTAGGTGTTTTGCATAATTGTCCACCAGCCTCTGATTTCGGCTGTTTGAAATGTTGAACACTCTTATTCTGATGCAAAAATCAATGATTTCCATGGATTGTACTTTTTTTACATTACTGTAGATATTGTGTCTATATAACCCAGTAAAATAATCCTATTCTGTGTACTTACTCTTGCCAGAGCCAGGTGCATCTCCAGTTCAGCAATGCGTCGGCCAACACACCCTCTCACTCCAAACCCAAATGGAATGGACCCGAATGGGTAAGGCCTGACCCTTCCGTCCCGCAGCCAGCGTTCTGGCTTGAAGGTCTTTGGTTCAGGGAAGATCTTCTCATCCTGACTGATTGCGTAGTGGTAGAGCACAAATGTGGTCTGTTTATAAAAGCTACTGATTAGTGACATGGTTATTAATATAAGGGGCTGAATGTTATAATAAAACAATATAAAGACAAAACAAGCACCTCTTTAGGAAAAAAGTGCCCTCCAATAACTGCATCGTTGCATGTCAGTTGGCGTGCATTTAAGGGAACAACAGGATACATCCTACACATAACCGAAGAGTAAGATAAATAGAGGGAAAAATTAAAGAAATGTTCAATAAATATTATAAGTAGCTAACAAGTCAACAGCACATTTGCAGTTATGACAGACTGCCTCAGAGATGCTTTGTGTATGTAGTGTCTTTTTTCATCAGTTCTGAAATACAATGTAACTGCATTTACTAGGTGTGCAGGAAACAATTTAACTGTGAGCACCCCTGGGGGTAAACAAGACTAAAACTGTGATGGCAGATATAATTTTTATGAAGAAAAAATGAACTGTTTGTAGTGTTTTTACTTTGCATCATATTTTTGTGTATTATAATATAATCATTAGTCACCAGTGCACTGAAATGTAATCTTATTTAAGACTAATGATTACAGACTGGAAGCACTAGCATTGAGTTTGCTTGAACTTTGGAACAGCTTACTGGTCTAAATATCATCAAACACTGGTAAAGATCCAAGCAAACTAAAATGGTCATTACTCTGATTCAGACTAAAGCTAATGGACTACTGTTAAAATGCCCTTAAATGCCAGCAGTTTAGCCCAACACAGCATCTGCTCAGCAGGGGATCTGACTTCAAGACTTCTGACTTATCCATTTTTTGGACTTCTTAATTAGTTTTAATATTCTGTTTTTCTTAAAACGACATATTTGTTTCAGTTTGGCCCATGTTTCCTTGCTGCCACTCATAAAGGCTGTCTTTGTTCCACAGAGTGCCACACATCATGATTTTGCTGCAGTGCATGTTGATGCATTCTCTTCAATTGATGCAACACATTTTTTTGGCCTTTAAGTGCCCTAATGTAATGTTATTGCTACACAGCAAACTCTGTGCAAATTTTTGATGTAGCTGTAAGTCTTTCGCTGTGTAAGTCTCTTTGCCCCAAAAAACTTTTGATTATTTTGATTGAACATTGTTGACTGTTTCCATCTGAATGTTGAGCATGTTTTGTTGTCATCTCTTTTAGGTGAAATTGTAAGCCTACAGTTGACCTACTGGTAAATAGTGTTTTTTTATGTTGGATTAAACTGGATGCAGATATTTTAATGTGGCTGTAATAATTCTCATGCACGTCCCACTTTTGAGAATAACATCACAACCTACACATGTTCCTCAACCTCACTCACTCTGTGAACTGCTGCAGACATTTGTTGCAGTTTGAAAGGCATTTGAATACTGATATTATATTATATTATATTATATTATATTATATTATATTATATTATATTATATTATATTATATTATATTATATTGCTGATCTCCTCAATGCTGTTATGGCTGTTCCAATTATATGTAATTTAGTTAATGATTAAACATTTATTTTGATGTCTTCATGCAGCTGTAAAAGCATTACTATATCTTTCTTTTTTGTCAACACATAGAAGTGGGAAAATTGTAAAACATTTTTTGCTAAATGATTAAAACCTGTCATTCTTTCTCTCCTTCACAACATTCACCTCAGAGTCTCCTTGATGACAGCCTTAAGGTAAGACATGCTGTTTATATCCTCAGCTGTAGGAATTCTGTCCCCATTGATGGCGCTGGCCACTTCCTGATACAGCATATCCTGTGCCTCTGGATCACGTGACAGCAGGTGCAAGGCCCACAACATGGTGTTGGAGGTCTTAATGCAAAACATTATGAACAAGTGAAAAAGTCAACTTATCATGTTTTATTCTGTACTAGACTCTGTTTTCTGCAGCAGTTCAGAAGTAAGAATGTAATTTTTGTCCCAGCAGCCAGATCAATAAAGTGTACTGTCCCACTTACTGTATCCACTCCTGCCAGTAACAACTCAGCAACGCTGCCATACACATCCTTTTTGGTCATTCTGTTGTTGGATAGCAGGTATGTGAGGTATTCTCCTTCAACATCTTGGTTTGTGTCCAGACGCTTCTGAATGTCCTCCATCTTCTTGTCAATTAGCTTGCAGGCTATACAGAACCATTTAGATGTTTTTTTCTCAAATTAAACTCATAGAGGGCTTAACTGCTAGGGCATCTTGCACATGTGCATAGGATAAAAAGGCCACTGGCATATTTTGCCAAGAGGAAAAGACACAGAGAAAAGCTTCTTCATGATAAACCTCATTTTGTCTTCACTAACTCACTTTAATAACTCACCAAATTTGAAGATGCCCTCCCAGCCACATATGTAGCGTCCCCAGAATGGCAGATAATTGCGAGTCCACTTGGGCAGAATGGACACAGGCAGATTATATGTGAACATCTGGGCAATGGAGTTAATGAAGTCCTGAGTCTCAGGTGGGATCTTGTTCTCAAGGCAGCCAATACGAGTCTCAAACAGTATGCGAGAGATCCCTAAATAAGCAGGAACATGGTGAAATGCACAGATTAGACAAGAAATTGGCTTATGTTTTTTTGGTCTTTGGTCAGGTTTGTGTGTCATACCATAGCTACATACTCACTATATGCAAACAATAATTTACTTAAACTAGACTTACCTTCTAGAGCGAAACGATACAGCTCATTGGACATATTGGGCACCAGGTCTCCAGTGGGGCTCATCTTGCGCATGTGGTTTATTCTTTTGACAAAATCTGTGACCACATTGTTTACCACATTCTCATACTTCACAGAGTCTTTAGGATGCAGCATGCGTTTATTCAGCACAGCTCGAAGTTTGTACCACTTCTCTCCTTCTCTGGTGAAAGAAAGTGTAAGATTACAAAGTGTCATGACAAAACCTCCGAAATGGTAGCTTCATGTCAGTTTCACAGAGAAAGTGAAAAACTTAACTACAATAAATCAATTTTTATCACAAACAATTTCAGAGCTTTTTGTATTGGTCCATCCATCTGCAGAAATGCTCATTCAGTGTGAATGGCAGGTTTATAATATGATGTAAAAAAAAAACACTTCAAAAGAAATAGTACGTTTATATGAAAAATGCAATGTCTTTACAATTGTCTTCGTTTTTATGTACATTCTATATTGGTCTGCAGGTTGACTCTTTTGACCCTTTACATAAAGTCAGGGCAAATAAGTTTTATTCTACTACTGTGAATATATGTTTTTCATGTTTTTACCATAATGCCCCCTGACTCATTTTTATATGTCTGTCTGACTTGCCTATAAATATTAACAAAACTTGCAATGTATTCATGACAGTTAGCAAAGATATTCTTAAAATGTAAGATTGATATGTAAAAAAGTATTCAGACACTGAAAATAAATAACATCACTTTTTCTTGGAAACTCTAAGTTCGGGCAGTGGTGGCCTAGTGGTTAGGACACCTGAAGGTCTCAGGTTCGAGTCCCGGCCCAGGCACTACTGAGGTACCCTTGAGCAAGGTACTGTCCCACTACACTGCTCCCCGGGTGCTGCTGATAGCTGCCCGCTGCTCCACGTGTGTACGTGTGATGGATTAAATGCAGAGGTTGCATTTCGTTGTGGTGCTTCAGTGTGTTCACAATGACAAATAGTCACTTTCACTTCACTAAGACATCTATAGTAAAGACTTTTGTCTTTTTCATAATTTCAGTTTAATTCCTGTTCATTCCTCTTGGCTGTCCTTGAGTATATAAAGCCTCTCTCTGTCAAACTGGTCAGACTGTTTATGTATTGTCTGTCATGTTGTCCATGTGCTTGCATTTATGTTCATCAGCCCTTCCTAAGCCACTCTCCAGCCCTGTAATTATGTTCATGTGTTCCTTGTGTGGTTTCCCTCAGTGTCTACAGGTTCTCTGTGTCAAATCTAATCACATATTCACTCTTTTAGTTTGTGTCACTGTTACCTGGTTCTCTGATGTTGCTTGTTGTTGATTACAATGTTATCTCCTGCCCGTATTAGGTGTACATTATTGTTTATGTCTTTGGATTACTCGTTACCCTGGACCTTGTTTTGTTTCATGGTTTTTGGATTACTTAAATAAAGCTGCATGGTGGGAAATGGAACTATGGCTCTGTAGGTTTTTCCATAAAAGTGATTTTTAATAATGTTGTCTCAGAAAAGTTTATTTAATTAAGTAAAAAATGCTACTTGTGTGAAATCATCTAAGGGCAATGTATTCCACAATAACAGCATGTGCAATTAGCATGAGACCATTTTTGCAGTATTAAAATAAAAAATTTTTTTTACCATTTACATACAATGGAGGAAATAATTATTTGATCCCTCGCTGATTTTGTA
>JBBPDA010000004.1:400685-426812 GCA_037974385.1 Arnoldichthys spilopterus | reverse complement strand
AAATAAACCTACCATTAAAATGATACTGTTCTGAGACTTTTCATTTGTTTGTCATTGGACAAACTTACAAAATCAGCGAGGGGTCAAATAATTATTTCCTCCGCTGTATATGTTTGTCAAGACATTATGTGTGTAAATCTAAAAGGATATATGATCATGTGAATACATAACCCAGTGCCATGGAAATTGTTGAGTTCTTTAACATATTTGAACAAGCAAAAAGATAAACATTTAAAAAGAGCTTATGAAAATAAGTCACCAAGAACCACAGACTATCATTATAGGATTGGCTGGTAACTTGCAACTGTTGGTGTGAAAGTGCATGCATCTACAATCAGAAAGAGACTGAATAAAAGTTTAAATTCTAAGGTCACTGGTTCAAATAAATGCTAATGTCAGAGATTTGTGGACAGTTATTTCTGCTAAGGGGGGGAATAGTTGCTTCTGAAGCCAAGATGCACTTAATTTCCCCACAGATGAATATTAAGTATAAGTATATAAGTATATTAACAATGAACATTTTTCCTGTAGTACAGCAACACTCCAAATCTTCATGTTATGTTGTAGTTTGAAAGCAGACTGGTAATCGGTTTACACTGGCATTGACATTTCGCAATAGCATACAAACACAGCAGAATCTGATAACATTTCATGTTACACAACACTTACATTTTTACCACTGCCAACAATGAACTTTCACTCTGACCTGTGGAAGTATTTACAGAAGCTGAGAGTCCAAATAAACCTGGCATGCAACCAGGTTGTGTTCACAGCTGAGCTATAAAGCAGTGCTGTGGTGGACAGGACTTACTCAGTGAAGGGACCATAGCCTAAGCCCTTCTCATCTCGGTATTCAGTCCATATAGCCATGTCTCCTCTGCGAGGGAACTTCTCTTCTTTCCTCAAAAGCTCCTCCAGCAGTTCCACGTTACTTAGAGCAATGGTGTGTATCCCACCAGAGGCCAATTTAAACATGGATCCATAAAGTTTCTTTTCATACAACTGAGGAAATAATAAAAATAAAAAATAAATTCCTCTTTAAATGGGGATTTTTGAAAAACGAATGCTGTAAAAACTTTTTGATCTTAAAAACAGATAAATAGTATTATTGTATTAATTTAAAAATAGATCAATTAGTAATTGGTCTATTAAGAGCCACTATTATTCTTTAAACTAGAGTATTTCATTTGTACAGTACTTTAACAATTCCTTGAATAAATCATGCTATTGGAAACTTGATGGCTTCATTCCTACTGACAAAAGCCTCCTTTCACAGTTTCCTTGGAGACAGGTGTACCTGAGACCAGTAGTTCTAGGTGTAGTCCTCAGGTTACTACTTAATCATCTGATAACTTTACTCCTAAAAGGGTCTGTTCTGGTGTAAACAGCCTGCTGTACAATCTTCAATAAACTTTAGAGATGACCACCAGGCATAACAGGTAAATGGCAGAACAAAGAAGGATCACTTACTGTACCTGCAGCTCATGCATACGATTGTAATACCCTTGAAAAATGATCCTGTAAAGCATTGTTGGCAGAGTGATCACAGGGAGGTCAGCCTGGGTCCTGATGTTTCCAGGACTATCCTGTATTGGAACAGGTGCAGCAGCATTTTCTCCAGCCCCCCTCCTTAGATCCACACTTGCTGTGGTGGGCCTCAGGAAAAGTCGTCCAACTGCAGACTGAGCTAAGCGTAAAGACAGGCGGTTGGCCATTGTTGGTGAAAGCAGAGAATGTCTAAATGACAGCATGCGTTGCAGTGTGCAGGAGGAGGGGGTGGGGTCACAGTCCAGAAAGCGAACCCAGACTGAGCACAACTTGACATGAATCACAATAAGGTTCAAATAGTGGCCTGCCTTTCAGGAAAATAAAGAAAGTTTTTTTTTATTATTATTGAGGAGTATTAACATTATGTAATGTACTTTTGATGGTTCTGCAACACATGCCAAGGCAGCTTTCAGTAAACACTTCTAATTCTTATAGAAATAAAGCTGAAACAATTGAAAAGACTACATTTAAAAAGAAAGTGAAAGGTAAAGAAAATCCACACCTCTTTTCCTGTTATGACTTTAAACCTTCCATGATTCCATAATTGTGCTGTAGCCCTAATAGTCCACTCACTTGTCCAGTTACCACATGACTCCAAAAAGTGTACAATGCTTTCAATGAGCTTGTGGCTATGGATTCCACACATTATAAGATCTCAAGGTGTGGTTAACACATTAATGTCAGATCTCCGTACTCAGACCAGTACCTTAGTAATCAGCATCAGAAAGCTCCAATATTAATTACTTAGATGTGCCAAAAACTGTTCATCTTGTTCATTATCTCCAGCAAAGGGAGTACAGGAAAGTTGCTCAGGAATCACAGTGAACCTTCTGTAATTAAACCTTCAAACAATGGTTTAAAAAATTATAGATAAGCTTTCTAACAGAATGGGTATTTTCCCTTATAGGTATACAGAATTTGGTATTATATTTTTATATATATATATTTTTATTATATATATATTTGGTGTTTTATACTAATAACTTTACAATAATTACTCTCAAGAGTAATGGTTATAGTTTTTGGCCCTTTAAAAGAATGATAGCATCATTCATACATCATACATATAAGGCAGACATCTAGGCTCTTCTCAGTTTTGGCTCCCAAGTGGTGGAATGAACTTCCCCTAACTGTCAGAACTGCAGAGTTCCTCATGGTCTTCAAACGACGACTAAAGACTCACCACCTCTTCACAGAGTACTTGGGAACATAACTACAGAACTAACAAACTTACTAACTATATGAAAGGAAAAAAAAAAGAAAAAAAACTCTTTTATGTCAAGGTTTTGCATGAGTTCAGGTATAATCTTGGTTGACTAGCAGCTCTTAAACCAAGCCTAAGTTTACTGGTATAAGAAGTTTTCTTTGTTGACTAGAAAGCACCATGTGAGTCGCTTTGGGCAAGAGCTTCTGCCAAATGCTCTAAATGTAAATGTAAACATACATGGCATTTGAGGTGCTACATAAAACAGTGAATAACACAGAGTGTAATAGAGAGCAAAAACATATGTGATCTTCTGCAAACATATTCAGCAAATGTTTTAAAAGCCCTGGCCTTTTGTAACTCCAATACATAACTTTAAATATAGATAGTGATTGCCCTTCAGCATAATTCTACTGAAAAGATCGTATTGCCACCACTTCAAGCCTACATATAAGGTAGGGCTAAATGTGATTACAATAGTCAAAGTCAATGTAAACTTCATTATCTCACCTATGTACAGAGACAAAGTGAGAAGAGAAGGCGTGCGCTCCAGGTAATGATTCCTTAAGAACTGCAGTGCTGCTTTGCATTATTCACTTATCACTGTACAAAATGTAAAACACTGGAAAAAATAAGGCTCAATACATTACATTTTTTTTAATTGTTAAAAATTGTCTAGAAATACCTACAGAATGACACCGCGCTCTTTGCAACTGACCTCTTATGGAACTCGCTTTCAGTTTTACATACTAGCTTTAGTCTCTGTTCACATTAACTTCTGAATGTCCTCATTCTTTAAGTTTTTCAACGTTGTCAATAGAGCCAGCAGGGTCCATTTTATAAAGCATGAAGTAGCCTTGGACTTGAGCTGCACTGAGCTCTGAGTGGACTGCTAGTGCTTGCTTAGCAAATCTTCCCCCCTCAGTCACAGGTTCCAGTGGGTAGAATCTCCGAAACATCTGGGTCAGCTGATAGTATGAACAGTGGCCAACATACTGCTTCAGGTCCACACGACCAGGTCTTATTAGAGCTGGGTCAAGTCTTCACAATATGAGGACAAAAACAAAGAATAAAATCAGAAAAAAACAAGCTTACACTACAATATTGTTTGATGTTAAGATCCAACATCACCAGGATTACAGATCCATTTTTCCTGAATGCATCTTAACTGCTTCTAGAATGAACAGTATACAGAGCCATGAAAAACGTTCTTACTGCACATTTGTCACAGAACAAACAAATGAACTACAGTCTTTAATTTTAAACAAAAAATGTGGTAAGTGGAACAAGGTAGGCACAACTAATAAAGTGGCTTGTCTCTCTAAACTGCTGTTTAAATCTCTTCAGTTTAAACTCATGAATTGGGCAACATCCAGGTGCTTTTACTGCAAATGTGAGACAAGGATACTTGTTTTTGTTGGCTAGCAGTGGTTTCTGTGTGGCTATTTCCCCTGTTTTCTTATGTATCCCATTTTGCCTAGTCGCTTTCTTATATTTAATTCATTAAATCTGAACCATGTTCTTCAAATATGAATCTAGGATCTTTTGTGACTTCTTGTATGAACAGTTGCTTTGGCATAGGAAAAATCTGGCAAGGACTGTTTTTTCCTGCAAAGATTCACCATTAGTCTGCCCATTTGTCATTGTGAACACACAAATACAAAGTGCACCACACTGAACTATGTGACCTCTGAATTCAATCCATCCACGCATTAAGAAGAGAGCAGTTATAAACAGCCCCCGGGGAGCAGTGTAGCAAGACGGTACCTTCCTTAAGGTAACCTCAGTGGTACCTGGACTTGAACTTGTGACCCTCCAATCACATGGGCAATCACTGCCCATGTAATAACTAATAAATTAGTAATAGAGGTCTTTTAATATAGTAAGAACCATTTGCATGCAAAAATGCAGATTTTACCTGATCACTGATCCTTACCTCTCAATGAAATTAGTGGTCATGAAGACAATTCTGGCCTCAGAGGAAGCAACTCCATCTAAAGCATTAAGAAGTCCACTGAAGGTGAGCCTTCCCATGCCCTGGTAGGCCAAAGGGTCTGTATAAACAAAATACCAATAAAATGTAAATACAAATGTTTGATTGGAAGATATTACATTTAATATAGAATTTCATGAAAAACAACAGCAGAGCAATATGGTGATCACCGGCATTTGCCCATTTAAAACTGTTCTTCCTAATCATTATTAAATATTTTATGACTGCAGGCCATTCATGCTTTAACAAAGTGATCACTGTCTATTGATAATGTTCTCTCTCTGAAAATAGGTCAGACACTGAGGTGTACAAAAAATATTGTGCAAACAGTAATAACACAAGCACCCCCCTGTGGACATACTTTCAGTGGGCAGTAGCTCTCTGCTGACAAAAGCAGCATCCACATCCTCCAGCAGAATGATGCTCTGCTGTGGAGCCACACTCAGCAGGTGGTTCAACCGGTCATCTGATAGACTACGGTCACTCAGACTCATCAAACAAATGCTGTAACCCAACTCCCCAGCAAGGGCTGTTCTGAAAAATTGAACCAAACCACAGAAACAAACATAATATACATATATTCACATACACTATATGACCAAAAGTTTGTTACAGACTGCTCATCTACAATGTCTTTGGAAATAGGGAGTTTGACCCTCATTTGCTGCAGTAATAGCAACTAACTCGTCTGGGAAAGGAAATTGATGTACTAGATGTTGGAACAATGATATGAGAATTTCACTGCTTTCAGTCATAAGAGCATTAATAAAGTCAGGTTCTGGTGTTGAGTGATTACTTCTGGATCACAAACGCCACTCTGACTCATCCCAAAGGTATTTAATGGTGCTTCATCAAACTAGAGACTTGTAAAGGCATCTGATTTGTTTATATTCCTCTAGCTGAGCTGTGGCATATGGTGTTTGGCATGGTGACTTGAAGTTCATGTGTGGCTGATCACACATTGGCAATGCCTTTTCTATGGAGATTATACAAGCTCTGTGTAAGTAGTTAAACAACATATATCAGTAACTGCCATATCGAAGTAGATTCCCTAATTAGAAGCAATGTCTGAATGCTTTGAAATACAGTGCACATGCAAACCAATTTACATTTTATATTTATTAAACCACCTGCATGTTACAAAGAAACTGCCTTATTTTACACTGCAAATGCTGTTTGTATTTTTACACGCTCATCTTATATTTATAACATTGTATTATATTGATGTTATGTAGTAGGGTAGTTTTATTTTAAGGTAAAAAATGTCACTGGTCTTACATGAAGCTGCTCTTTCCACAGCCTGGTGGTCCATACAATAGATATCCCCTTCTGTATGGGATCCCTAAGAAACAACAAGAAAACCAAAAAAATCTTTACAATTGACAGATACTGTTTATTTGAAAGCTCTCTCTTAAACTAATTGAATCACACATAATAAATTGTTATAGTGTACCTCTGTCTGTATACCACTTTGGATTACTAATGAATTCCTTAACATCATCCACAATTCTCTCAGCCACGCCATTCTCCAAGACGACAGAGGATAAAGGGCGGCGGCGACGGGGGAACCCAAATGGTCTCCACTCTGAACCTAGAGCAGTATACATGACTGTGCGGCCCTCCTCCTGCTTCAGAGCCAGCTCTCGTGCTACATAAACAAGCAAAATAGAAACTGATTAACTGTATGGCTCTTTAAAAAAAAAAAAAAAACACAAAAGCATTTTACAAAAAAAAGAAAAGAAAGAAAATGAAAATTACTTTGTCAAAACCTACATTTTTACCTCCACCAGGCCCCATTTCTACTATACACAAAACAACTATTGTACCAAGTCAGGAATCCCCCAACCTACCTTCCTGTAGTATGTTGAAGAATATCTGTTTGTCTCTACCAAGGGCTGTAAATGTAACAGATTCCCAAGGCGTTCCTGTGTGCAGATCTACCATTTGCTTCTCTCTGGTTCTTTCCACTCTTATCCACTTTCTTCCATACCTACAACAAAACTATACCTGTTCATTATTTTATTCATTCATTTATTCTTCCAAACAGCCAGCATTTTTGATTCTGAATGTTTGTGTCTGACATGAAACATGAATCTAATACAATAAGAAAATTATGCACTTCTTGCAAGGGGTATCAAACAGAAGTCATGTAGTCAAGTCACAGTCAATCCATTCAGATTATAGTCACAAATGTCTTGAAAATAAGCTAACAACAGGCTCTCTATCCCTGATTTTCACCAAAGCAGCTTTGTTGAGCCTCACCAAATGATGTGGTTCCCAGGACTTGGGTGGAAGTCAAACTGTGTGTGGACCCGTCCGCTCTCGTGCTGCAAATATGAGGTTTCAACGCTCAAATGCTGTGTATGCTTGGCATGTTTGGTAATCCAGCTCAGCAACCAGTGATAACTTTTGTCCCTGCTGGGAACCTCCAGAGTGATCATGTAATTCCGCCTAAAGAAGACCATGCCTATTTGTGCCCCCTTCCTGGCAACTGCCAGCGCTGTTCCCACACCAACCAGTCCGAAGCCAGCCCCGAAGTAGGGGTTGTCCTTCAGTGCTCCAAGGAAATCTGAAAGGGTCATTATCTTGATGCATTTAGTGCGTCCTTCATAAATCACCAGCAGTGTAACCGCCTCGTTTGTCCACTTCGCACGCTGTAAAACAAGTAATCACAAACATTAATTTACCCAGGCTACCCAGACACTGCAATGGCTTTGAAAATCTCCACACGATGTGAATATTCCTCCACGGCTGACTGACTTCACATTTTGACTTAAAGTCCACAGGAAAAGCGCAGGACGCTTACTCACGTTAATGGCATCTCGTCAGATCGTGTCCGCTTCATTGTTCACGTAAAGGAAATTTAAACAAATTCATATTTTGCTGCTACAACCAGTGATTTCGGTGATTTAGTACAGTATGATGCCTCTGTCCCCACATACAGCCATTCAACCGACAGCCAGGACAGATCACATGGCCAGCACCATGACACTTGATGTTCGGGGAAATATTTCCCCCTTGAAACGCGTACCACCAAAATAGTTCCACTGTGCGGTGCTGCGTAAAAGAGAAACTTCAGATAAAACATAACACTGTATACTGTAATCTTTTTATTTAGTAATAAGTAAATACGCGTTTTATAGTGTCTACGTAGATGCCGTGTAAACAGTTATCCTCGTCTTTGAGCCTGTCTGATGCAGCAACGTTAAAGTTGGCTTTGTAAAAAACAAATGGCGCCGCTCGCACATTGATTTTATCGACATCGCAACTGCAGGTAAAAAGGAACAATCAGTAGAATATAAACCGTGTGTAGGTGTCGTTTGGTGTAGTTAATGAACTGAATAGTTGCGATACAAAGGCTGGCTAGCGTTAGGGTTCTAGCCAGCGAGTTAACATGAGCTAGCATGAAAATGTCCTGTTTTTCAGAGTGAAATCGTCTGAAAACTGGAGGCAGTAGGTCTTAAATTCGTTTCGCCCCAAATCACAGTTATGAGGTTATTGAGGTTAGTGTGGTCAAAAGTCCTTTCCATTAAAAATGCTAAACGTTAAAACCACGACAGACTTTGTGGGTAGTTTCAGACCACTGATACCAGACTGATCTCGTTATAGTAATACCAGTTTTCTTTTTAGTTTGTTTGCTGTATTCCTTAATCATCAGACACGTATGGGAAATAAGATGTGGAACCATTGGTTTTGAACAGCCTGATACAGGTGAACTGCCCTTGTAAAGATACTTTTCCACCTGACTCAAACCGGTACTCCACCTTCAGAGCAAGATGGACCCAAAACTAAGTGTGTGCGGTGAAGACCAACTTTCTAGCAATTTTCAACATGAGCATTCTGAGAAAAATAAGGGTAAGAGCTACATTAATTTTTTATCCAGGGTATCCAAACACCCAGAAGCATTTCATAATACAAATTTACTTATGAAATTATTTCTGATTAATAATATACTTTACCAGATTGTAACAAGGAAAAAGCTGCGCTAGAAGACAGGGTAAAGAATGCACCGTGTGAGAAAACCACATCTGGGACTCGGGCGAAAAAAAAGGGAAAAGTTCAAAATCGTCCCAGAGCTTTGTTGGAAGACAAAGAGGCTGATATTCAAACTCTTCAGTCACAAATACAGAAAAAACAAAGGAAAAGAGGAAAACCCTCATTTCTCAAGGGGAAAACATCTATGCATTCAGTCCAAGGTGAGCAAACACGTGAATGTTTATTATATTGTTTTATTTGGTTCAATATTTTTTTAATTAAAAAAAGCTTTTGGGTGCTAGAGTTCATTGTGAAATCTGCTTGTTATTGTCTAGCAGATCATGTGGAAGAGGGCACAGAGCACATGTTTCGCACTCACATATGTACAGAATGTAGACGTTGCTTTAAGACCCGCTCTCACCTGATCGAGCACATGCGTCTCCATTTTCCTGACCCCACCCTGCAGTGCCCCTCCTGCAAGCACTACTTTACCAGCAAGAGCAAACTGCGGGTCCACATGCTGAGGGAGTCTGGTGAGAAGCTGCACCGCTGTCACTTGTGTGAGTACAGTGCAGTGGAACGCAACACCCTGCGCCGTCACCTTACCAGCGTGCATGGCCACTCAGGAAAAGAGGATGGTGCCACAGACCTCTATATATGCCCGATCTGCCAAATAAGCTTTCATCAGAGTCAGGCTTTAAAGGGCCATATGAAGTCCCATCACATAACCCACAATGGGAAACCTCTGCCATGCTTCCATCAGGGATGCTCCTTTCAATGCACAGAAAAGAAAGCACTTCAGAAGCACCTATTCGATGTGCATAGTATCAAGGCCATAGAGTGCCGCCACCATGCGTGCAGTGCTTTGTTCAGAAGCAAGGAAGACATGGAGGCTCATTTTCGCACACACCAGGCCTTTCACTGCCCACAGTGTGAGTTCACGTGCTCAAACAAGAGCCGTTTTCAGCAGCACAAAAGACAAGGCCATGCAGGGGACACACAGCTCAGCTGTGGCTTCTGTCCTTTTACCACTTTCAATCCAGTGGAGTTTGACCAGCACGTAGGTCATCTTCACGCCAATGAAAAAACACACAGATGCCAAGAGTGCAGCTTTGTGACTGCTCACAAAAGAGTCCTTAAAAGACACATGCTGATGCATACTGGTGAGATGACCTTTAATTATATATATATATTCTATTATAATTAATATACATGCATACTGTGTGGTATTAGTAACTGTGATGGCCATTTATTTATTACTTAATTTGTGCAGGTGAAAAGCCCCACAAATGTACATTGTGTGAATTCAGATGCCGGGATGAAACGTATCTCTCAAAACACATGCTGACACATTCTGATGACAAGCAGCACATGTGTGCAGAGTGTGGCTATGTTACCAAATGGAAACATTACTTAAATGTCCACATGCGCAAGCATACTGGTGATCTCAGGTGAGTTTTATTCTTGTTCATTTTTTTCCTTAACTTCTATTAACTAACATTAATGCATAAATGGCATACCTGTTTTCATTCTTAGATACAAGTGTAACCAGTGCATGTACCGCTGTCATCGCATTGACCAGCTGAACAGCCATAAGCTTCGCCATCAAGCGAAGACCTTGATTTGTGAGGTGTGTGCTTACTCTTGCAAACGAAAGACTGAACTGCATAAACACATGCAGCTCAAACATTCTTCAGGTAAAGACCACCAGCCAACGCTTTACCAGTGCAAGTTCTGTGAATACACAACAAAGTATCGTCAAGCTCTTCACAACCATGAAAACTGCAAACATACGCAGACGAGGGAATTTCGCTGTGCCCTGTGCTCATACTCCACATTTAGCAATACTGGCCTCTTCCTGCACAAACGGAAGGCCCATGGGTATGTGCCTGGAGATGTGAAGTGGCTGGAAACATATGCAGAGAAAGAGAAACAAAACAATTCAGTGGACCTGCTGGAGAACTTTTACTCTAAAGTTGTAGGGTCTCAAAAAATAATTGAGAATCACGGTGAAAGACAAGGGGATACTGGAGGGCATTCAAGAAACTCTGACCAAACAGAGCCTCAAAATGTTATGACCAGTGATCCAAGTATCCATATTCTCAGTGGTTGTGAAAAAACAAAACAGTTTGAGAGTGTCAGTACTGTCTTGGAGCACCAGGTTAATTCAGAAACTAATCAATCTGTAGATCAGACAAACAAAAGAGAAGGACAAACAGTAGAGATCAGAGAGGTCAGTGAAGGTCAGCCAGTTGTCAATGCTCATAAGCAATGTTTTATTTTGACCCCAATAACAGGCACAGATAGTGAGCAGACAGCACCATTCCATATTGAGCCCAAAGACCAGGTAATCACAGCTGTGCCTGTTGATGCTTCCCCAAGATGTCAAACATCATGGAATATTCCTCAGATTCCTAATGAGTCTGTAAGTGAAGCAGAAGATGTTGCTGTATCAGACCATGAGGAAGGTAGTGATATTGATGATCAGAGACGAGACAGAGGAAATGAAATGTTGCAAGAAACGTCCCAAAGCTCAGTGGGCCACCAGTCGGTCTCATTAGCCCCTTCCGTTGATTATGCAGGCCCAGAGACTATGCTCCAGGTTATGAGGAGACAGGACAAAGACCAAGCCAAAGCACTGATACTGGAGGGTAGAGTGCAAATGCTGGTGGTCCAAACCAAGGACAACATCTACCAGTGTGATCGCTGCTCTTATGTGACCCGCAAGCAGGCAGCCTTAGTGAGGCACTGCAGATCATCTTGCCAGGTCATGAAAGCAGCTCTCCAGTGCCAGGACTGTGGTTTATGCTTCAAACAAGCACGTTCCTTTAATACGCATCGTCTCAGGAAGTGCCGTGCACTGCAGAGGAAGAAAATGATGCTGTCCCCTGAGAAGACTTCAGAGAATATAAGCGAACATGGAACTGCACAGGCCCACGATAACGTTTTCAATAAGAATGATGCTGAGCACCATAATAATAACGAGGCTGGACTGTTATCAGTGATGGATCATTGTGAGGACAATGTGCAGAAAAGCACACTGGCAAACAAGGACAAAAATATAAACCATGCTTCTGTTCCAGCTCCCTGTTCCCTGGACTTGACAACTGTTGAAACCTTGGGTTACCATGAAGTCAATGATAAGTTCACATGCAAAATTTGTTCTTTTTCATGTACCAGGAAAGCCACTATAGATCGCCACTGTGCAGCCTGCTTCAAAAATGCAGCTAAAAGAAAGCTATCTGTGAATGAGCCAGAGGATGAACCCAGTGAATTAGATTGTGACCAGGAAGAGCAAGAAGAGGAAAACTCTGATGAAAACCCTGGAGAAAAAATAGTAAAGACTACAAAACGATTTTCCTGTCCAAACTGTCCATTTATTTGCCAACAAGGGAGAGCATTGACAAGCCATGTGAAACGTGGCTGCCTAAAGCCTGATGAGGTCCACTGTCAGCAATGTTCTTTTGTGGCTCGATCTGAGAAATCTCTTAATAACCATGTTGTAGTTCACAGTAAAGAGAAGGTCATGAAAAGAGGCAAAAGAGCTCGCCTTCACTGCAAGCTTTGCACCTTTACTTGCAAGCAAGAGCGATGTATGACACAGCATGTGGCACTGAAGCATGAGGGTGCACGGCCATTCTGTTGCCGTTTCTGTGATTTCAGCACAGCCCGCCGCCACCGCCTGGATGCTCATGAGTCCATGCACACAGGTGTTGGCAGACACAGCTGTGAGCTATGTAGTCAGACCTTTGGCACCTCATCTAAGTTGCGGCTGCATCATCAGCGGATACATGAACGGCAGGCCACCCACTTCTGCTCTTTGTGTGACTACAAAGGCTACAATCCTACCGACATCAGCCGACATACCCTCAGCTGCCACACTGGAGAGTTAAGTCATCCCTGTAATCAGTGTGAGGCTCGCTTCAGCTCTGATATTGCTTTGAAACAGCACAGTAAGCGGACACACCAGTCTGCCACCAGCCAGTGCTGCGTTCTCTGTAGCTTCACCTGCAACAGCAAGGCCATGCTTAATGCCCATATGCAATGTGAACATCCTCAGAAAGAGAATGCCATCTCACAAGAAACTACTGACTCTCCGCTTGTTCCTGAAAAGCGCCGCAAGATCTCCCTCAACCACAAATGCCCAGATTGCTCTTTCACCACAGGAAAGAGGCTGCTCCTTGTCCAGCACATCTTGGATAAGCACGAGGGAGGACGTCCGGAGGAAAAAACTCTAAGATGTGATGTCTGCGGCTTCTCTTGTATCCATCAGCTGGTGTTTGAACAACACATCCGTTCACATGGTGGTACCTGTCTCTACAAGTGCACTGAATGTGACTTTTCAACCCGGAACAGACAGAAGATCACCTGGCACATGCGTATCCACACAGGAGAAAAACCGTACCACTGTGAAAAGTGCAGCTATACCTGCGCTGATCCTTCTCGGCTCAAGGTATGAAACATGGTCAACAAGACTGTAAAACAACAGATATTCTATTTTTTCACAATGTTATTCACAATGATCTCAACATCTTAACTACTTTGCCACAGAGCAGTTCAGACTTTCAACAGCACTTGAATTTTGATTGAATGTTTTTTTTCTTAAATTATTGTCTTCGTTTCAGTATCACATGAGGATTCACCAGGATGAGCGCAAATATCTCTGTCCAGAATGTGGTTACAAATGCAAATGGATAAACCAGTTGAAGTACCACATGACAAAACATTCAGGTAATCACCTTCTTATAGAATTCACGCAATCTTCCACTTACCCCAGATGTTGTCAATCAGCAAAGCCATGTTCAAATGGTCCTACTGTAGTAAAGACTGCAGCTGCAAGTCTAACATTACAGTTTGTGAGAAGTTTTGGTCATGTATTTGTATGGAAACCGTTTATGTGACCATGAAGTTCAATTACGGTTTATTAGCAATGTCAGCTATGCAGCTGAAGTTCTAAAGTAAAGATGCAAAATTTAAACTCAAAACATGTCATGGTTTTTCAGCTACATCTGGGGTAAGTGTAAAATGTTCTATATTGGATTTTTGCTAAGCTATCCTTTAATATTTTTGTTTTGAACATGTAAAAATACTATGTTCTACTCACTGATTCCTCTGTGTCATTAAAGGAGCCAAATCATATGCATGTGAAGAATGTGAGTATCGCACAAACCGCGCTGATGCCCTGCGGGTCCATTGCAAGACCCGTCATCAAGACGAACGCTCCTTCGTCTGTGAGAAGTGTGGTAAGGCGTTTAAGACCCGCTTCCTGCTCAAGACACACCAGAAGAAGCACAGTGATGATCGACCCTACGTGTGCTCCATATGCCAACGGGGTTTCCGCTGGCCTGCTGGCCTCCGCCACCACTACCTCTCCCACACTAATCAGCTGCCTTTCCGCTGCCTCTACTGCCCCTACCGTGCCAAGCAGAAGTTCCAAGTGGTGAAACATTTGCGTAAGCACCATCCAGACCAGCCCATGCAGGGCGGGGTAGATAAAGACCCTGACACCTGTACTGTTCCACTGCAAAAAGCCCGTCTTGGGCCAAGGGAAGACAGGATGGCTGGACAGAGTGTTGCAGAGAAAGAGAAAGGAGCTGAAGAAAATTAGTCTGCATTTTATCGTCATTGTTTTTAATTTTAGAAGAGATACTTTAGCAGTCATGTAATGAGCTTCCACTCAAGTGAATCTGCATTAATGCCTTTTAGCAGAATTAATATTTTTAGTTCTAAACATGTGTTTATTCAAAGGGAAAATCAGTTAATTCATAACAAGTGTCAACATTTATATAGGTCATTGCCGGATCAGTCAGCTAGGAATAGTTCATGTCCTTAAATGCCTAATGCACTGATGTGGACAACAGTTTCAAAATGATTTTAGATACTATAGGTGAGGCAATGTTGGGCCTGGCAGTATCAACATTGTGGCAGCAGAGAACACAGAAAAAATACTTGCTCCTATACAGAGGGACCACAGTGCTCCCACTAGTTGTGTAGACTAGATAGGTTGCATTCAGGAATGAGAGCCTTTATAGTCATTAACAGGGTAGCTTGCAAGTAAGCAAGGAACATAGAGTATAGTTTTTATATACATGTATATATGTTTATAATAATTTTTATTCATTTTATTGGTTATTTTATGTCCCAATTGGAATATGCATCATAAAGACAGTGTTATTGTATTTACAATAAATAATTATATTTCATTAAAGTTTCATTAACATGTTAATTTGAAGATAATGGCACTAAAACGGAACTGACCAGCGCTACATACTAGATATGAATAACAGATAAAGCACTGCCTTGCATGTAACTTGAGTCACAAATAAAAATCCTCAATGAATGGGTAGAGAAACATAATGAGTGCAGCTGCTTCCAGACACACCAAGAATCCTAAGATTCTTGATGGATCAAAGAGATTCACAGTCACCTTCAAGACTGTAAGACTACAGGTAACTTGATTAGCATGGATGCAAAAACGAGACTTTAAGGACAATCGTCTTGAGTTTTTGGTATATTTTAAAAGACAAGTACTACAATACAAGATTGCCAGGAAGAAAGTATATTGACAACAATGAATAAACTTGACAACAACAAATAAATATTTAATTAACCTTTAACAGTTATTGCTTAAAATTACTGTGAAAACTACAACAGGATCTAAAATTATAGATTTTTTTATGTAGCTCATTTAAATGGGCAGTGCTTAATAAGTGTTTAATCTACTAATCTAACTACAGAATGGACGATTTGCTATAATACTGACCACAGATGCTTGTATTGTAGAGAAGGCACTATACTGACAAACATTCTTAGCTACTCTTTAGTTATTTCTCATTTAAAACTTTTACTGAAGTCTATGTATCTCATGACAAGAACAATGAAACACACAAACAAAAAAAAAAATACTAAAGCCTGAAGTTTTTCATATTTGGAAATGTAGCGTTTTATGCAAGCCATATTCAGCTTACAAACAGTAATAGCATGGTTATTTATACACACAGTTGCACATAATATGATTTTGCATAACTGAATTGCATTTTTCCAATATGTGGAAGTATTTGTCCACGCATCTCTGGCATGCATATCATCATGCCTATCTAGGATGCCTCTGTGATAGAAATATGAACAAACAGAGAAGAAGGGCAAATGCCTGTGCCATCTTTTGATAAAAGATGGATGTGGCGATAACCTGTTAGGGAGAGAAATGTAACAGTTTAATCAGTTTTGGCCATCTAATAATTCTTAGCTAATTTATTGTTTTGCCTGGAGTGGCATGGCCCTGACTGCTAACTCACCTGACTGAATGCAGGAGAAAGGCAATGTGTACTGCCCTATAAAATCATTCTTGGTTGCCATGTCATAATCCTCCACAACAAAGCGTACTAGTGCCACTTCAGGAGTATGGACCACAAACTCCAAAGTTTCATTCCAGCATGGGTTGAGTCCTGCCCAACAGAAAGAAAACAATGCTAACACAGTTTGTGGGGCTAAAAGCACAGCACTGAAATCCCATTACGTGATGATAACAAATTTGCTAAAAAAAATGCATTTTGAAAAAAATGTTCAAGAGATTTCATGGCTTAACAACATTCCATCTTTCCTCACCATTGTTCTCGATGTAGCTGGTCTCCTGTTTGGCCTGGTCCAGAGAAACACCATATATCTCCACCCTTACAAAAGGGTCTACAATGGAGCCCTCTTTGTTGTTTACTTTGGGGAGCTGCTGGCCACTAATTACCTAATGGCAAAACAGCAAGGGATCAGACGTAATATATTTAGCTATATTTGTCTCGCTCAAGTTATGCAAGCCTGGATTTAAACTGATTAGGGAATCTTTTATTGCCTGAATAGTGAGGATGAGGGGACAGTAATCCTTGCGGTCCTGGGGCCTCTCTGGATTGAAATGTTGCTCACTGTTGCGCAAGATCTCAGGTTTCAGGACATATCCGCAACGGTTATTCTGACTAAAGAGACCGTCATTAAGATCCATCTCCATCCCTGCTGTCTGGAAGTTTAAAGCCACTGTGGGTCAGAGACATATCAGCACTTAGTGCAGTTTAACATCCACTTTCAAGAACCCAGACCTCTTTGCCTTATGCAATTTACAGATCTAAAGACACTTCCAGTAGATATGTTTGCACAGTAAAATTCTTAATGCTTGGTACCATCCACAGCAATTCATTTAAACCTAATTTACACATTCTAATTTAGCTTCACTTCAGTTAGATTTATCCTTGCTTTACCCATTTGGCATCCCACATTCCACATGTCTTGAGGGCAGTAGTTTGATGAGTCTGTCCTTATGCCGCTAGGATAGACTCTGGTAACCTGCCTGGTGTTGTGCTGAACAAAATCAGCTGCTGTGGACATTTTAGACACACAGGCATGTCATTAAAGGATTCTGACTATAAAAAAACAATCCAGTGATAATACATACATGACAAATGGTTTCTAAAAACATCCCTGTTGTTAAATTGTTGTTTTATTTACTGTATTCTTCAATCCAAACATGCAACAGACAATAAAGGCACCCTTGGTAAATTTGAAAATAAAAGATCATAAAATATATTTGCAGTTAATTGGCTTAATCTCACACTAGAAATATGAGGGAAAGGTATAACTTAACCTTTAACAGAAGTAAATTTAGTGCAAGAAAACAAAATCAAAAGTAATCAAAAGTATGTTTTTAACAAAACCACGTGTCACAATTATTGCCACCCCTCTACTTTGAGGCAGTTTGGTTAGAAAGGCAAGATTCTCAAATCTCGTGACATCTGGTGGTTTTTAGAAGATAGCATTGTGAGGTCACCAGAAAAAATGGCCATCTTCCTTTCCAAAAAAATCTGAAAATAGAAGTCTAGCTTTACTGAGAATTTTATATAAGCTGGTTTAGACTATCATCACTGTCCATAAAAGCCATGTGTCACAGTTGTGTCAAATTTTTGTGATGAATGGACAAATTGAAATACTTCAAAGAACATGTTTGCCTTTTTATGTGAAGTTATAATTTTTTTTAAATGTTTTGTTTGAACAGCAATGCTATAATTAATCTGTATTTAGTAGCCAATATTTTTTCTCTTATTGCTTCTGTTTTGTTTTTTATGGGGGCAAAACAAAATATTGGTTTTCTACCAATTAAATTTTTTAATATCATTATTTTGTAACATTCTTGCATAAAAAATGTGATAATGCCAAATTTGATACACCGATGCACAAATCGTTATTTAGTGTGTTTAATTTCTGAGCCTACCTGCATCCTTGATGAGCTTGCGGGCCTTGGACTCAGAGAAGGAGGATATGTCATAAGGCTTGCCGTTTATGCGTGAATGTTCAAAGTTGCTGAAATTTTCATTCTTGCAGTATATGACAAGGTCTGAAAGCTCCTTGGTTAGATTTCGCTTAGATTTCTAGACAAGAAGAAATAAACATTTGAAGCATTTATCTAGTTTTGGATACCAGGAAAAGAAAGAAGTGAAGTGAATGTGACTATTTGTCATTGTGAACACAATCAAGCACCACAGCGCAATGTGACCTCTGCATTTAACCCATCACACATGCACATGTGCAGCAGCGGCCAGCTACCAACAGCACCCGAGGAGCAGTGTAGCGGGAGAGTACCTTGCTCAAGGGTACCTCAGTAGTGCCCCGGCCGGGACCTGAACCTGCAACCTTCTGTTCACAAGGGCAAGATCCTAACCATTAGGCCACCACTGCTTGTCCAAACTTTCTCTGGATTGTTCTCAATATTTTTTATGCAGATCTTTAACCAACTGTTTACTAATCATTCTAACCTATTGCTAATCCTAATCCCACCCTAATCATTTTTTTCCATTTTTAATTTTCTCTCAGTGTAATTATAGGAAGGTCTCAGTGTAATATTTCCATCCCCTGTTGTACAACCGTACCATCAATCTGTGTCATGCAGCACTACTGATCTCTGTACTCGATGGCACATGACTCTTCTGAACCCTGAACCCCAATCCTTGATTTACAACAAATTTCTGAGTCATGGCTGAGTCATCTCCACAGGGGGCTGTCCCAACAAAGTGAGACCAGAAAGATAAATATCATAATACACTCTCAAAACAGATAAGTGTGTGTAGTTGTGTAATTCAAAATATGAGTGTAATTTGAGTATGAAAAACACAAGCTGTGCCCATGCTGCCTACCTTGCTATCGGACAGCAAATTCTCTGTGGTCAGGCTATCCCTGCGCAGTTCTGCAGAATCTTCATCATCACTCACTTCACCACTTACTGGATTGTCTGCGTCCAAGGACTCCTCTAGTCCTCCGATTTTCTTACCTTTCACAAGAATTCTGCCCTTTAGTTCCTGAAACAAATGCACATGTATGCAATGGTTAGAGCATTTTCTGAGCTGCTCTCAACCAGGGTGGCAAGGGGTGTTAGATGAATCAGTTCAGAATCAGTGTTTCAACAACATATATAACTCATTTGGTTGCAGGTCAGCACAACAAATTAGTCAGATATACTTGTCTTGTGCAACTTCACATTATTAGTAGGACACCAGGAAGCTGTAGATAAAAATGTGGAAAATCTTGAATAATTAATGGAGCCACTAAAGATTCTAAAATGTAAACACTGTAGGGCATCAACAATGAAATCATAGTAAAATTCATATCCATAATTCATCATGTTTAAAAAGTAGAGATCAAATTTTAAACACATAAAAAAGGTAAGCAGATAACTACAATATGTTTATTATTTAAAGTAATATTTTTATATCACATAATTTTTGATATATTGAATAAACATCTAAAAATGTCTTTTGAATAGTTTGAAATTAGGGATGGATGCTGACATCAGAATCATGTCAGCACTGGCAGATATTTGTTTGAAAAAATGATATTTGCATCACACGTTAGATTTGCCCAGTATTTCAGATGGATATTTCATGATGTATTTATTGCTGGATGCTGGAATATTGGGCAAAATATAAAAAAAAAAACTTTAGTGTTTAGTCACACTAGTCACTTATACTTTACTTAAAATTCCTTTTTATACTGTTTTTTTTAATCTGCTTTAATATCAGCATCAGCACATGTGTACATGAAACGTTTTGGATATTGGCAGTGACCTACACAGATCAACAAATCCTACATCATTGAAACTCCATTTTTAGTATTTACATATAAATCTTTAAATACACTCTGTACATAATGCAGGGGAAGCGTCCAGAATTTTCTTAGACCTTTAAAGAAGGCCTAATATTTTCTGGGAACTAAAAAAAGTGCATGTCTATAATATTTTTAGTGGCATCATATCTGTATTTAAACGTATAGAGCACCTTAAAAGGAGCACTGCAGTACTATTCTTATTTTATAACAATGCTTGAATTTAACCGTGTTAAGTTCTTGAAATGCTCAAAATACAATTTTTAAATTAGAATTCTTTACTCTCTAATATCTAGGAATAGATATGGCCAAGTGAGTCTTTTGATGCTGAATTGAAGTGAAATATTACTTGCAATTTGAAGCCCTAGATCTGTCATAGTAGTGTACTTTAGAGGCAAAAGGTGATCTCTGACTGAAACTGATGCTGAAAGTGAAAGTGACTATTTGTCATTGTGAACACGTCCCATCACACAAAGTGCACCACAATGAAATGTGATCTCTGCATTTAATCCATCTACATGTGGAGCAGAAAGCAGCTATAAACAGTGCCCAGGGAGCAGTGTAGCAGGACAGTACCATGCTCAAGGGTACCTCAATAGTACCTGGGCTTGGACTTGAACCTGCGAATCTCTGATCACATGGGCCATAACCACTAGACCACCACTGCAGGCTTTAAGAGGTTAACTGAGTGAGAGGAAGAAAGACTGTAAAAGACTGAGGCTCAAGGTAAGTGAAACATATACTTATGCAAGTAAGTCTTGGAATTGTTAATGCTGAAGGGAATCCATTATGGTACATTAGATCAGCCTGTTTTGAACAGCAGTCTTAACTCTGTGTCACAAACAAATGCAGGGTTAGTTTATGATCAGATGTCTATAAATACGTGGAAAAAGTGATATAGTAGGGTATAAATCCATTAGTTAGCAATAGTTGCCTAACCCTAGCTTACCTCTGGAGATGGCAGCACACTAGGGACTTTGCCATCAAGTGTGGTTTTCAGCAGCATGTCACCAAGGATATCCTTTAAGAGCTGAGCCATGACTTTCTGTTGCTCTGCACTGCAGCGGTTTTCCAGAGACAGGATGACAGGGTACTCTGAGGTCTGAAATGCAGAATTGTGGGTTGAAAAAGTAGATTCTATGTCTGAACATGTTTTCTATTTTGTTTGATTTTCAATATGGTAAAATCCAATTACCTTAAATGCGTATTTTGCCACTGTGGCAATCACATCTTTAAAGAGGATCTTGGATGTGAAAGTGTGGCCATGGTACACAACAGGCTCTCCATTGGAACCATCCCAGCAATCTATCTCCAAGCAGCGACAACCCCGCTTCAGAGCCCTACAAAGAGGTGCATTAGCTACTTCAGAAGAGCCAAGTACCCTTTGAGACTGCGTTTAAGCAGACAGGCTGATGATAGACTTATGATATATAATATGAAAAATGCAAACAAGAATTTTTGCATGCAATTTTTGAATAATCCCAAAACACATTGATTTAATACAATATTTATACTTTTCTTCACAGAGCTGGTTACTATTGGTCTGTACACAATGGAGTACACATTTGTTTGTTTGTTTAGTTTTTTTTTACTGAATGTAGGCCTCTACGCTGCTCCTTCCTTTCAGCTGGTCCTCCAGAAGGTACGTGTTGTGTGAGGAAGAGATAAAGTAATGGCTGAGAGGCTGGGTCATGTTCTGAAAGACACGCTGGTCTTCTGGGTTGAAGATGGAACCATCAACAGAGGTCAGATACATCAAGAAGCCATCAATTGACATGGTGTTGTTGGTTTTGGCTGTACAGTAACACACAGGAAAAAAGGTTCAGTAAATCAGTAAAGCACTTCTGCATATAAATTATGCTGTATGTCCATTAAACTCTTCCAATACATTCATACCATTAGCTGCAAAGTCTTATGGTTTTCTTGCTGGAGAGTTTATGTACTATGAAGATGCTTAAAAAAATCACTCTACATTAATGCAAACTAGTAAGGACTATCTAGATTCATGCAGTTATGATCAATTGAGATCTAACTGCTTTGTGGCTTTTTTATTGTTTGCAAAATTTTAATTTTGTTGATGAAATACTTCTTGATTGTGCCTTTCAGTTTAGGTCATGTTTCAGAACAGTGATCAGACCTCAAAGCAACACTGTCTATGGCTACAAGCACCTGTGTCTGAAGGCTCATATCGTTGGATCAGCTCAAGGGCACGTTCTTGACTCCTCTCTCCCTCCAGCTGTTCCTCCCGCAGAAACTCCTCCAGATCACAGTGTGAAAGTGTTTGTCCATCACTTGAGTAATCCTGGAACAGCTCCAAAACATCTGTCCTCTGCGTAAGCATCTTGTAAAAGTGGACAAATTCCTCACCCCCAAGAAAGCCTGTTTGGCTCTTATCAGCCATCTATGTGAAGAAGAGTAATGAAAAAAACACAGAGATAATAATATTAAGTAACCAGGTAAATTTACAGAGTAATTAATAAGGAGAAAATAAGAAATATCCATAACTGCCTCACTGGTTATATGGCAGGTAGTATATCCTAGCATCACCTTAAATATTTATCTGTAATATTTGATGAACATCTGCCTCTGTCTTTTAGATCAGCAGTAGCTGGTCAGCTAGTGGTGCCCAGGGTTGTAATTAACAGGTTGAAGTCATGTTTAGTCATTACTCTGCCCAGTGCTGGAACCAGCTTCCCTTGGAAATCAGATCCACCTCAACTGTTGACAGTTTTAAAAAGAAGTTAAAAACTGCCACAGCCTTTCATTAAGGAGAGGCTCTGACATTATGCACTTTTATCATGCACTTTTTATTGTCTCAATTTATTTTAATTCTTACTTTTATTTCTTGATTTTGTTCTTAATTTTATTGCTAAATTTTCTTTTATTCTTATTTTATCTCGGTAGATCACATTGAATGACCTATGCATATTATAATGTGTAATATAAATAAACTTGCCTTGCCTAACTACTCTAAAAGAAAAGAGTCTTACTCCATTCACAGACTTTTGGAGCTTGCCCTGAAACAGCAGGTACCTACTATTGTGTATGGAACTGAAGTGGAATTTCAACATAATAAATAATAAAATCATATTCAGAATAGTTTTGTAGATGTAGATTGTCTCTGCTTAGCAGTATATATTTTCCTGTAAGTTGCAATTAAAAGGATTAGTAAAAGCAATGCATACAGCCAGTCCACTCCTCACCCTAAACAGAGAGTTTGCATGGTCTTCATTCATGTCCATGTTCATAAGCTTCAGGAGCCTGCGAACCTCCTTAAAGCTTATCCTGCCATCTTTGTTTTTATCTGCTTTCAGGAACAAGTCAGAGATCCATCTGAGCAGAAAGCTTGTTAAAGGTCAACATTTTCTTTTGCCTGATTATATTAACTCAGTAATCAAATCAGTCTCTGAAAGCTTCTAGGCTTAATACTCAGTAACTTCTACAAACTATGGGCTCACATAAAGGCTCTTAGGGTTACAAGAAAATGGAATGTGTTGATGTTCTAAATGAAATAAAAAATTTAGAATTAGAAATTTAAAAAAAAACATTTATTTATCTGATGAACTGAACATATTAGAGAAAAACAAAACATAACATGTGGTCTATTTAAAGGTTGTAACACATTATATACTTCATATGTTTTTCCAATATGTTAAACTCAGCAAATAAATTAAAATTTGTGCTAAAATGTTGCCATATTGAACTGTATGAAACATGAGTGGCAACTGTTGTGTACAACTGTACATAAGGATACTGGTCGAGTTTTTCACTCTCATCCATGTTCTCCAGGTTCTCTATAAGGGTTCGCATGCCCTGAACCCATGCCTGAGCCTCCTCAGCTGACTCAGCCACAAGGTCCAGGTTCCCACGGCGGCCACGAAAAACAAGCGTAAGGCAGCGTTCTGGTGGGAACTCATCTCCAGCACTCAGGAACACCTCAGACTCATGGCCCTCGCGCACTGCTTCCACATCACCTACAGAGACTGCAAATGCAAACACTGCATCACAGCAGCAGTAAAGCATACAGTAGTGTGGAGGTAAGCCTGGACACACTCTTGCTTTGGAAAACTTCAGAAAGAGAAAAAGACAGTACAGAAAGACCATGTACAGCAAAATTCACTGTGTTGAATTATAATCTTTGGTGTAAACTAAAGATCTGTTTAATGTTGATGTTTTCAGTGTAACTTTGCAATTCTGAATTTAGCATAATGTTTAAAATCTAACATCAGGCTGTGGCCATGTCACATTTTGCATCTTCTATCTTTTTCTGATTATGCAAATGCAAGTTTTCAATCAGTACCCACAGTTCCACAATAATCCACATTAAATTATGAGTAATCCAGCAGAAAGGGATGAACATGATGGATTTCAGCATGCCTACTAACAATAGCCTCTCTTGCTGGGGAGGATTTGACACACTTTGGGAGTACCTACAGGTTGAGTAAGAGTTCATAGCCCAGCTGGATTTGTATGCGATGGTCTTGCAGTCATCCTGCAGCTTGTAGTGATGATGTCCTCTCCAAATGCGAGACTTTGCTTTTCTCAAGACACTTCCAGCCTTCATAATCTCGAGACTGGCGTCAGACTGGACACCTGAAAAATGGCAGAATAACATATCTCTATGAATCCAGTTCAGTGTGCTCACATTACTTGTATTGTTAGTCAGTTATTCCAAGAGGCTGGGTGGGGTTTGTGGGGGTGAGTTTTGGTCAGATGAACTTACAACTTTTCTGAGGAGATTCCATTTCCCACACGTGGCTGATCTGTGAACATGAATGTTCATTAATGTTTTTTTTTAATCACCTTCCACAACTGCAAATGTTTTGCATTGTTGACCATATAATCAGACCTCAAGCCACCAGTGAAACAATGAATGATAAAGCCTTTTTTGAATGAAACACATGTGGCGAGCAGATTAAATAATCCACAACCTAATCCATTACTGAGATTGTGCCTTGTTAATTGAAACCCAACTTATCTCGCCCTCCCAGACCAAGGGCTTAGCTTTGTGCCATAGTGCCATTTACGGGCATCCTTTGGTGGCTGGGTGTGCACCAGACACATTTCAAAGAAAACATCCAGTAGGTGGTTTGTGCTGGGAGATTATGAGAATGCCCTGGAGTCCTATCAGGTTTTCAGTACAATGATCTGACCATTTATTTCTTGTGTTAAAAACAACAGCCTACTTCTTTTGTTACTGGAGAAGAATGAAACTGAGAATACTTGACTTTTTAAAACTCAATATGCTCCTGAACCAGATCTTTAGAAAGCAGTAGGAGAATAATTATTTTACTAATGTAGGCCACATATTTTTTGTATAGAAAAATTTGAGCTAATTCCCCTCTTGCATTAGCGTTATTCCTTTTTTCATGCTAACATTTCATCCTACAGCATCCTGCTGGAATCTGTATTTGTGCAGAAGTTTTTAAAAAATTTGCTAACACGTGGGCAGATGCTGTATAACTGGCGGTGTCACTGCTATAAATGTCTCTGAAACAGGAGACAAATACAAAGTATAGACCCTGTGTTATGCTCCTGTGTGATCCCACAGCACAAAAAAAGGCTTACTTATAAAAGTGTACTCAACTGATGTGTTAATGAGTAAGCACGTGCAGAGTGTATTCACAGTCCAGATTTAAGACTTGCATGAAGCCATTCAAACACACAGTAAAGTTCATAAGCACCAAAATACAATTGATTCATTCAGGTTATTCATATTCATGATGCCATGCTGTCCTGCCCAAATGTTTTACAGTGCAAGTGAATGAGAACTATTTAATATACAAGTTCAAATAGAACAATTCGATATGTGTTCTTACAAGAGACAAAATCTTCCTGAGAATTTAAAACAGCAAAGAGAAAAGTGCAAATGCATCCAAAATAATTAAAAATATATCCTCCGTCCAGTCCCTTTTGTAATGTACTTTACTCACAAATGCAGGCAGAGGGAAATGTTATGTTTCTACCACATTTACAGTGAAAAGCTACTTTTCTAGCAGCTGACTAGGCAATTTCTTACAAATGGAAACAGAAGAGAAGCAGCCAAGCATCAGACAGGGACGGCACTCACCGAATTTCAAAGTGTCTTCTCAATAATCCAGACCTCGCAATGGAGCAGCAGCTGCAATGGGCCAGAGAGACAGCAGGGACTGTCTTTAGAAAGGCTGTGCCCTCTGCTTTGTTTGACTGAGCACACTGAGAGAGAGAAGAGAGAGAGAGAGAGAGAGAGAGAGAGAGAGAGAGAGAGAGAGAGAGAGAGAGAGAGAGAGAGAGA
>JBBPDA010000004.1:361201-387025 GCA_037974385.1 Arnoldichthys spilopterus | reverse complement strand
TATATATATATATATAATATTTTGTCTCATTTGTTGAACTGTGTTCTCTTTATATGCTGTTAGGTCTTGGTGATGTATTAGGTTGTATTTATGCAGAAATTTAGAAATGGGTTCACAAACTTTTAAGCACCATAGTATCTCCCTGTGAGCTTTTTAAGGTATGAAATTATTCAGATGTCTGGTTCCCATCACCACTGCTGTGAACAATCTTGTTGTGAAAATAAGTTTCTCTTGAATAATGAATTTCAATGAAAGAATTAATTTACATCTTAACAACTTAAATGTGCAGAAATTCTTATACATCTGTAAAATTAAATTTTAAACTTGGACTTGATTAGACTTGGAAATCTCTCTTGAAAATGTGGGTACATGGTTAGAGAACTTACATATATTAGCTATTGTATCTTCTTTCATTATATCTAATGTAGGTTGTGGTTTTACACAATGGCCAGATCTAGAGGGTTACAAATTGCACAGTTCACTACATTGTCCTTTAACGCAATTCAATGTTATTAAAGGAAGGTAAATGTACAGTGTACAGTGTTGTGACAATACTACTGATATATTAGCTCACTGCATAACAGCATGAGCCATGAAGTGCTGACCGTGTGGGTATTTCTGTACAAACCTTGTTTCATGTCATTCTTTAAGCTGGTTGGTCAGGGCAGATTCAGTGGTAGAGGTTGAGGAGCATGATTAAACAGAAAATTAGGCCCTAAACTCAGATTGTCAGTATTTGCGTCACCTCTTTCCAACACAACCTGATGTTCATTATTATACAGAGAGTCAGTTTTGGAAGTGGTAAGACTCTCTCAAGTAAATGTGTTGGTACGTCAGTCTCAGGTAAAAGTACCTTTCCAAATAAGGAAGAAAGAAGAAGAATTGTTGCGAAACATTTTAGTACAATCAGAAACTACCAGAAGAGGAACTGAAGTTGGCTTCTGGTTTTATTCTGATGCAGTTTCAGTCTAAAATAAAATGACACCTTTGAAGTTTGAGATCTTATCAGTTGCAGAACAAAATGGAATTTGTAACTTAGTGTTAATGACTAATACGTATAACTGAGCAAAAAGTAAAGTCCACATGAAATCTTGTCTGTTCTCTACAGCCCCTTAAGGGCAGCACGAAACTGGAAGTTACTCTGACCAATTTTTTGTTCCTCTTAAATGTACTGTAGCAGCTGCCCCAATGTGTAGCAGAAAATCTAAATAAGAAACTGATGGATATGAATTCAACTTCAGCCTTGTACACATGAAATGAGAAGGTTGTCGGATTTGATGGCCAAACAAAGGGCTTCAGATTTATCGTTTTTTCTCCCCGGTGGTATAATTTTTGAGTGGGACACTTGGAACTGTATAAAATTTTGAGCGGGTCACTCCCACCCACCTCCCTGGTTCAGCGATCTCATCAGAAGTCTTGATGAATAGAAAAATGTGTTCAGTTACAGCAGTCTTCACTGTAGCAGTAGGATTGTAACTTAAGTTGGAGGTTTGTGTAAAACTGTGTAGTAAAGATAAAATGAGATTGGTGTTAAAATTAGGACACATTCATTTATTAGCAACTGTATGGCAAGTGGAGTGTATATCATACACACTGAACAACTGTTTATGCTGATTATGTGTCAGCACACAATATTATTAGCAGGTATTAATGACATATTAATATGTTAATACATTATTTTTTCCTAAAAATAACTATTTGAACAACATGGTTACAAACTCTAAGGGTCTGGAGTGAAAGAGGCAATTCATAATGCATGTTCAGTATATAAATCTACACGTAAAAAAATGACAGTACTGAGAACAAGCTGCCTTCCACTAAACACCCTTATCTTAGTCCAGTTACTGGCTGTTAAAGGAACTAACATATAACGCTTCCATCTTATTCAGTTATCTGTTTATAGTTTATTTAGGTTCTCTCTGAGTAGATTAAATGTGAGTAATTGTATTGATGTTATTTATATCTCTGTATTAAATAAAAATAATTAAATGTAAACAGGTGGATCTAAAATCGCACACTAGGCACAGTCATCAGTAGTGTAATCTCATTGCACTAAGTTTGTCGTACAGACGTTCGTATTGATAAGGGATTCCTATGAAGGCTCTGAGGCGGTGACAGAAGTGTCTCTCTTAAAATAGGCCCTTCTCTTTCTTCAGGTTCTGCTGTTTCCACAGAGGCATTGAGTAGAAATCCATCTGTGAAATACCCAACACTAAATTGAACTCCTCTTCTGAGAGATACTCCTGATGAGGCAAGAGAGAGAAGCTTAGTGTCTCAAATACATAATTTCATCGTCAGACCAACAATCTACACTATACAGCATGAATGAAGCCATTGAAAACATTCAGGCTTAAATCAAATGCTCAGTGTTTCTCAATGTCTTTATCTGTGAGTCTGTAGTTACCATGACTTCCCTGTACCAAGGAAACAAGAAAATGCACATTGTCTCAAAATACACATAAAAGAAGCTAATGGGAGCATCTTTTAGTAGTTGCCCTCTGGTTTCTATTATAATTATATTTGAGCTAGCGAGCTTTATGTTAAAGCACATATTGATGTTAAGTTATGTTGTAACACATCTTTCTTGTAAATACCTCTTTCTTGGTAGGGTCGACTCCTGCAGGCAGGTCGTCTGCCATGCAGTTCACCAGCTTCTCTGCTAGGAAGACTGGTCGTGTAGATGGGGGCAGGACTCCCACTGAGTTATTTGAGTTGTTGGTCTGAGGGTTAGGCTTTATCATATCCTGCAACCCAAAAAAAAGTTTTGGTGGTTGATAATTGACATAATTAATGCAATTAAAATTCAGCCTTATTAGAAAAGAGTGATAAATGTTTTGATTGCCTTGCATAAAAGCAGTTAAAAAATCCTTCAATTGCTGGATGCTCACCAGCACCATCTGCTGCACAAATCAAATGTACACACAGTTTCAGGTGTCCCAAACAGTTTGATTATGCAGTTGCTAAAACACTGGAATAAAGTATGGTCAGAATTCAGGTTTCAAGATGGCTCTTACTTCTTCTTACCTACTCTAAACCCACTTTTCCCCCCTACATTTTAGTTGCGTCAAAATCTTCCCACTACCTAGGACTCCTCCAATCACATGATATTACCAGGATGAAGGCTTGCAAATACATCCTCTGAGATGCCACGTCTTTTCAGCCTGACTTGGACAGCTCAGTAAGCTTGGAGGAGAATGGCTGGCAAGCACTGCACTTGTAATAAGTGATGACCAATGACCATGAGTTCAAACTCCGATCTCCTGATGATCGGGCCAATATGTAGGGAGATGTGTTATTTGAGAGCCCCAGTTTGAGATTGTTTAACAACTCAGTGCAGTTTGAGGAAAATGTGTGATGGTTTAAACATGCATACTATTAGTTGTATAGGTTTCCATATCTGGTTTGCATCATAAGCTTTGTAGCTACATGGCAGAACTAAGGAAAGAAACTTTAGATGCCAAACATGTCTTAACTATATCTAGAGTAAGAGAAAATTTGTGTGCATATTTTTTTTAAAACTGTTTTTTTGAATAACTGTTTTAAAACCCACCACTGTAATCTGGATGACGTTAGTTGCATCTCCAAGCTCTGCCTTCATCTCTTCATAAGACTTTCCACCCTATGAAAGAAGAACCCATTTCAGTTTGGTTTGTTTGGTCCTATTAGATTTCAGTTTATATGACCAAATGAACTCCAAAGTCTATTAAAAGCAGTGCTTACACTCCACATGTGAGGGTCCCAGGCGTGGAACCAGCCGGTAAATGTAGGTGGCTCAAACCCTTGCTTGACTACTATGATGGGAGTATCTGGGTCTCTCCCCGCAGGGTGGGTTTTTAGGTACTCTAGGGCAGTGAACACAGCTTCCTTTTTCTCTGTCTCATTGGCTCCTTTTCCAATCCACAAGAAGACCTGGGAAATGTAGTATTATTTAGATACAGCCTTGCAGTCAAAGAACCTTAGCCTTATTTGCCTTACACTAATCAGCCATTGCATTAAAACCACGATTCTAATATGGTGTCAATTCCCCTCATGCTACCAAAACAGCTGAGACTGTGGTGCACAATGTGTTCTGATGCCTTTTTATCAGATTTGACCAGACTTGTTAGCCTTTACTCCCCATGTGCATCAGTGAGTGTCACTCTTGACAGGTGGTATTGAACAAGATAATAAGATGACCAAATGTTATCCTCTACTTCTGTCAGTGGTTTTAATGTTGTGGCTGATCAGTATATGTTCATGTATTAAAACATTATTCTGTCATTGTCAGACTGTAGATGAAAGCCAGAATGCTGGAAAAGAGGTTAATGCTGGTCCTCACCTGGTCCCAGATGTCCAGCAGCATGACATCATCTTCACTCAGATCATCCTGGTTAAAGTTTGAAATCTCACTCGCAGTAAATGTACCTGTCTTATTGGAGCATTCAAACAGGCGGGGACTAATCTGGACATTTTCCTCCTGCAGTCTGTGCATGAGAACAGAACATGATTCAGATTTAGGGAGATAGAGTTCTTTGTTTACTTACATATTTTATGTCTGGTATACTATGGCAGAGAAAGACGCAGTATACATTTGTTTTATGCTAATGATGATAATGATTTCACCTCTTTCCAGTGGCATACTGAGACTTCCCCCCCAGGTTCACCCAAAAGTCAGCAGGTTCCTGGCCCTCTGCTATGACCTGCTTCTCTCTCTTAGAGATAATGTCAGCAAGAGATTTGCCCATCTCTCTTTCATCCCCGCTGCAGCCCTGCATGAGAAAGAGAGTTCTGTAAACTTCTTGTCTCTATAGACAACTGAACGTTGTTGTTGCCACGTTGTAGGTGATAATTATTGCCATTATAAAGTAAGGTGTAAATATATTATATCATATGTTGATCTGTCTAAGCCAGGTGTGTCTAGCCTTATCTGAAAGAGGCAGCAATGCACCTGATTCCAATTGTTTAGTTGGTTAGCCTCAGTCTCAGTCAAATAACTGATCAAGTGTGCTCAAGCGTTGTCAAAACCTGCAGCCCCTCTGGGCCTTTGCAGATAAGATTGAACACCCCTGGCCTAGGCAAAATGAACCTCACTGGGCAGCTCTGTTGCACTGACACCAAAAATCTGGCTCCAGTGTTCCCCTTTATAGAGGAAAAGGATCATTTGTAACCTCTATCTCTTTGTAGATGCACACTAGAAAATGTGGTGTTAATCAGTTACTCCTTAGTGTAGGGGAGGGGGCAGCCAATCACAAAGCCCTGGGTGTAGCATAGTAGGTAATACAGCAGCTCTCAAAACAGCTGATTGGGGGTGAATTTCCCCATCTGAGTAAGCCCACCAAACAACACCAATCATTTAATTTACATATCTGTAACATTAATTAAAACTGAAAGTTTCTCTACATAAGAGCATATGGCAAATGTAAAACTGCCCCAGTTTTCCCCCTTTTATAGAAGATAATTTTATGTAGATTTATGCAAATGTTTTTTTGTATGTTAGTGGTAAGGGCAACCAGTTCCTTTCCCAGATCCAGGTTTCTTGTCCTCTGAATTCTGGTATTAACAAGTGAGGTGAGGTTCACACTGACCTTTCCATACCACAGGTAACAACAGCTAGCAGTGCTGAGCACAAATACATCATTGGAGTTGAGTGAGGAGGAGCGTGGAGGCACTTCAATGGCACGTGTGTTGAACTCATTGGAGCCATAAACATGAAACAGTCTTAATGCTTGCTGACCATAGGTGGAGTCTTCTTTGGAACTTCCCTCCTATGAACCAATCAAAGAGTACTCATGAGGTATGAGAAACATAAAGGTTTCATAACTTAACATCTAATGAACTTCTCAGTGTCACCATAGCAATTACAATACACTAGAATGCTATAAAATAATCCCTGCTTTGGGGCAGTTAAAAAGACCCACCTCATAAATCACCATCTTGCCCTTGAAAACTGCCATGAGGTGCATAGGTTCCTTCCCCATAGGCACGCGAACCTGCACTGGTTCTCCATTATACTTCTGGTCTAAAATGACTGCCTGGTATGCAGAAGCTGTCAGCTCTGCTGTGCTTGCATGGCGACCCTGGAAGACATCAGTACAAAGTACATTAGAATTCCTGTCTATATAGAAAACTGGCTGATGAGTTACTATAAAAATGACTGCTCTTCTATCAGAGGCTTGTTTTTTTTTGTGATCTAAATGCCACCTTGCTTAGCAGATGCGACAGTCACCCACATGCAGAAACAAAATGCACTTACTTGCCAAATGTACAAAATGTAATGCACCCTGCCGCTGACTTCATACTTGTAGAGGATAAGGTAGCAGTCACTACCGTAGAAGTGCCCCAACCATTTTCTGTCCACAGGGGCTAGTTCATTGTTCTCTATCCGCCATGTCTAGGAGAAGAAAAAGACAATTGCTTGTTTAATCTTCTTCTGGCTGAGCTTTAGACTAGGTCCTGCACACATGCTCTCTCTTGCAGCAACAGAGGGCGTTACTAGCATTGACATTAGTAAGGTAGTATGATGTCATTTGCAATGTTTAAGTGAGACAGTAGAGAGGCGACACCTACAAGGTAATACCATGGCTAGTATCCTGATACCAACACAGACAGTGATTTTAAAAGTCATTTTGTGAGCATTTATGGGTAATATTTCCACAGTAAAAAAAACAGTAAATGTGGACATCAAAAAATACACTTGAAAGCCTTTGCATTAGTATTAATAAACATTTACATTTACAGCATTTGGCAGACGCTCTTGCACAGAACAAAGTTCATGGTGCTTTCTAGTCTTCTTTATACCTCTGAGAGGGCGAGCTGTTTTCCGTGGTTTGATCATTGCAGATATGTAAACAGGAGATGGACCATTTTTGGCTTTGTAGGATCAGTTTTTTGAATCTGATGCAGGGATTCATAGGAAGCCAGTGACATAAACACAACATAATCTAACTTCAATAGATTAAATAAATGATCTGCCATTACAGAGCATTCCCTCCATCTCATCTGTGTACCTCTCCTGCACATTTACTAGCTATTGCTGTGTTTTTAGTATGGAATACACAGTGTGTTTACCGTAAGGTTGGATATTCAACTTGTGTCCTATATTCAGGAATTACTGTGGATGTGAAAATTCTTAAGGCTTTCATCTGCATTCAGTTTAAATACATAATATGCATCATCTGTACTGGCCCTCCTCAACAAGCTGCATTTGCAAATTAACTTTAAAGTTAAAGTCATAAACACCACATCCTGACAGTAAGATCACGGTACTCTGAACACACTGATCATAGTCAAAAAAGCAGCTTTTGATCTAATATCTTTTTTCTAAGCAGGTCGTGACTTAAAATGCCTTTTGGAAGTACATAAGCCAAGTGTCCAGCTTAGTCTTACAGCATGAATCACTATTATTTTGCTCATGAACTAGCCACACCAAATTGGTCCACAGACCTCTTTACAATCTCTACAGTTGTTGCCTAAACATTTTTATTTTTATTTTTAATTTAATTTTACTTAACTTTTTAAATTTTATTTTACAGCAGATGGATCTAATGAAATGACTTAATTACTTACCTCTGCTTCACCTGAGCCATCATCCACCATTTTCTGCTGAGCTGCTATGTCAGGCCTGGCATGCATTGAAGTGGCATCAAACTTCACTTGCTCAACCTTGGCTACAGATATAATTAAAAAGCACAGAAATAATATGGCTTGCATTAAAGGCTTCATAGAGAGCTCACAGTTATACTGATCAAATAATTTTCTGTGGGTTATTGCTGTCATACTGACCTATTTTGCCAGGGCTGTGTGTAGTGCCCATGCCAACTGTTTGGCCCTTTACTGCCCATTTCTGAAAAAGCTGCTTGAATACTGAGGACTCTGAGCCATCGTTCACTGTTTCCACATAGGTGGAAAGAGGATAGTTTTTTGCCTTTATGTATGCCTGAAGACAAAGAAGAAGGAATTAGCTATTTGTATCGTAAGTGTATGATAGATATAAAATTATACTTGCATATATTTGTTTCCACCATGCAAAAAGTATGGGAATGTAACAGGGTCCTTTTTGAAGGCAATGAGAAAAAACCTGTTTATCTCTCACCTCAGCCATGTTCAGTGATTCTGATCTTTCTCTCTTTGATGCCTTCCTGCCCTTCCAAATAAAGATCCGGATTCCACCTTGGTCCAGCAAAAAGCAGTCCTATCACAGGGATAAGACATCTGTTTGATGCTATGTGGCATAAATTCAGTTGCTCAGTTCATTGCTGTTTTAGATTGTTTGTTGTAGGGTGCTTTAACAGCACTTTCATAAAGCATATTTACATAATGAAGTTTCAAATCTGAGTCTGGACCGCTAATGATCATTTCAAGGGCACGCCCAAAAAGCACAAGTAAGAAACCTTTAAGCAGTTTTTTTTTGTATTTCTCTCAATATACTCCTGGGTGTCTGTTGCATGTCTGATGTCAACCCTGTGGTTCTTTTCTGTAGTTTTGCGCAATACATCATGATGATACTACTCGACACAAAGATGTGAGTAGATGTAGGTTTGTGATCTCTACTAGCTATTTTGTGTGAGCATGTTTACTTGAGGGAACCACACATTATAGTTTTTCTTTCTTCTTTCTCTGTCTTAATTTAATGTTGGTTCACACAACGTTAGCCCACAGAGCTAACGTTTGACTTTCATACCAGAGAACTGCTTCAAAGAACTTCATGTCAGTTTCAGTTCCTGCCAGTCAAAACTTATCTTGGAAGACAATCTTTCTGTTGTAGCTTTACAAGGCCCATGTTATTGATTACTCTTCCTTATCATACTGCTAATTATTTTATGAGTATTTCATCACGGATATGTTCCATTCAGTTGTGGATTGGTGGAAAATTCCTCTGCAACTTTGCATGTATGTACGGCTTGATATTTGACTTTTGTATTGCAATACTGCCTCCATTATCAGCACAGCCTTTGCATAGAGATGTTTCCTTTTTGAGCACTGCAAGTGCTATAAACTGTACACCGTATAACTGAGAAATATTCATACATAGGCATTTGCCATTATAAACCCAGATTTCAGGGCTTCTGAGTGGTGCAATGGGGTGGGGGTTGTGTCTGATTTTTTTTCTGAGATACATAATCGAATCTTTATTTTCTTGGTCATAGTTTGTTACCACATATCAGTTACCACATGCAGAGTTCTCCCATGTTACAATATGTTATTTGCTAAATATCCGTTGTATCCGCCGCTTGCATGTGCAGTTAAATGTTGACGATCCTTAGAGGTTTGAGCTAGTCATGTTGGTTATGTGAGTGAAGACCAGTGAAGCATACACAAAGTTATTTTTTGTTTTATAGACGTGACTATCTGAAGTGTTGCTGTCAGGTTTTTTTTTTTATTTTTACATATTTAGAGGTGTGCCCTGCATTCAAGCATATTTAGCACCCTTACAATGATTCAGGAGCAACATTTTCAAATATATTCATCTTCGTATGGCTCAGTAATATGTCTCAGTAGGACTGATCATTATGGTCAGTTTGGCAATATTTAAACTTATACATTTTCTCTCAATGTGCTTTTCTGAGAACAATGGGTAACTGCATGTTTCATCACAAATAGACCATCAGTGCTGTTTAACTGGATTTAGTGCAGTACCTTGTGTAAACTGCTGAATAAAAATCCTTTTTTTAGTTTCTTACCTCTTGAACCAGCATATCTTGTGTTAAAGGCTTTACTGCCACTTCCTTCACCACAAGGCTGCCTGAAGCATCTGAAATACTGTACAGAACATGTGGATATTTGAGTGCTTGCATTTCACACTGGTCGTAGTGAGTAATTAGTCTGGCTGTGGATACCTGTACAATTTTAAAATGACCTTACTGAAAAAGTTTTATGCTAGACTTCAGCTTCTCGTCGACCACCTCATCTGGAATGGCTTCTTTGATTTCTTTTCTTTCTCCCAAGGCCTGAAACAGTAGTTTCATGGCCTCTTCAGAGGACTTCTCATCATCTCCCTCCACCACAGTTATCTGGGCACGGCCCCCTCTCTCTCTGTCACGAATGTCCTTTGCCAAATTCATCCCCTGTAAGAACAGCAGTCATTAGAGCTTAGCCAATGTCAATGTCAATATCATGTAGTCTTAAGGCCTAAGCTTGTTTTCTGACACATACAAGACTGAACATGGCATTCCTGACACACTCGTGCTTGTACACGTCTAATGGCTGTAATGTTATTTCTGAAAAACTGTGATTGTTAACCTTTAGTCTCTCCATGCGATTGCTCTCAGGGCCATTCCACTGAATAATAAGGTTCCCAAGGTCCAACAGGAACACGTCGCCTTTGTTGAAGCTGCTCCAGCTCATATCCACCTAAGCATTGAGTCAAGTCAGTTTTAACAGATTGGTCTCCAATGCCTTCTTACTTTATATCTAGACTGACACTTTTAAATTAGAAGACACACAGACCTATGCAAAAGTGTCAGCACCCCCAATTATTTTATATATTATTTATTTTATATATTATATATATACATACATGTGTGTGTGTTAAAATCTGCAAATTTTACTTTCTTGTTTTCTGATTATCTACTTAACATATTGAACAAAAAGGAAACAATATGTCACATAACTTGCATATATGCAAAATATCTGCAATATTTTTAAAGCAAATAAACAGTAATTGCGCATTCATTATATGGCAAAAGTGTTTACTGTAGAGGACAGGCATCTCCAGAGGGGAGCTTTATGTGCTCAAGCAAACAGCCCTAGTGGCTTTTAGGCAAGGCTGGTGCTCCCTGTCTACAAAAACTTTTGTTTTGTTTTGTGCCAACTCACCTCTTTTTGTAGACAAAGGTTTTACATTACATATCCTACCCCTCTGGTTGATAACTTTTTGATATCCACTGTGCCAGTTGTGATTTTAAAGATTTGCATGCAATAGAATGTAGTGTAATGTACCAACTTATAATAATAATAATAATAATAATTATTATTATTATTATTATTATTATTATTACTATTACTATTGTATAATAAAGGACAACATAGCATATAAGTGTTCAGTCGAAAGACAAGAAAAGCATGCATAAATATAATGTAAAGTTCATGTTCATGTTACTGTGGGAAGGGGGGGTGGCAGTGTATCTGGTGGTCTGCTGTATCTACTCTGTGACCCACTTTTGGTATTTAAATTACAGTCTTGTTGTGGTTGTAGTTTTTCTCACCTCTCCTGCAACAACATGCTTCTTGCCCTTGACGTGCAGCAGTCTCCGGACATTGTATGTGTTGGTTTCCACTTGTTTCATCCCTGAAGCTACACCGCCTTTTTTGTAACTGTAGTAAATATAGATTAATAGTGTTTCTTAGCATGTCTTCTGACAAGTAAATAATATGCCTGCTATTTGAATACTCCTAGTGGTGTAAATGCAGAAGTCAGGCAAGTGGTTTTTGAACTTCCTCAGGAAAGCAGCTATTTTGATCATGGCAGATGTTGCAATACCAGTACTTGATGACAAGGCTACTCAGTGGAGCTAAAATACTCAGAAGTCAAGACCTCTGAGCAGAGTGTACAATTTGCCCAAATGTTCTCCAGACACCCCTTTTACTGGTGGGATCCAGACCTAATCATTCAGCATTAGTACTTTACCTCACTTATGCACTTGTAGCTGAATGCAATCATGTTCTCACAGCAATGTACAAACATCTAGTGTATTTACACATCTGGGAAGGCTTTACACTAGATGTTGGAACATTGCTGCAAGGATTTGACTGCATTCAGCTACAACAGCATGAGTGAGGTTAGGTATTTTGCAGCAAAGAGGAAACAAGCTCTTTATTAATACTATACATTTTTCCTCTTAATAAATGTTAAATGATAAGGTGTCTGCTAACATTTGGACATAGAGTTTACAATTGTACCCACCAGTCAAAATGTAAAAAGTAATAATCCATAAAACTGTCTAAAAAGTTTTTACATGATGCCATTTTTGAAGTATCCTTGGAAGGTGGGGCTCTCATGGCCCTGGGTCTCCCGATGCTGCACTGCCACTCCCCCTAAGTGCTCGTCCATCATGACTGTGTATATAGCAGCCGCCCCCTGCTCATCCACGGATGTTGAGTTGCCCAACCAAAAATGTATGTCATAGACGAAGGAGCTGCTGGTCTTTTGCGTCTGCCAGAACAGGGAGTTACATTGAGCATATTGAACACTGTCAATGATGCATGACTTTTATTGTGGATTTAATATTAGTTAGTAAAATGTCACCACGTGACTAATATATTACAGAAAACACTTACATATAGTATTATATAGCTGTCTCCCTCATAAAACTGACCATATGTTTTAGGTGGGCAGGGCACCAGTTCCATGTTCTGATTGTGATAAAACAGGTCTGATAAGAGGCATGTTAATGGATTCACAATGAGAGAAAAAATGTAACATTATCTTCATGATATGAGTAGTGCTTTAACTCAAATGTGAGGACATCATTAAGCTGTGCACTCTCAACCCTCACCTCCACTCTCCATATCTGCAGTCCTGGTGTGGTTTTATTGAGGACTTTTGGGACTTCGGTCTTTACTTCGACTTGTGGCATGATGCCAGCTTCAGAATCTGCAATCTACCTTGATGGATTGGAGATAAAAGATAACACACACACAAAAAGACTCAGTTTAAGGAAAAGCCTCTGTAAGTAGTACATTACTGAACAGTTTTTCATGTCACAACCTTACAAACCTCACCGAAGTCTGAAAAATTGGCCCTATATCTTTATCACCCCAAAAATGCTGCTTCCAATATTTTTCTTATCTTTAACATAGTATTCCACAGATTTTTTTCCTCTTTTATCTTTTATTTTTTTTATTTCTTGTATTTTTCAGGTTCAGAGTAAAGTTCTCTCCACTGTTGGTCCTGAATGAATGACTTTTCTCCTACAATGCTTTCTCTAGGTTATCTAAGGTTAAAGGTGGGTGTAGTTTATATGAGGGATTTTCTACTCAAAGCAGGTAAGAGTTCAGATTTCACTAACTCTTCTTCAGAAATACGAGGGCCTCTATTTAACACGCTGTGTGTTACTTTAACTTGAGTGTCAATATGGGAGCCAGAAATGGTTTTTAGTGTGAAGAACCAATTTTGGTACTCTAAAAATATTTTAATGTACATAAAACCATCTTTGTTAATGAGATATGTGAGCACAAGAAAATTATTTAAAATTTAAAAATCGTTCTTAGAAGAACCCATACATTTGTGTAAAACCTTTACATTATGTGCTTGTTCTTTATATATTTTAAAGATTCTTTTTAGAGTAAGACTTTCTCTTTATAATTGCAATATAAATGCTTAAATGGTCACTCAATGGCATTGTTCAAAGAACACTTTGGTATTTTTGCAAGTGTAAAAGCCTTAGTAAACAACTTGATGCGACAAAGACTTTGCAAGAAAGGCTGAGTTTTTAAAGAACTATGTCAAAGGTTTGTTCCGGCTTGGCTCTAATAATAGAAGACTTATAATAGAAGTAAAACACAGCAGAGTTTGACATGACTCATACCAGACGTGTTTTTATTAATACCAAGCATTTACCATTCTTAGCAGTAATTTCTACAGTGGCTTTTGAGGCCTCTAGCAGTTTGTATTATCAGTACTTCTGTTTTTTATTCTATTTTTTCAGTATTGAATCATGCATTTCCATCTGGTCAGACTGATGCTCATGGTTATGCTCAAATATTTGATCATCAAATGTAGTTCTATGAATGTTATTTCTGATTTACATTCAGTTACTGTTCCAGAATCACAGTGACATTTTGAAAAATAGGGATAGAAGGATCTTTGCGGAAAGATTCTTGTAACTTCTCTTACATTTCTTGCAGGACCCTTGCTGTAATTATGACTTCAGCAGATTATGAAACATTGTAGTGGATCATTTTGTCAAAACCAAAACAGTATTAATAGGAAAGACAGTGCTCAAGAATAAATTAAATATACTCCCCTGCAGTTTATATTTGTTTACTGGGGGAGTTTGTAAATGTTCCACAGGAAGTGTGGTTTATGATAAGCCAACAGCTGTAAAGCATTGTCATACTGTGTTTGTTTAATTCGTCTCTTGTGTTCCCACACTACCCAGATGCTTCAATACGCTGTGGCTTATGTGTTTAGCAAGAGTTAAATTAATCAGGCCTTTACTGTAGCCTCAGCCTCTGTTCAGAGCAGTCTACTCCCCCCCAGCCCTAGGCCTCAAAACCACATGACCAACACCCATTCGATTTGGCTTTGTTACACCAACCATACTCATGTGCTGTTTTCTGCCGAAGGTCGGAACAGTTGAGTAAGACATATTGGTAACACTTGGGTAGATCTGAATCAGTCTGCTCACCCTTACTTAGTAACTATCACCTGCCTTATAACCTCAAAGGCAGCAAAGGTTAGTTAGATTGAGGTTAGTTTATGGTATCGGGCTCTGAAACCTGTAATGTCATGGTATTGTACAGTCTTAAAGCTAAAAGCTGACCAAAAACACAACCAGACGAAGGGTGTGGCAAATCTAAAGGGGAAGTTCTTCCTACAATAACACTGAACACTCACAAAGTACATTTAGAATGTGTGTCCAAAAGATATATGTTGGGTTAAAAGGTCATCACAGCATTTCTTACATTTTTAACCCAATTCAATCAATGATGGTGTACTGTAGAGCAACTTACTGACTTATATTCTTAACAGTGGGGACCAAAGATCAGCTATAATATGAAAGCAGGCATTTGATATGCCAACCATTAATATGTGTTGTTTCAAGTGTTATGTGTGATGTTGAATAAGTTGTGTTAAATCTGATAAAACGTTTTCTTTGAGTATTAACTTGCCTTACAACACCCTGCAGAAACCGTTCTCCCAAGAACATTGAAATAAATAATTATAACAATAAATATTAGGCTACAACCCTGTCTGTATCATAAAACAATGTCTCAAACCATTTGTAAGCATTTCAAATTATAATTGTCTGTAAGGTAGCTTTTTTTTATTGGTAAGATAGCATTTAGAAGCATTAAACACTGGCATATTTCACATCAAATTACTTGTGTATTAATGGTTTAATTATGCTGAAACTTGGAAGAATCATAGAATTCCTATTTAATGCAAGTCACATTTACTCTCATTTTATACAGCATCATAGTCGAACACCACTAGATGCTGAAGCTGTTTTCACAATCACGTTTTTTGCACCAAGCAATAGTAGAGAGATTATGTTAAGCTATATCTGTTTATGATTTTAACATTTGACACATGCTGACTGAAGTATCTATGTGCCTGAAACCTTCAGTCTCATAAGACTGAGTCATCAGTGGACAGTTGAGCTTGAGTTGGGATTGGATGACTCGCTCTATAAAGGGAGGGCCAAAGCTGTTGAAGGACAGAGGATGTACTTGGCTCCCCTTGGCACACTCTGTACTAACAATAAAAACGAGCAAAGTTTTTCCTCTCTAGAGCGTACACTGCATTGACTTAGCAATCTCAGACCTAATGTTTTAGGGTATCATTTCTTCCTTGATTCACCTAAAACATTATCCCCAGCAAACAAATCTATTAATATTACTTCATGGTGCTGAATGGTGTTTGCATAGCTGTGTGTGCTTGTGTGAGTGTCAGGGTAAAAAGTGCATGTGTTGCATGATTACGTAAGCTGGTCTGATTGAGCCTCGTGAGACGTAAATGCTAGTTATGCCACCTACTTGTCATTCCATCTTATTGTCTCTTCCATAGCCGTTCACCTTTCCTGTCTCCAGACCAATCTTTCTAGACCACTCCCTGAGATTCTGGGGCTCGAAAAATTCAGTTGAAATCCAAAGCACAAGCCTTTAGCTCATTATATTATATTATAGCCTGTGATATTATTTTATAATTATATAATTATGCCTATATTATGATTTATAAGCTGTTATGGGGATAAAATCTTGTATAAAGACACAGATAAGATTTAAAGTAGCTTTCTTTGATTAAATTTAAAATTCATACAATTGAGAATAGCCACACCCTTAGTGAAGAGCACATAGTGAAAAGATGATTGAGTCAAAACGCTGTAATTTTTAAATGTTACTAATTTGAAAACACCAGGTGCCCATTATACTGTTGATTTTGTGACAAATGGATTTTAAGAAATGTTATGAAATTGTTTAAGTCTTGTTACAGTACCTCACATTAAGAGTTTTCCCTGTGGAGTTACCATTTTGTAGGCGTTACGACAGTGAGTATGACCGGGCCTAGCAATAATGGTTACTTCATGCTTGCAAGTGCCATCATGACTTTTGTCTCAGCCATTCACAGCATGCAAATGTTCATGACATTTTTCTAAACCCAGACTAAACAATGCTTAACTCTACATACACAGGTGCTTGGTTGTGCATATTGCACAAGATTCATGGTATATTTGTATCACCCAGGTCTATTAATCTCCTTAACTCTCACGGTGCATCATCATTTTTACTGACACTGAAAAATTTGTTGCAGTTCCTGGAAATAAAGGCTTTACATTCAAATAGAATAATTTAACATTTAAAAGAGCACCATGCGGAGACACTTACCTAACGAGAGAGGAGCTGTATGGAGATACGGGACTGAACAGATGGCGCCGGAGTGTCCGTAACGCTCACTCCCTGGTTTACAGCACCTGCACTTTGCCTCTCGCCCAGGCTGTTTTTCACCAACCACTCAGGGCCATGCTGGCCTTTTATGGCAAGGCTAGGGGATGTGCATACAGGTGTGTGTGGCATTATCTGCATGACGGGTATTAGCTATCAGCCTCAACCTCCCTTGTACATCTCTATTAGCGAAAGACATGCAGATAGAACCACCCACACCTCACATACAGGGTGTTCTGATTGTACTGAAAAAGGGATGCACTGAATTGATTTGAGTCAAATGTGTTTATAATTTCTGCATTAATTAATTATTTAAAAAATATTCTCCAAAGCAAGAGAGTAGATATTTTATTGTAACAGTGTATACACTTGAGTCAAGTTATTAGTTGCTGTTTGAGCAAATGATGGGTATCTACATAATGGAATCTACAGCTAAAGTAAAAACATTTAGAATCAGTTTTATTGGCCAAGTATGCTCATACACAGAAGGAATATATTTCTTCAATCATGATAAAAATGTGAATGTGAGATGTTTTTCAAAAGATTTTGGATAATTTCGATTCATCCATTCTTTGTGAAAGTTTTAAAAAAATGTAAAAGGCAAATTTCCAAATTATATTATGTGATTTATAATTGATCGATTTATTTCAAGAGATTTCATAGAACATTCATAAGCTTAAAGTTGTAAAATGCTCCCGTACTACACTTATGTTCATGCTAGCCTCACGTGATAAACTCTGAACCTCTCGCTGGGTCCAGATTTCTCTCCCTTACTCTCACAACTACATTACATTAGTTTCATACTCCATCCATTTTCTAAACCGCTTCTTCCGTTTCTGGGTCACGGGGAAGCTGGAGCCAATCCCAGCTGACTGCAGGCCTAAGGCAGGGTACACCCAGGACAGGAGGCCAACCCATCGCAGGGCAACACATAGACAGACAACCAGTCATACACACATTCACACCTATGGGCAATTTAGAGCATCCAATCAACCTACTGCAGCCTTTGGACAGTGGGAGGAAACCGGAGCGTCCAGAGGAAACCCACGTGAGCAAAAGGAGAGCTTGCATACTCAGCACACAGAAAGGCACCCCTGGGCGACCCAGGGCTCAAACCCAGGACCTTCTCGCTGTGAGGTGACAGCGCTAACCACTGCACCACCATGCCGCCTAGTTTCATAGTAGTTACTTAATAATTCATGGTAGTTCGTGATTAATAAGCTTTAAAATTATAAAATGAACAACATACTTTATATACCAATATACTACGAATCAGAATCAGATTTTAAAAAAAACCTTGGGCAAACTGGAATGTATAAATATTTAACCCTTTCATCTGTGGCTTTACTTTCTCTTTATCTTTTTTCGTCTCATATATTCAGCCTAGTCATATGACTGTGTGTGTGTCCCTCATTACATTTTTAACAACAATGTTACATAAATTCTAGAATAAATGTTGCAGAATGGGAGAGTGCATTATATTTTAAATCATTTATTTATTATGTTTCTCAAGGCATAAACTCTCCACAAACAACCAGAATAATCTGGCACACTGTAACACAGCCTGCAAACACCCCAGATGATGGAACTGAGCAACAGCTTCCAGACTCCATGCAACAGTGAAGAGATTGGAGCTTCAGAGTGGGAAACAGACCGTCAAAAGTGGTTTGTTAGATTTCCTGGCTCTCCTAATGGCCTCAGCTTTTGTTTAGCTTAACTCATGCAGCAACTCAACACTGTGAATAACCTCGCTGATGAGAGCTGCATGGGAAAGTCCAGACCAATGCTTCTGATTTATGACTCACAATGTACTCTGCAACCTCTGACCCTACCACACTCACATATATGCATATCCTTCCAATGCTGTAGTACCAAAGTTTATAACATCTCAACCTGATAATTACTCATACCTACATAGTCTGCCACCAGTGCTCTAATTACACTCAAGGCATGTATTCTCCATACACCACTGGACCTCCTCAGTTCAACAGTAAGTGACTTCCAACATTGTTTTACCCACAGCAATGTAAGGACAAAAATAATGTTCCTACCTGCTTCTGGCACTGTGTATCTGTGTGTACGTCTCCTTGGTAGCAGAAAGTCAGGCTGTCTCACCCTCTGAACTTCAGCCTCCAGTACTGTGCCTCGCCTCTTCTGATCCTCACACTCATTAACCAGCTCTGCCTGGGGAGAGAGAGGGAGTGTGCAGGGCTCCACGTGGCCAAGTTTCACCCACCATCGCCCCAGCGACCCTCACCCCCTACTCTCTTATATAATCCTCAACACCCGTTAGCTCCATGCTCTGTTCTTATGCACATGAAAATGATGTTGTTGTCCAAAGAATACCATGAATCTCAATTTTTAAAAAGATTTTTATTATTCTGCATCATTTAAACACAGTGGTTGCACTTTACATTGAAACGTTCATGATGAATGAACCAGTAAAAATGTTCCAAAGTTCCAAACTGTTTAGAATAACTTGCATTAGAAATAAGAAATATTTTTGCATTCCCCTATAAAGTACATTTTTTTGCACAGCAGTTGTGTTACTTTGGACTGACTTTATTTAAATGCCTATAATTAGGTTTTAAATATTATAACTGAATAATATGGATATAAGTAGATAAGATGTGACAAATATTATTTCATTTTATTTTTAATTATTGAACGTAATGGAACACATTAGAATAAAGTAAATACATACAAGCTGCTTAGCATTTGTGGCATTAGAAAAACATCACATCAAGTATCTGTTACATGTGAAATATTTATTATTTGGATGCATATTTCTATTTTACAGGAATATACACACATAACCATAAGAACAGTAGTATAGTAAAGACTCAATGTAGAATAGCAGTTAAACAAAGTTAATTGTTCTCAAATGTTACAAATCTTTGAAAATGTAATAAGAGATCAGAGAATATGATAAGCAATACTTTTGAAACCCTTTGAGTCTTTGAGGTAATTATGCGCTACACAATGCTAACTACCTGGCTCAGGTGTTGAATAAGAGCACTGATTAGCCATCTGATAAGATGGCACAAACATGTGAACTGGATTGGTAACATGTTACAGCACGCATAGTGTACAGTCATGTGAAAACATAAGTACATGCCATGTAAATTGCTGATTTTTTCAATATAGTGAACAAGCAAACAATTTACCCTCTTTGACACAATGCCTACAGATAAAGTTGATTTAACACGTAATTAACATTTTCATTACTTAAAGCAGTCAAATGTTAGATGGAACCAATCTGAGTTAATGCTGACAGCTAGGGTCTGGTGTTTTTTGCTATTAAACTGTATAGTGTCATCATGCAAAAAGAACCTGTCCGGGAAAAGGTTGTGGATGCCTATGAGTCCAGCAAGAGATTAAAAAAGAATTCTAAATCAATAAAAAAATAAATCTTTTAACGGCAAAACAGTGTACCAAATAACATATAGGCAAAGACCAGGCCTTTTGAAATTATATAAATAGAGTATTTTGGCCACAGTAACAGTACACATGTGGCATAAAACAGAGAAGAATCCCACTGTGAAGCATGGTGGTGGAAATGTTGAGGTGGACACCATGCAGTTAGTGATTCATCTAAGAATTCTAAACCAAAGTATTAGTCATAAAGATAAAGGAGAGTTTCTATTGCACCACTGGAATGTTGTGTGAGATTTGAAAAGGACAGTACATGCAAGAAAAACACTTTCAATGTCTTGAACTCAACTGAAGGCTTTTTGCATGGAAAAGTAGTCAAACATTTCAAGCAGGTGTCAGAGACTGGTGTATAATTATCCAAATTATCCTGCAAAAAGTGGGTGTATGCACTTTCACCACAAAGAAATGTTACATATTTTGATACTTATCCATTTTGTCACCTTTATCTGTGGGTATATGTATTAAAGAGGATGAAATGTTTGCTTTTTAAATATGCTTAAAAAAATCAGCAATTTCCTTGGTGAGTTCTTTTTTTTCACATGACAGTATGAGGGGTAGGCTTGTTGTAAATAATACTGTTTTCCTTCAGTTCTCCTCTGCTGCCTTAAGAATCTCCAGTAAATGTTGGATTTGCAACAGTAGTTGTTGCTTTTTGGAACAGTGGATTGTCTCCCTGTAAAGAGAAGTGAGCTCAGTGAAATGCCCAATATAAAGCACAATAGCAGATTTCAGTGTAAACAACAAATAAATAATTGAAACTATAAAACCTGTATACAAAATAACTTTAACACAAAAACAAATTACAATCCAAATAGCTTCTTTACTCCACATTATTGCCTTTACTCAACATTGTTTTAAAAAAGCAATGCTCTCAATCCATGGGAGCTCACCCACTAGCATCTAATGTTAACCTTAATGTTTTTCTCAGACCCAAAAAAGTTAAAATAAATAAATTATGTTCTGTAAGATCAATTTCTGACCATGGATGTGATAAATAGAGGGAAATAAATAGACATCTGGAATATTTGGGTAGTGGTGATGGAAGCTAACTGGTCAGGTATGGTGCGAAACTAGTTCTTTCTATAAGTCATGAGTGTATAGATTTGACAGGCTTTATACCAATCAGCCATAACATTACAACCACCTGTCTAATTTTGTGTAGCCCTCCCCATGCTATCAAAACAGCTCTGACCTGTGGACCCCACAAGGCTGCTGTGACATGTTGTGGTATCTAGCACCAAAATGTTAGTGGCAGATCATTTAAGTCCTGTAAGTGAAAGTGACTATTTGTCATTGCGAACACACTCAAGCACCACAACGAAATGCAACCTCTGCATTTTACCCATCACACGTGCACACATGGAGCAGCGATCAGCTATCAACAGCGCCCGGGGAGCAGTGTAGAAGGACTGAGACTCGAACCTGAGACCTTTAGGTCTCAAAGGCAGTGTCCTAACCACTAGGCCACCACTGCCCACAATGTGGGGCCACCATTGATCAGATTAGTTGTCCAGCACACCCCACAGATGCTTGGCCATTCCTGAACAGTTTCTGTATTATGACAGGGTGCATTAACCTACTAAAAGTGGCCACTGCCATTAGAGAATATCATTGCCATGAAGGGGTGTATTGATTTGGAATAATTTTTAGGGAGCTGATATATGTCAAAGTAACCTCCACATGAATTTCACAGCAGGACATTGCCCAGAACATCACAACTCCTCCTCCTTGCTGTCTTTTTCTCATAGTTCATTCTGATGTTGTTTCTTCCCCAGTTAGAGATTCACATGTCCACATTGACATAAAAGAAAATGTGATTAATCAGACCAGGCCGCCTTCTTTCATTGTTCTGCTGTCCAGTTACTCAAATGTCCATTTTAGGCACTTTTGGAAAAGGACAGGGATCAGCATGAGGATTTTGACTGGTCTGCATCTATCCATACACAGCCTGCTGTGTACATTTTCTACCACAGTCAGTATTGCATTTTTCCAGCAGTTTGTGCTACATTGAGTTCTTCTGTGGAATTGGAATAGATGCACTAGCCTTTGCTCCACTACAGGCATCGACAGCCTTAGGTGTCCCTGACCTTGTTACTGGTTCACCGATTGTCATACACTGGAACTGGAAACACGTCACAAGACCTCATGACAATTTGACCCTTGTCAAAGTGGTTCAGATCCTTATGCTCACCCATCTTTCCTGCTTCCAACATACTGACTTCAAGAACTGACTGTTCACATGCTGCCTAGTATATCCTACCCATTGACAGGCGCCATTCCAATGAGATAATCAGTTTTATTCACTTCACCTGTCAGTGGTTTTGTTTGGCTGATTGGTGTACGAGGGGCCCAATAACAACTTTAAAGAGCAAGTACTTATGTTGTTACCTCCACAGCGCATGCATAGTTACATATAATACTCATATATTTTAGAAACTACTAAAGTTTGAAGCATGTCTGAGAAAGGATTAATCAGAGCTAGAAGAAAAGGGTACATACAGCTGCCCATTTACTGCGTTGCTGCTCCTTTTGAAACCTCTTCCATTCCTTCAGGTCTTTAAGGTAGATGAAACCCTTGATCAGCAGGAGCATTAGGAGTCCAATCAGTGCCACAGCAGCCAGGGATCCCCCGACGATAGCTACTACATTTGGCCCCTCGGGACATTCTAAGAAACAAAATGCATGGATTCCAAATCTCAGCATATTTGCCTTCTAAGTAGTGTAGATACTTATATGTACTTTATTTTAATTTTAAAAGCCCCTGAAGTATACAGCTGCATCTCACTATAATCACTAGGTAATATTAAAACATAATCTGTTTGACTTTATAACCTTATTAACCCTATAACAATTGTGACTGTGAATTCAAACCACACACTAGATTTATCACAATTCCCTGCATCTTTCTTTCAAAACTTTCGATTTTCATTAAAGAGCTTTACGGCAACTGTTCTTAACTCATTCAAACTTAAGCATGTATTTAACAGAATAAAAACATTTGTCAGTTTGTGTTAAACAACCACTCACCCAAAGAATTAGGCTACGCCATATTATTCGTATTAGACCACAAAGTCAAAGGAATTAAATAAGTCCGCATATCCTGGATAATTAATATCCTGTTGAGCTATTACTTTCTCAGTCTTACCTCTGTCCTTGAGGATTTTGACAAAATACTCGTCAAAACCATTTTGCTCAGTCATTGTGAAGGACATCCAGCAGCCGGCATGGTCTTTGACTCGACAGTCACTTTTGACAAGTTTCTCCACTGTTGAAGCTTGAAGATGGGAGCAGGTACTTGAGCAGTTTTTCTCAAACGGCCCTGTCCCAAAGCCCAGGCATTCAATACAGTTCCTGAAGTGTGGCATGGGGATATGGATATTAGATTATAATGATGGTACTACATGGAGCTTTCTCAATGAATGAATGAATGAATGAGTGAGTATTTCAGTTACCCAGATTCTTGGCATGGCAGCCGGCAAGTGTGACAGGTTTCACATTTGGGTGCCTTGTATCCCCTCTCGCAAATACACTGATTGCACTCACATCTGCCCCGTCCATGGCATACAGTTCCATTTTTGGTCTTGCAACCGTCAGTTGATCTCCTGCAATGACAGGCTGTTCCTTCAAAGCCGTCTTTGCATGCACATTTGCCACACTTGCAATCACCATTACCTGAGGAGAGGTCATAAACCCATCGTGAGCACATGCTTAAACCTCTGTCTGTAAAATCACCTTGCATTTGCCTGGCTGTGTTTATTACCTCCGCACAGTTTGTTCTGGTACTTCTCACAATGTTCATCATCACATTCACAGTGAGGTCCGTAGTAAGAATTGCCTCCCTCAGTCAGGTGACACTTACACACCCCACACTCACAGTCTCCACGTCCTTCACACTCTGTGCCATTGTCTTTACGACACTGTGCTCTCAATGTGGCCTCGTCCTTCTGGCCCAAGCTACACTCACACCTCTGTCCAAGGAATCCTGAATCACAACTGTGATGAGAGTGAACAAAGCATTATCACACACAATTTGTGTCGTCTAGTTCTGGTTTAGATTATGTGACTCGAAAAAAGGTTTAAACAACAACTGAGCAACATCAGGGCATCTTCTTGTACCTGCAGGTTCCACAGGTGATTGTGCCATGTTTATTACAGTGCTCATGTTGGGGTTGTGGCTTGTCATCACACTCGCACTTGCATCGTGTTGTTACGTTAATTTTCAGTTTTTCATTGAAGCCCAAAGGTCCTATGTTGAAGGTCTTGAAGTCTGTACATTTTGAGGCTGTAACAGTCACTTTGAACTTCACCTGGAGAGCATATCAAAGCATTAAAATGATACACTGTACACATAATTTGGTGTTTAAACTTACAAAGTGATTTTCTAGGCTACATTAACATTTTAATTTAGCTGAACTTCAAATGCTAACAGAACTCAAAATTATTATTTTTTAAAGTTTGTAAAGTAATTATAAGTATAGTTTTAAGTATAAGCACATTTTTAACATTGTTTTTCAGATATATTTTATGATGATTACCATAAACCATATATGTATGAAAACATAATGAGTTAAGAGGTTCAACAGTGTTTTCTACACTTTTTTATATTACACTTTTCATAGTTTTTAGCAGTAGTTAAGCAAAAAACAGTGCAAAGTAACACAACAAGGCTAAGACCTCATTAATTTCATTAAGTGTATAATTATGCCACTTCTCACAATCATTTAAATGTTTCCCTCCTGCTATTTCATGATGCTTTAACTAGCAGAGGTTATTTGGTATGATTTACCAATTTTTGGAAGTACAGTAGGCCATTTTATATCGGATATATACAATATATATTCATAAGGGTCACATAAAACTTTACCTGAACCCTGCTACATAATAACCCTAACCCTAACCCTAACCCTAACTGTATAAGCATGTAATGGCATATTTCATATGCTATCTTGAGTTTTTTTTACAACAGCATGACAGATGCTACAGGTTTTTACTTTAAATTAGCATGTGACAAATTGTCATGACATTAGGGATTACATAAGGATACATACATAAAGACTGAAAGTTTGTGAAACCTTTAGAATTACCTATGCATAAAATGACCTAAAACATCATCATATTTCTACAGAAATCCTAAAAGTAGGTAAACAAAACCCAGTTAAACAAATGAGACAAAAATAATATACTTGGTCATTTATTTATTGAGGAAAATGCCCCAATGCTACATTTCTGTTGGTAGCAAATATATGTGAATCTCTAATATTGGTAGTTAACTTGTTGCTGAAAATAGAATCAGAGGTGTCAAGGGAAACATTGGTTACAGTTATTACTGCAGGATGCTTATAGCAAGGTTTTGCCACTCACAGATATGAAATATTAGTTTATTTTCCTCAGTAAATAAATGGCTTTAGGCCACATTTATGTTGAAATATTGAAAATTCTAAATTCACAAACATTCAAGCACCACTTTGATTATCAGTTAACCAAATTAGTTTTGTCTTAATTGTAATAGATCATTTTTGCTTTCCGTGTTGAGTGACATGACCCTACCTCTTGCCCAATGTTGACATTATTGCAGATTCCCCTTTCACTAGACATCTGCCCTCCTTCACAGTTTGATGTGTATGTTACTGTTATGTCTTCTGGGAGGTTATCATGGGTCACAATTATGTTGGAGGACAGTTTCTGTAAAAAGCAAAATTATTGTTGGATAAACTTCACTTTTAGAGGTTCTATAGTAAGCAATCAATTTTGTGTAGTGTTCACACAAATAAGTTTGTATAAAATACTACTACTACAACTACTACT
>JBBPDA010000004.1:339625-361101 GCA_037974385.1 Arnoldichthys spilopterus | reverse complement strand
ACTACTACAACTACTACTACAACTACTACTGCTACTACAACTACTACTACAACTACTACTGCTACTACAACTACTACTACAACTACCACTACAACTACTACTACAACTACTACTACAACTACTACTGCTACTACAACTACTACTACAACTACTACTGCTACTACAACTACTACCACAACTACCACTACAACTACTACTACTACTACTACTACTACTACTACTACTACTACTACTACTACTACTAATAATAATAATAATAATAATCATAATCATAATCATAATAAAACCTTACATTGTATGCATCCACAATTAGTTTTATGACATTGCTTGAATCAGCACTTAGTACTCCAACATCGGATTTGGGAATCAGCTCGCTCAGTTTCTGTAAAATAAAACACTGTTATACACTTTTAGGAAAAAGAGTGTACAAACAACATAAATGTAGCCTCAGCTGTTAAAACAATGGTCCAGAAAAGTACAAATGTGAACCATACATAATTGATAAATGTACAGTACATTCACTTTCCCAGGACAAATGGGAGTACTTTGTTCATGTCTTTTAAACAGAAAATAAAGAGCCTGGAGTCAATAAAGAATATGTGAAGTCAATAATAATATTTATACATTAATATTACACTGGAATATTGGTTGATCATCTTTCCTTACTATAAGCCTGGGTCAGCAATATAGAAACATAATATATTGTGACAAATATTTTCATTATTAATTTAGTTATCTTTTAAAATATTATGTACTCTATTAATCCCTGAGGGGAAATTGGTCTGTGCATTTTATCCATCTGGAGCAGTGAGTGCACACACTTACACTGGAAGCTGTGAGTAGCTGCTGCAGCTACACAGCTGCAGTGTCTTGGGAAAATTGGGGATTGGGTGGTGGGGCAGGTGTGGGTGTTTGGGTTGGTTCAGTGATTTCAACTAGTGACCCATTGGTCACAAACCCACTTCTCTAACCTTTAATCAAGTGCAGCACCCTATAATAACCTCCCCTTGTTATACATACTATAAGACATTTTGTCTAAGTTTAGTATGATGCAGTAATGGTTATACTCACTCTGTATACATCTGCTACTTCATCAGTGACAGCAAAAATTGGCTGTATGTTTTTTTCCTCCAGTTTCCTGGCTATCTGTCCAACAGATGGGTAGTCCTGATAGAGAAATTTTAGTTGATATAAAAAACAAATGCATTATTTAGAATCATCTGTCAGAAGAAATGTTTATGGAAGTGGTGTAGAAGTCGAACATTTTACGAAACCACTGTAAACATTTTATTACTGTTATTAACTCTTCTGTATCTCCTTATAAGTGATAATATATACCCAAAGGTTGCTCTTGCTGTACATCTTTTCACTGTTCAGCTGGCACGACTCTTGATTGGGTTCTAGAATGCCAGCAAGCTTCCCATCCCCTGCCATGTGGAAGCCAGCATCAGTGGCAAGCACCAGTAGACGGGTGCTATTGCCCCAGCCAATCTCATCCTGTTCATTTTGAGATCCAACAGTCATCATTCCACAGTGTATATAATCAATCATTATACATCACAACTCAAAAACTAAACTAAAAAAAGCTCACAAATGTGTCAAACCCTTGCACATAAATCGAATATTGGCATAAATTACTATGAATGTCGTCTCACCTCACAGGTCACAGCTTGCATGATGGCATCCAGACTTCCCTCTGGTGTGTCCAGGTTGCCAGATATGAACTGCTGAGCTACCATTTTTGTGAACTGTTGTCCATCATTTGTCAGACTGAGGACATGTTTATAACCAAATGCTGGTTGACACTGGCTTTCTTCACGTGGACACGGCTTCTGGAGTTTCTCTTTGTTCGTATCCGTAAATGGGAGAAGTGTCTTATCAACAAATGACCCAAAACCTGCACAAACAAAGTAGATCAGTGCATCTGTCACCACTGAGTTAGAGCATGTGCTTAATTTAAATTTACTTGGCACGTGTCCTCTTACCTATTCTTGCATTTCCAGTGATTTTTTGTAGTTTGTTAAGTACTTTTATTCCTAAGTTTTTAACATTTTTCAAATCATCATTCATTGAGTAAGACAGATCCATCAGGTAGTATAGATCAACAGGGTAACCCTCTGCTCTCTTAAAGCTGAGATCAAAAGTGTGGGGTTTACCTGAGAAAACAAAATTTTAAGCAGTAAAATATAAGTACAATTTAGTATGACATCGGTGTCCACAGCACCCTGACAAAGAATTCTTTTGTCTTTTTTGTTATGTTTCTTTATTTTATTGCTATTTGGTGGCTACCTAAACCTGCCCACTCCTTGACAGGTGCCATTGTAATGAAATAACTAGCTAGACAGTAGATAGTATTGGATAGGCACAGTTATTCACTTTACCTGTCAGTGGTGTTAATATTATGGCTGATCCATGTATTTAAATGAGCTCTGTGAGTCTCCTGTAAGCCCTGTATTGTGTCTCATTTAAAAAGAAGTCCAGGCTAAAAACTGTTTAATTTCTGTGACTTCACAAACTGTTGACATTGTTGAAATAGCACAAAAAGTGAATAAATAAGTTTTCCATGCTTCCATGCTCTTTACAAGGTTTTTTTAAAGTAGCATACCTGGTCTTAGCAAAAGTTTAATCTCTTGTGGCTGGACCTGGACTGGATCTTTAACATTTATACCCTGAGATAGTGGTTTGTTTGTAACAAATCGCAGGTCATTGGGTGGATTGATTATCTTTGTTTCTGGGCAGCCTCTTTTCTTTAGCTCACTCCAGGTGTCACACCGTACTGCTTCCGGTTCTCCAGGCTTGGTGAAATTCTGTGGAAAAATAAAGGTGGTGTTTGTATGATTTACAGCTCTATGATCTTCCCTTAACCTTTTAGTTGACAAAATGTTTGGACAATTTTAACATTGTCTAGATATGGATGGATTTCATTCATTGACAAGTACACAGTTCCTGAGATGGGGTGATTGTTAAACCCTTCTCATTTTTTACATAAGTGACCTAAGGTGTTTATCAGACTAAATGCATAGAATGATATATTATAGATTTATACATTGAGTCAAGCTATTTAAGAAGAAATGATTGTTTTGAGATTTCTTTTCATTGTATGATCTCTCCGAAATACAGAAAAGGCTTTGACAAAACAGGAAGTGTCATATGTGCCATTTTGATATTAGCTAAGAATTGTTGTACATTAAACTAAATCAACATTAGAGCATGCAGCACAGTTTAATGAGAATCTCATTTAGATAGACCACTGCCACTCTTCAGATTAGTGTGTTTAATGTAATTAAAGAACAATGATAATTTGCTATCTGAATGGACCTTTTTTTGCACTAATACTTACCAAGTCTTGGCACCAGACACAGGCTGCCCCAGACTTAAGGCAGTCATCACATGTAGTCACAGATGATTTTATACATTCTTCCTGGGAGTAGGCTAAAATAGAAAATCGAAAATAGAAAATAGACTTAGAAAATAAAATAAATCTCTTCATCATGTAATTTTACAAATCACTACTTAGCTAGTTATAATAATAATAATAATAGGTTAGATTTATATAGCACTTTTCTCAAACCCAAGGATGCTTTACACATGCACAGGGGGAAAAACACCTTTATGAAGGGGAGGAAGGAGAAGAAGAAAAGTGGTGATGAAACAGAAGGTTTTTAACTCCGTTTTGAAAGTGGGAAAAGACGTGCAGTCGCAAAAAGATTGTGGAAGAGAGTTCCGGAGTTTGGGGGCGGTAGCACTGAATGACCTGCCACCCATAGAGGTAAGGTGTATACGGGAGCCTTTACGATATTAGTACCAGATGACCTGAGGGAGCATGGTGGGGGGTAGGGCACAAAAGATGGCTGAGATATGGAGGAGCAAGACTGTGTTGGGCTTTAAAAGTGAGGAGTGAGGAGAATTTAATACGAGATTCAGTAGGGAGCCATTGTAATTGGAAGAGGATGGGAGTGATGTGGGATGAACGTTGACTATGAGTGAGAACTTTTTTTGGAGTTTGGATATACTGAAGTTTTTGAAGGGATCTGACCAGTGAAGAGGGAATTACAGTAATCAAGACGGGACATGAAAGCATGTACAAGTGTATAAGAATCAGTATCTGAGAGGGATGGACGGAGTCTAGCAATATTGCAGAGGTGGAAGAAGGCAGTTTTGGAGAGCGACTTTATATGGGTGTCAAAAAGTTCAATATATTTTAGACTTAACATGCAAAAAATATCCATAATATAAATGAGCTGACAACATAAAGTATTTAAGAAAAAAAAAGAAAAGAGAAGGACAAATTTCTACTTCATATTTTCTATGACCATTGAACTCTTACCATATCCTCCGAATAACAACAGGAAAAGGATCCTCAGACTCACTGCCTGATGCATTCCCTAATGAAAAAAAGACGTCAGTTTTTATTGTCACTGACTCTTGATCTACTGAGCTGCAATACTTGATTTCTACAATTCTGAGGTTTATTTATGTTTATCCAAACTGATAAAGCTTCTGTTCCTTAAATAAGTTACAAAAAGGCAAGAGGCAGCCTTAGAAAAAGAACAGTTTCCATAAGAAAATAGGCAAAGCAAAAAACACATTAAATAAGGTGCAGCAAAAAAAAACATTATTCTGCTTTATGTGTGGTTAACCTGCTTGTTAAGAATAAAATTGATCACAAGTTTTTTTTCACAAAGATCACTGTCCTCTACAAATTTGGGGAACCTTTAAAAACACTGGTAGCCTGTCCAGACCAGGCCATTTCCCAAACTAAGTGGCAAGAGCTTAGCTGTCAGAAGCTACAAGCTCACCATTTGAAGAAAACACATTGGCTACCATTTAAGTTGGGAATAAATAAACATGAGGGTTCAGATACATGACAGATGAAATATGTGTCTGACAACTAGGTAAGGTATGACTACATAACAACTGGATGAATTTGCCAAAAGTAGAGCTGTTTTCCTCATGTGAACTCGAACCTGTGACCTTCAGGTCGCAAAGGCCTAACCACTAGACCACCACTGCCCACAATTCCCAGTTACACCAGAGAGAAGGGTGATCAAAAGATTAATCTGAGCTACACTCAACCTTGCAACATGATAATGGCACAAACACACAACAGAAGAAACAGAGAAATTGAATGAAAAAGGAAAAATGGAGCTTTATATAATCCAGTTTACAAAAAAAATTGTGATGGTGTGTACAATATGAATAAAAACAGTGTAATGATTTGCAAATAATGTAAACCCCTTACTGATTGGAAATAGATTTGTGAATATGTGTTGCTTTATTAAAAATATATGCTCAGATAGAATTTGATGGCAGCAATATGTTACCATCACCTCTTCTTTTAAAAACAAAAATCTCAGTAAATGTTTGAGAATTAATGAGATCAAATTGCTCCATTTCTGCTTGACACAGGATTAGTTGCTTTACAGTTTGGGGTCTCAGTTGTTGTTGTTTTTTTTCTTTGCTTCATGATGCAGCAATGAACTGTGTTTACACACAACGGATTTCCGAAGTGTTCCTGAGCCTAGTAAGTTATTTCCAATTTAGAGTTGTGTCTGTTTTTAATACTACCTGAAGGCTCAAATATTATGACCCTGCTGTGCTGGTTTTCTGCCTTGTAAGCAGAGATTTCTTGGAATTTAGACATCTTTTAAAGATATTATGCACCATAGATGATGAAATCCCCAGATTCTTTGCAGGTTAATGTTGAGTAATGTTATTCTTAAATTACTGTAATATTTACCCATTTGATTCTGTGAAGGACTTTGTGGGTCCTTTCCATCTTTACTACATAGCCACTCTAAAATGTTGGCATAAAAATAAAAAAGCCAATCTATGTTTCATAAAACAATAGTTTCTCAGTTTCAATATTTGAAATCTTGTCTTTGTTCTATCATCACAAACCAGACCTAATGACTGGAGCACCGCAAACTATCGCAAGATGGATTCCCTTAAGTGTAATAATTTGAAGGTGAAGCAAAATGTTTTTACCTTTTAGCTGATTTCATAATGATATAATGATTTTCATGTTGAAAATAGATTATGCTCTTAACCAGTGTTTTTTATTAACTGTAGGATATGTAAGCTATCACATATCATAGCTTTCAGAACAAAACCTTGTATGTCTGAAAAAGTAACTTTACAGCTTTTACAACTTTCAATGGAAGTTAATGAAAAAAAAAGGTAATGGAATTTTGACACAGACCAAATGGCACCTTGTGTTTTCAAATGTTGTAAAAACATAAACAATGCCAAAAATGGATGAACAAGGTTTTATTCCAACAGCAACTATACATTAACAATGAGAATTCATGTCAGTCACGAAAATGTTACTCAAAGCAGCGGAAAGCCCCTTTAAGCCTGAGTTAGGTTTTGCAACTTAGTAAAAGTGTGAAAAAAGAGATGATGAACTTTAGCTCACTGTCACTAGTGCTTCGCATGTGTGAAGAGGAGGTGGAACTGCCATAAATGGTCGAATTGCCTACATAGAAGAAATGCATTACTTCCTAATTATTCATTGCATTAATTAGAGTTCTTTTTCCATTGACAAGGTCCTATTTAGACTTCCTTCCTCTTAGGCAGACCTGATTAACAACCCACCACCCACAAGTGTTACCTGACCATGTAACCTGGTTTTGAGTGGGAAAATAGCAGCTGGTGCAAGAGAATATGCACATAAAAAGGTAACAGTCTTTAGAGCTGGTAGATTAAGACATTTCTTGTGTTTCTTCACTTCTGCTTCTTACTGGTATCTGAGTTCACTGAGCAACAGTGTTACACATATACAAAAGCATCAAATCTGGAGGAAAAGATGACTTGATCTTTTTAAGAAATAAAAAAATGGCATTTCAAGGCCTCTAGTGTATTTTATAAAGGAAAATACATTTGTTAGAAAAATGATCAAAAAGATGATTTTATAAATGATGTATTTAGGAATTTATATATAGGTGGTATAAGTATGTATTTATATATATAACTAAGAACAAGATCTGCTGTTTATGAACCCATTAGCTACAACACCGTCTATAAATGAAGAAACATTTGAAAACATTATTAAAAAAAGAAAGTGAATTACATTTAAATTTTAACAAAAGCATGTTCACCACTCATGAGGAATGCGTGAAGTAAAATCTAAATATTAATTATGTTCTCTTACGTGAAGATGTTGAAATGTAGCGCCTTAGGGAGATGGCTCTGTCATGGGTGTCGATGTGAATCCGTCAACTTCCTGCCACAGACAGTTGCAAAGATCTAAGACGGTAAAATACAGCCCATTTGACAGAAAAGCAGCAGAGGAAACTGTCTGTGCTATGACAAACATGAGGGCAGGGTCACAGAGAAGTGAAAGAAAGAATGACATACTGCCTTCACACTATAAGAAAAAACTCAGTTCAAGTCCGGCTTCTATTGTTCTGTCGGCACAAGGGCTTCATTTGCTTTTGGAATGACTGTGCCTTATAGATTTCTGAAATGTTCTCAGATGAGATCTTTCTCTTTGTAAATAAAACATGCATAAGGGGCAGTATGTCTCTAACACCTTGAAACCACTTCCACTCAAAGGGGATGGCCAGTGTTGTTTTCTGAAGAAGTCACACAAATATAATCAGCCATAATTACATATATCATGAGGTCTAAAAAGCACTTTTTGACTTTTCTACACTCTTAATTTATGTTATTTTAATGTACAAGAAAATGAATTCTAGTCCAGTTTCTAGCTGCATACTTTAAAAATCCATGCTCATTCTTACATATAGTTCCCATGTAGATTTTGTGTATAAAACTAAGTGTGCTCTCTAAGCATGATGGTTATTAGTGGCTGGTTTGGTGAGGAAGTAAGAAAAAGGAAGCTCTGTCTTGCTTTTGAAAATGTTTATCTTAAGGAACAATGGTCAGACTACTACTTTCATGGCTTAAGACAAAAATAAAGGATTTTGCAAGCGCAAGGAGAACGTCTCTAACCATAAAGTCTTACATAACCAAATATGTTAAAATTCGACGTTAGCCTATGTCTTTTTTTAATCATAGTAGCTTTATCACATTTTGTCAAGTTTTGTAGTTTTTTTGTTTGTTTGTTTTGCTCTGCTTCCTTCTAATTTATCTCACCCATTAACATTTTCAGCTGAACTGAAACCACCGATACTACAGACCAAAACCGAGGGGCGGGTTTTTTGTCGCTTGGCAAACTTACAGGAAATATGCCCAACACAAGCCCTCCTCACATTCCATACAAATGTACAAGGACGCCCATAGAGATTCATCTATACTGGAGAAGTTTTCAAGTAAAAGTTTTTTATTGCACCATATACATTTGTGTTTTGTCAGATGTCCCCAGGAATTGAGACTCCATTACTTTTCTGACTGCTAGCAGTAAGTCAAGATGATTGTATTTGTAGAGTAATCTTTAAGATGGGACCCCATATCTTTAAAATCTAATACTTTTGGATGTGGAAGAAAACTGTTACTATAATTATAATGATTATAATGAAAGCATTAGATTGGAGGGAGGGGTCCATTAACTTGTGCTTTTTGAGACCATAATTCCCTACTTGTAACAATTTTCAGTAATTGAAAATTGTAACAATTCATTTTATATGAAGAAACATGACATGGTGAATAGCAGTTCTGCTGAATTAAATCAATTTTTGTATTTTATGAGCAAGCTGAGGGCAGCATTCTAAGGAAAGTCCCTAAGGTCATGAGCACTAAACACTGACAGGAAGTAGAACTCAAAATGGGAACCTTAGGTTGCACAAGATTATGGAACTACGATGCAAGTTGGATTAGACAGAGAGGAAATCTTTGTGAAATGAGCCAGTGATCTGTCATCTGTCATATTACTGATTGTATTGATTTAGACAAATACATTATGTTATGATTATATGGTAGAAGCTCAACAGTAGAAGATGATAATTTCCCCCTGAGTTAATGTAGAGACTGCAAGTTACACAACACAACTCAACATAAAATGCATGTAAATGAGTAGGATGGTAGCCTTTTTGTTTAAGTCTCTTAATAAGGCAGAAGGAACTGTGTTATACAAAATCATGATTCAGATCATATCAGGATGCAGGACCACACATGTAGATTTGAGCTTATGATTTAGGTGAACAGTCACCTTGTTTCTAAACTGAACTTAAAACAGCGGAAGAATATTTAATTTTAAATATAAGCTTTGTTTGGTCATTAAAAATCTTTGATTTCTTTTTAGACAGTCCTCAGTTTTTTTCTGGCTGATACATAAAGTTTTATTTCAGTAGCTTAGCAGTTAACACTAATTGTGAGATCTTGTCTTGTCTGGGTCTGTTTTTGTTTTGGTTTAGCCATGTGCTTTAGTCCTCGTGTTCATTCTTTTCTAGCCTCGCATTTGTCCTGCTCCTTGTTTCCTGTTCACCTGTCCCATGTTTCTAGTCACCGCCCATGCCCAGGTGTCCTGTGTTTTGTCTGTCTATTTAAGCCCTAATGTATCCTCAGTCTGTGGTTTTCTCTGTGGTATTCTATGTGGTTTTCTCTGTGGTATTTTCTGTGGTATTCTCTGTGGTATTCCCTGTTAAATGTTACCTGGTCTCTAGTTGTGTTCATTTTTGGATTTCTTAGTCTTTGTTTTGTAATACCTCTGTCTTAGTGTTTATTTGATTATTTAAAATAAATGTTTAAAACCTTACTTCCAACAAACCCAAATCATTACAATAATATTATATCAAAATATCCATTCTACCAGTGGTAGCACAAGGAAAGTGCAATTTTTTATCATTATTCTGGCCTCCAAAGGAATTTCTGGTCAGTCTAGTAGAATATTTTCTGTGGTGTCTATGGTGTCCATAATGAGATCATGTAGGATGAGCAACCAGGTGTGGCCCTTCTCAGAGTAGAGTAACAAAACTTACTGGTAAATCTCACAAGTGTTTACTGTACATTGCTAAGGGAAAGCACAGGGCCAAGGATTTGAATATCTCTAATGGTTTGATTATTTATTTAACTTAAGGCAATTTAGACAATAGTTCTTCTAGAGCAGGGGGTGTCCAAATCTGTTCCTGGTGGTCCAGTGTCCAGCACAGTTTTGTAGTTCCCCTCCTCAAACACACCCACTACGTCTGGCAATTAACAGGTGAGCTAAACCGGGTGTGTTTGAGCAGGGAAACCACCAAACTGTGTTGTACACTAGCCTTTCAGGACTAGAGCTGGACACCCCTGTTCTTGAGCATCCAAAGAACCCTTTTGTGCAGCAGAATGTAAAATAAATGGTAGAATGAATTAATATGAGCTTCCACTTTTGCATGTCTGATGCTAGTTTTGCTTTAAAAAAAATCCTGCTAACAATAATAAACCGTCACTAACATTCAGTTTGCTTGGATCCAAAGGTTCTTTATGACCATCGATACAGATATATGCAGAGAACTGACCTGATCATAGTGCTCAGAATTTGACATGGTGGACCTAGGCTCTGCTCTTCTCTTATCTGCCCCCTGCTGCTGGGCTGCCTCTGCTGTTCTCTAAATTAAGAAATAGCAGCAGAATGAAGACACACGACATTCAATACTTTAAAATACTTATACTTCCAAAATATTTTGCCCTTAAAATCTACACTAGCACTGTCATCAGTTCAAGTATAGTGCCAGATATAAAAAAAAACTACAGAACACATACTTTGCAGAAAATGTGCTGTACAGCTTAGGGAATTTACAAAGGAAAGGAAAGTCTTCCAATTTACTTGATATTAATGTTTTGTTCTGGATAGTGCCAGATGCAGTCCCAGTGACCTCCCACTGCAAACTTTCTACCAAGGACATTTTAGCCTAATGTTGTAACATGCAGAGGTGCCAAGTGCAGGGGGGAGATCTGCTTCCCAGAAACTGACGGGTCCGTTGTGGCCAACGCAAAAACTGCAAGTCACACTTGTACCAGAGACAAGGACTCTGCACCACCTTGCTAGATAACCATGCTTTTAAGGGCTTTTGCCCAGGCACCCAAGCATGATTGACGTAACCTTGGCGACACGTCGCCCAATGCTCCATCTAGGCTGGAGCGGCCGCGAAAACGAAGCTATGACAGCCATGAGCCATGATGCACTGTTGCTACAACAATAACATTTTAACATTTTAAACCCAAATGTCCCTAAAGCTTTGACGAATAGAGCATCATTTCTGCTTTGCTTTAACATGAAATTAAAATTGATGAAATTAAAGCATGCCTCAACACTTCCTTCTAAAGACAGTGTTCTTAACTGTAAACATATGTACGTTATGGTCTTGTGATTTTAATTGTGCCCTGAGGAGTCTTTTTTAACTGTTAAGAACACTTTGTTAAAAAAGCAAACAAAGCAAGCTATATTCTGGATGAAAGTGTGTTTACTAAAGAACTAAAGAAATAAGAGCATATCATACAACTACATATCAATCACGGGCTGTTATTTCTTTAGTTTCTTTAGTTCTGTAGTAAACACACTTTTATCTAGACCATAGCTTGTTTGGTTTGCTTTTTTAACCAAGTGTTCTTCACAAAAAAAGACTCCCCAGGGTACAATTAAAATGACAAGACTATAGCATACATATTTCTACATATTTCTACATATTACTCTATATATCTACTATATATATATATAAATATGTAGAAATATGTATGCTGTAGTCTTGTCATTTTAATTGTACCCTGGGGAGTCTTTTTTTTATATATATATATACACACATTTACCTGCAGCAATGCTAGAAGGTCTGTGAACCCATTATAATTTTCTATCATCTGATTTTCACACATCAGCAGTTTAACAAAGCAAACAAAATTGTGTTTATTAAGATATATTAACCAGTGTTATTTATCTGTAAATGGTAAAAGTGTGTGAAGCTCTAGGACTAGCAGTTAACTTAAAGTTGAAATTAGGGCCAGATGTTTTCATTCAGTGGTATTAAAATCAGGCATGAGTGGACACCCTGTTTTAAAATTATGCAAGAAACAATTCACTGACAATTCATTTGACATCATTGATGTCAAAAATGCAATGCAAGTGTTTTTATACATGTAGGTTATTAAACATCTGTTTTTGATTTTTTTTCTGGATTAAGGCCTACATGTCCTTGTTTTTCTTAAACAACAATCATAAGGCATTGGCTGCAGTTTAGACCAGCTGCCAGCACTCAGAAACTTAACAGCTACACTCAACAGTTCAGTTTCACTTTTTCAGTGTGGAATACATTTCCAAGGGGGGAAATCTTTTCATGCAATACTTTGCTCTCTAAGAAAAAAAAGAAATAATCATACAGCATGCATCGTGCATCGTGCATGGATATTTGGAGTTTGATTAGGTATCTTTGTGTGAAGTACTTACCAGAGGCTGACAGTACTGATGTGTGGATGAGCTGAATGAAGACTGGAGCAAACAAGATCACATTTTATTGTAATCACTGGGAGCTGTAGCTTTCTTTCCTGCTCCAGGCAGAGGGGCAGTATCCTGCTCAAAACCGAAAGCAAAACTGTTTTCCTGCTGACGGAATGCATATTTGAATTTCCTCTCTGAGGGAAAACGCCTTTCCTCTCATTTTGAACTTTCCTGTTTCTCTTTCACCCTCTCTGTAACTTGCCAATTTCACCTTTTACATTATGCATCTAAACATTTTGTTATGTGCCTTCACATTTGACATTTGTATCTTTACATTTTGGGATATGTTTCTATACATTCTGTTATGTGTCTTCACAATTAACATATGTATATAACATTTTATGTGTAGACATTTGTCATATGTATTTATACATTTTGTGACCGAAATCTATACATTTTGTCATATGTGTACATACATTTTCTGATATTTATTTATACATTTTCTGATATTTACTAATAAATTTTTTGATATTTGTCTATACATTTTTTGGTAATTGTGTTAATGTGTTATTATTTGGTTGCATATGTTGGTTAATGCCACTAGATGGCAGAAGGAAGCAAACAATGTCTCACTGTTTTCTTTCGACGTACTCACTTTCACTTAGGACTTAACATTCAGGATTCAGTAAATTTCTGTATAAGCAGACTTTCTGCTTGACCTGCAGTATCAGCATTCTCACTCTGAAACTTCTATAGCCTATATCAGTGTTACTCAATGTCCGTGTGCATGCTGAGGGTAGTATTGGTACCTAAACTGAAGAAAAGTAACTGGTGAATATTTTTAGGAATGGATAACTGACTAGTAGAGGTGGGAGAAAAATGTTGATACAGTGTAGTGTAGACACAATATTATATTGATTCAGTGGCACTATTATTATTTTCTAAATAAAAATGAGTGTAATATAGTTTTATTTTGGTACACACATCCACTCTGATAATATTTCTAAAGTCACAACATCACACAAGACCTCATTGTTCTCTTGTGTCACAGTGCAAATGTGGAAAGGAAGTCAGAGATGCAAAGATGGCAGCAGGTACTTCTATGTGTTGAGTGTGATCATATGTTTGAGCGGGAAAATGCTATAATACCGTATTATGGTCTAAATATCATTATAACATTTTGTTGTTCCCTCTGTGGCAAGCCTCACTCCCGCTGACATAGGCAGTGGGGCCAAGACTCACTAAGAGTGTCCAGTTAAATCTAACACAAAAAAGCCATAGACACACTAGCATATACACACTAACAAGCTTAAGTTTATTTTGTTTTAAATTAAAAAGAAGCTAAAAGTATAGTTAGGAACAATTGTTTAATCCCAATTTCTTAAATTCATTATTTATTTTCTATAATGTTATTGTTGAAGTTCAGGTGGTGTAGTTTACTGAATATAAGAGAATTTGGGATTAAATAAAGTATCTATATATCCGTCTATCTCTCTGTATGTCTGTCTGCCTATCTATCATACTGTATATAACATGGTGTAGTTAGGTTTATAAGTAATAAATGGTTGTCACAATGAGTATTGACTGGCATTAAGCAACAAACATTATCGCTTTTAAAATGGTTTCCATTGGGCATCCTCCAAAACTTAGCCAGCCGCTGACTAAGGCCTAGTCCACACGGGCATTCAAATCGTGGATAAGTGAACGCGCTCTGAGTGATGTAGGCGGTTTGTAGCGGCATTTGATTTACTTTAATGTGAGGCTACATTCGCCTTCGTTAGCATCTGTTGAACGCCGACCTGCAGCCCAGGCTGTAATACTGTATGTTCACCTGTGGGGGCAGTAATCAGTGTTGTTTTAATCGGTGGGGTTTGAGCTTTATCTTGCACTCTGTTAGTGAAATATGGATCAGTGTCTTTATTTAGACCTAAACCTTGACGTCGTTGTGTTAAAAATCCTCCCGATACGGCGAAAATATCTTCGCCACTACTGGGATCACACTCTGACTGAAGGATCATGGGAATGCCATAGTCCTCCAGAGCTAAACTAACAGCATGTAAACGCAATGAAGATGTTTTCTTTGCGTTTATCTGGATTTCGGCAGAAATGGACGCCAAGAAAAAGCCGCATGCGACGTTTTTTGGACGCCATCCGAATGCGCAGCTGACCGAACGCGAGCCCCCAAAGCCCGTGTGGACGGTCTGATACGCTCCAACGTGCAGAAAAACATCTGCGTTTGACCTGCGCTCACCTGACGCCACAAACGGCAGTAGGTGTTTGATGATCTGTGGTCCATCACACTCATCCTAATTATAAAGTCCACGCTATCTTCAGTGAAGAACCCCTATTGGGAGCAACAAGTAATCCACAACTGCGCTGAAAGGGAAGGTTAATACTGGAATCTTTTCAACAGCTGTATGTTAGAATAAATCAACAATAAATTCCGTTTTCCCTGATCAACGTGATTGTAACTGGTAAGTATAATTGTATTATGATTTTGTAAACTTAACTGGGGTTTCTAATATAATGATGCCAATTTAATTCAAAACAGGCCTCATTACACTTTGTGTCCTGCCTAAGTGCTGCATGACAGATGTGTTAATGCAGTGGTGTGTAAGTTTTGACTCTTGCTCTCAGTGTATCAGCAGAGTGTGTGCTTGTTGTTGATACAGGAGGTCCTAAGCAGTGTTTCCTGTGGAGAGCAGAAGTGGCCGTGCTTTCAAATAGAGGTAACCTCATTCCCTCACGGGGAAGATTGGGGAGATAGAGAAGCGTGGCCAACCCTGAGTGATCTAGTCAGAAAGAGGCTGTGAGCTCCCAGGCCAGTGGGTAATGAAGTGCTCTCAGTGGGATCTCTGATGTATTCTACATCATTTTCCTCCAGAGGTTTAAAAAATCTGGAAGAGATTCTAGTAAAAGCAGATCCCTCATCAGGCAGATGCCTCATCCTGCAATATTTAATTTTCTCACTCTCTCTCCCGCACATTCTTTTTCTCTCTTCCTCGATTTTCCTTCTTCTGTCTTTTTTCTTCCCCTTCTCCCTTTTGTCCTTTCTCCACTCCGCCATTTCTTTGCGTAGACAGCACTGCGGCGGTGTGTGTGTGTGTATGTGTGAACGGAGTATGCCGCAGGTCTGCAGTAGGGAAGCTGAGGGCTGCCATGTGCCGTGGGGATATTGCTATTAATAGCTGCTGCCGTATAAATAGCCCATGCGTAAAACGAAGGGTCTGGCAGTAGCTGTGTTGACACTGCAGCTAGCGCATTGCAGGAGCCTCACAGAGTATATGAATGCTGATGCTACAAAAAATCAGAGGGAAAGTGATTCAAAAAAATTCTTTTAAATATACATTAGTAATGCCTGAAACGACTCTGCTTTTTAGTGAAGGTTTTTCTTAAAGGTAGCGGAGTTCCACTTCTCTGTAGCTTCACTGCTTTCCTAGGGATGCTCTATTAGTGATGGGTTAACTGTAACTATAATTTATATACAGTTAAAGATAGATACATAGTGTACGCTAGATGTTAAATGCTGCAGTTAATTCTGCAGCATAGCCATACTCAAGGCATCTTTCAGTGACCTGACCAACTGATGTCTGTGAATGTCCAAAATTTTTATTACCTGTATTATTTTTAATCAGAGAAAATAAAAGAATCAACAGAGATACTGCAATAAAAATGTTTTTCACAAAATGCAGTAAAACCAAGAATGTGTTATTTGTTAACTCTCTTAAACTTTTATTTAACTGCTTAATAGTCAAAGAAAAGATTTCCCATGTTTCACTGATCAACTTACATGTATTTTGTGAATTGAAACATATCTTGGATTTGATACCTGCAACACACTTAAAAAATTTGAGATAAAGTAAAATAAGAGTGAATTGATAATAAAATATTCATATTTTTAAGGGGCATCCACCAAAAGCTCAGACTCAGCAAGCAAAGATGGGCCTTGGCTCACCATTTTGTGCCAAACTTCATTATAGAACTGTCAGTCAGTTACAAAGAATTGAGGCCTTTCTTCAGCTACAGTACATAATATTGTAAAACAATTTCAGGGAATCGGGAGAATCCCTGTAGAACAAGGCCAGAAACTGCTGCGCCCTCAGAAGGCACTGCCTAAGAAACCATCATGCTACTGTGAAAAATTCTTCATGGGCTTGGAAGTAATTTGGAAAATTGCTGTCACTTAGCATAATCCGCCTTTCCATGAAGGAATGCAACCTGAAACTATTATGCAAAGAGAAAGACAAACTTCAGTTCTGTACAGAAACACAGCTGACATGACAATTACATGAGTTCATCAAGAGATAAAAGTGTGCTGTCGTTAGATAAGTATAAGCTTGTTTTTGGGCAGAAAGGAGCTCTCTCTAATCCCGTTGATGAGGAGGCATATTTTCAGATTTTAGAGAGACATATTCCACCATCAAAGTGGCTCCTTTTCCCAGGAAGTCCATGGTTATTTCAGCAAGACAACTACAGGCCTTATTCTGCACATGTTGCAACATTGTGGACACAGAGTGTGTGTGCTTGATTAGCCTGTCAGCAGTCCAGATCTGTCTTTTATTCAAAATGTATGGAGCTTCATGAAGAGGAGAATCAGACAATGGTCACCACAGACTGCTGTGCAGCCAAAGTCTTGTATTTAGAAAAAATGGCCAAAGATTCCACTTAAACTGCAACAGTTTAAGTCTCCTCAGTTCCCAAATGATTGAGCAGTGTATTCAAAGGAAAGGTGATGCAATACAGTGGTAAACACACCTCTGTCCCAGCTTTTTTGGGTTTGTATTAATAATCAGTTATTAATTACATGCAGCCCTTTCTTTTCCACATTAGTCTAAACTTGGTGTTTATCCCGTTACTAATTTGGGCTGACATTTTTCCCATCCAAGGATGTGCTTGGTAATGCTAGCTTCTCTGTTCACTCGATGCAGATGGTGGCTGTTCCCCATGGCTACTAAGGAGGATATAAATAGCAACAGTTTCTGCCTCATGCCTCAGTTCTGTGTCTTTCACACACACGCGCACAAACACATGGATGGCGGCATCTCAGTCTTAACCTGAGCCATTGTTGAGCTCTTTGTAATGGACCTAATATGTCATAACTGATTGATTCACTTTGCATGAATAATTGTTTAAAAATGTTAAAATGCTTTTGATTGCATAGTATGGATAGTAGCCTAATTCACTATGATAAATCTAGTGATAATTAACCAGTAGGCCAATAATACGGGTTCTGTGTGTAAGGTCCAGTTATTGAGCTGTCCATTTGGATGCAGTTCTAAGAAATCTAATGCCAGAGACAAGAGCAGTGCTGTGGTATGTATTTTTGCCCCAAAGCTGTGGAGCTGAACTGAATGTTTGTGTGTTTTAACTCCCTGTGGAGACTGTTTCGATCATCGATCAGTGACCCACTTTAAAGAGCATTCATCAATACGGTACACTGCGACTGACTAATCTCTGGAACAGTGTCCGGCAGTGTCATTGTACCTGATTGAGCTGGGCTGATTTTCTCAGTGTCTATGAACAAAGATTTTTCATTATGCTTGATGTGCTTTCAGATGACCCTCGGGCTACCTTAGTCATGTCTGGTCTTTGCAAAAAATGCCCAGAGGCTCAGCTAGAAATGTCATGAGACTACAGGGGAGGGATGTTTGACTTCAAAGACACTATGTTTTTCCTGATTGGAAATTCTCCAAAAAGGAATGCTAATTATGAGTCAATTAACATGAAAAAAGCCAGTTAGTGCCCCAGCAACAGCATCAGCTTCATCTTGCTGATGCCGTGTTACACTGGGTGAACACCCTCAAATTCTCAAGTTTTTATTTAACTTTAAGCAGTTAAAGTCCAATAAATAACCTTAAATGATGCATTTTCCAATGTTTAAAAAACATTTTTTTATTTTTAGGCCAAAAATCCTCCAAGGCCAAGTTTTCTTGCTGCATAGGAATTAAATGAACTACTAAATGCTACAGCAAACAGTTTCTACTGATACTCTTCACTTTTTTTGCTTTGTTTTCACCCTTTTTTTGCCTTTCTCATCATTCTGATAGCAATATACAATACTACTTCCTGCAGTACAGTATTGTTCTAATAATGCATCAGAGTAGTAACATTTTCTTTCAACTCTGCTTTTGTGCAGACAGGTGGGTTTGTAAGTAATTAAGAAAAATTGGGACACGTGAGAATTGTTTGCATTAACTTTAACTCAGTTACTCTTTAAAAAAAAATTACTTAAATTTCTGCAGGGAAGCTATAAATGGACCAGTTTTTTAGTGCTTGAGAAAATCTACATATTTTATAAATTTACATATTTCATTTTTTTGTGACCTAAAAATTGAACTGATCTTTGATTTTTACAAATGTTTACATACTACTAAGTAATTTCAAAATGTGAGGAAAATTAAGTTTTACTTAATCTTTAACTGGTTAGCTGTCTCCCATCTTTATTACCTTGCATTGTGTATCTATTTCAGTCCTAATGAAAAAAAAACTGCTGCATAAAGCTTACAGGTAATAAAAAACCTCCATGCGTATCCAAGTGCGCTTTGTGATGATTTGTCAACATTTCAGTATTCAGCACCCGATTCCCTCCTGGCCTCATAATTGTCTGCCTCATGTGAGAAAAGATAGTTAATCCAGTCTGTTTATTGTGGTTGGAATGTAAATGCAAAGCCAAAAGAGAGAGCTTTAGTGAGCTGTTCATTCTTTCCTAATGGCCTTCATTCAAGTCATGCAGTTTTTGGTGCCACACAGGTGGGACAAAAAAACAATCCAGTCTCCATGCTGAGCTTTGCAATGGTGAATAAGAAATTTTATGGCTGTTGTTGTACTTTGCTGCTCTTTTAAATTGATATTTACCTGTCATCTGAGTCATGGCATTGCTGGATTTATTGTTATTGTTTTTGAGGTATTTTTATAAATGGAAATAGTCTGAGGGATTCTTCATATTCTTCATGGTCATCAAAGTTCTTCAAAGTTCACTGTCCAGCCATGTCCGCTGCGAACCTTTCCAGGAAATCTCTTGCATCAGATGGGAAGAATGAGTCTTCTTTAGTACTTTGCTCCATGGTCAGCTATAAATGCACTACAAGCCATAACCGACCGCCTCGGGATTGTTTTTCCATTTTAATGGACTGTGCCAAACTTTACCTTGGAGAAGGGTCCCGCAGGGCTGGAGCCATGGGCCTGGAATAGAGCAAAGAGAAATGGAATACTTGGAGTGGTGTCGGTCAGAGTAACATACAGTCTGACAATCTGTAAGCAATTAATATCATTATATTCACATCTTCTGGCCCTTACTTAATCTACTGTATGCCTCATTTGTCTAATGTGTGCACAATCAAATGATCTGATTTGATCACAAACATTGCGTAAAAAAACTAAGATAAAGGGAAATTCACATCTAATATTTTTTAATGTCAAAGCAACATCACAAAGTGTGCACTGAGGTACGATGTAAGATCTTAGGAACAGGTGATGGGTAAAAACTTGTGCTGCATCTCTGCCATTGCAGCCTTTACTTAGTCTGAAAACGGTTCCAAACAAATTTAAACATGATAAAGTTTTTCTGGCTTTAGAAAGGGAGTGATTATTTGTCATTGTGAACACACTACACCTTGCTCACAGGTACCTTAGTGGTACTTTTATCAGTTGGGGATTTGAACCAGCAACCTTCAGATCACAGGGGCAACTGAGCTCATCAGGACCTTAAGTACTAGATCACAAATAATATTTTTATTTAACGCCTTTTGGATCATTTACACACCCGTATTTGATAGTAATTGATGCATTTATCCTTCAACCTTAGACCACCATATTATGAAGCTGTGTTTTTGGCCCCTGTTCAAAGAACTTGGCTGTGAATAAAAAGGTCATGAGGGTTAGTCCAAGCTGAGCGTTGCATATTTCCCAAATTGTAGTTACTGTAGACTATCCCTGAGACTGACCCTTCACTTGCTCTGGGCAAAACACAATCAAATGTCATTATCATGTTCAGTTGTGACACTATACCATGTTGTTTTATAGTGTCTATTGGGACACAGATGTTTTGTCTATCACTTGACAGATAGCTGACATGAAGTTGACTTCCTTTAAAATGACTCCTTGCACCAGGATTGGCATATCAAAACGCACCTTTCAGTCCGGCTCTGAATTTATACTCTTTTGTATGGATTTAATGAGAGCAGAGCTTTGACACGACTTACATGCTGCATAACTAGGATCATTAAACTGGTGGTTGGATTGGAATTAAAAAAAAAAAAATCAGTTTTTGCCCAAGCCAGACTAGCAGTGATACATAAAAGCCTGTCTGGCCAATTGCTTAGTCTATCCCACTATGTTCGATTAGGGCAGGGACACTATATTACACATATACTCTGCTAAAAATAACTGGGGTGCCTACTCTCTTAACAATAAAGGTGCCAAAAACGAATATTTAGAATAGGGCTATAGAAAAAATCTTTTGTTTCAATTAAAAAACCCTTTTATCTAATGGTTCTTTGAAGGAACATGCCAGCATTTTCCAACCTAATCTCTGTTGGTGTACTATATGGCTGCTTTCTTTGGACAATAATGTAGAAGCTTCTATTATAAATGTGTTCTTGTAAATTGTTGCTTGTTAAAATCAAGCACACGCTACAGGTGCAGCAGATAGAGATGAGACTGAAAGATGCTGGAGTATGCCTTTAATGGGGCATTCATTTGAAAGTTTTTTAAGGACATGGTTCTCATGATGTTTGAAGACAGAACTTTAGCCAAGTTAGCAACTTAGACATCTGATCAACATCGCAACAAGCTATCAACAAAGACAAGCTTGCAATGAGCATTTCTCAAAGTGAAGTGACCGGATCCTTCTTTGTGAATCTGCAAAAAATTCCTGGATTTTACGAACCAGACAAATCTCCAACACAAGACTGAATGAGATTTATCTTCCCACATTTTCACTCTAAAACTTCTACAAGGACTTTGTGAGGATGGCGAACCGAACTCTTAGATATTTGTAACAATATCTAATCATGTGAGATTTAACTCTTTACATCTGGGACTAGCATAGCACAGCTAACATTCAGAACCAGAATGCTTTAAAGGTTAAACTAATGTGAAGTGAAAATTTGTCATTGTGAACACACTCAAGCACCACAACGAAATGTGACCTCTGCATTTAACCCATCAC
>JBBPDA010000004.1:319463-339525 GCA_037974385.1 Arnoldichthys spilopterus | reverse complement strand
AGTGCCCGGGCTGGGACTCGAACCTGCGACCTTTCGGTCCCAAAGGCAGTGTCCTAACCACTAGGCCACCACTGCCCACCCATGTTTTTGTCTTTAGATGTGCACAGCAACAGATCTGTATCTTTGCATGGAATCTTTCTTAGTAATCTCAGTAATTACTAAGAGGATTACTAAAATTTATAAAGGTAAACACTATTGTTTATTAAAGTTAAATCCTTTGTCAAACTCCGCCATTAAAATCTACTTTGTGTTTTCAACAGTTTTTAGTTGATCTCCTTAACACAGGATTCAATGGACTGGTTTATTAACACAGATCAATAATATAAGTAGCATATGTTTAACATGCAGTCCAGTGACAAGCAATCTCTTTGCCCTAGAGAATCAAGCTGAACTATTGTGAGCAGCATCTTCACACATTTGAAAATTTGCACCAAACTGCACCACACTCTTTTGTCCATGGTCATCACTGGCTACCACCGGAATTATTGGTGGGTAATGTGGCAAAAATACAATATCACAAATATATACCATAGTATGTATTTGTCTGAGGTTTGGTACAGATAAAAAGATAAAAATAAATAAAAAATAAAAAAACATTATTTTATATATTGTTTAATTACTTGAAACTGTTTGACATTTAACAACTTTTACTTTTCACAAGCTGAGATTTTTACAGCCTCCATTGTGCTAAATCCAGTTTAACAGGACTTTTTATAATGAAACTTGTATGTCATTGTATACTGTGTTCAGATCAAGGGCAATATGCTCAGAAAAACATAAATTCATGTTGTAATAAAGTTTATCATTATACAACCCACCCTCAACTTAAATACTAAATAGTCCGCTTATTTAAACTAAAATCCCATCTTTAGACAACCAAAGGTAAAGCATTGCTTACTCCAATGAATAATTTTGCCAACCCTATTTTAAAGAGTGTATCTACTAGTAGAGTACCTAACAGGCCAACCTTATATCCAAAAAAGGTGCCCAAAAGGAAGTGGCTAGTTGTAAGAGTGTTCCAGAGTTATATTACATATTTCAGACTGATGGTTCTATGGAGAGTCAGTTGGAAGGTAGTAAACGGACTGTCAGATTGCAAGCCTCCATCAGTCTCTTTCATGAATGGCCTAGTTGAGACACGTTAAAAGCAACACGTGGGCGAGGACATTGGAAGAGAGTGCAATAGTTGTGCTGGTGTGTTTCAGATCCTGACATTGCTGCTGTGAGTTGTAGTAAGGCGGTGAAGCAGGCCTCTCCATGTGCCAGACAGGTGGGTGGTAAAGCTGGGCGAGGAGATCAGAGCATTGGTAGGAGGTTAACGGATGGTGGGAAATCACTAGGACAGCAGCCACAGTGACATATCGAGTATCAGCCTATCGCTGCCTCCTCCAGCAGCACACAGTCGAAAGCAAAGCCGACTGCTGATATGACATTCAGGAGGGGGGTGCGTCAGTTGGGGGCTGATGCACAGTCACATGGATAAGCTCACCTGGATTGAGCAGCTAAACTGGGTCACAACAACAAGCAGAAAAGTGTGACTTTTTGGCAGAATGACATGAGGTAGAGGGAGAGAGGGAAGAGGGAGAAAGAGAGGGGAGGGGAAACATTCTGCATTCCTCCAGGACATATTCAGCCTGCTAGACAGACAGTCAGATGGTTCAGAACCGTGGCTCCCTACTCAACAGTCCGGGGAGGGAAACTACTCCATCCTCAAATGCATTTTAAAACTCAGGTAGCTGGCAGGCTGATGTACTGCAACTCCTTCCTTCCCCCTTTGTCTCTGAATGTCCCCTGGGTACTTGTCACGACCCAGGAGATCAACTCCTATCAGAGAGGATTAATTGGGTCAGTTCAATTACAGAGAGGGGGTTTCACTCCATACACAGCATAGCTATTGCCACTAAAGTGTAGTTGACTTTACATCACTAGTGCTAGCATCTTAAGTAGAGCTGTAACAGTGCATTGTAATTTGCAATACAAACAAAAACATGACACTGCTCATTGTGAAGACGCTAATATCACAGTCACACTAAAAATATTACCAAATACCATTATCTAATGTAGGGGATTCCAACTCTGGTTCTGGAGCCCGGTGCCCAGTATATTTTAGAGTATTCCTGCTTTAACACACCCATTTTAACATAAAGAGGTTGAATGTGCTCATTATTTGCATCAGGTGTATTGGTTGCAGGGAAAACTTAACAGTGCAGAGCTCCAGGACCTGGGCTGGGACCTTAAGATCTAATGCAGCTGTGCTGGGTGAAAACCACAGTTTGTATTCAGCATATTCACATGCCACATGCCTATAGGTCTCCTGCCTACAAGCCCTACAGTCTCATAAGGTTGAGCTCAGGATTATTATTGTTTTAAAAGATTCAACAATTTTTTTAAATTTTATGTAGTAAATTATTAAAAATTTTAGTTTAGTTTCAGTTTTAAGAGTGCATTTGTAGTTTAGATGTAATTAAATATTTAATGTTTTAGTTTAAGGGAATTTGTTTCTCCATAATATTTAGTTTTTGTTCTTGTTGTAGTAAATATATTATAGTTTTGATTTGTTTTTTTATTATTATAACAATTAATAATAAAATAGTTTCTGTTTTACTAATAGTTTAGGTTAAGAATAATAACCCTGGCTTTGCTGCCAGGGTGCTGTACAGCTGTGCTGGCTATACAACATGAATCATTTTTCTTTCTTTGAGTTTGGTTCAAAATATTGTAAGACTATTAAATCATTAATCCAGATAGCTGGGTGGTATTATTACTCTCCTAGTCTTAAACTAAACTGTGATTTCACCATGCTATTTAAGGTCGACTCTTTTGATTACATTATAGCCAAACAAAATAATTGTTTGGATGAAGAGAAGCTCTTCTCACATCAATCTCTGACCTTTTCTGTGTCCAGTGCAAGAAATCAGATCACTCAAAAAGCACTTGGGCCTCGTTCACAGTGACAGAACTGGAAGCCTAGACAGCAATGCAAGCAAGGCAGATCTGTCAAATGGATTAGGCATCTTGGGTTTATATTGGAAACGTCTGATGAAACACGACCCAGACATTTGTGCTCTCGCACATTTTCACAGACCGTTCATTTCCTGTGAATGGGTCACTCTCTCGGGGCACAGAATGCCTGTGGTCTGCCACTGATTGGCACTTGGACATATAATCTGCCTCACTCTACTCCTGCTTTTGCTGGTCATGCAGAGAACATGCTTTTTCTTAAACAGCAGCTGCTAAGAGGGCAGGTGATTTACAGCATGGCTCTGCTTTAGCCTGCGCCAGGCCTTTGAACATCATGAAGTGTAAGAGCAAATGATGGAAGGATGGTGTGCAGAAACATGGGTTAGCCATGAAAAACAGTTGGATTCAAACCCAGTCCTTGGGTAATGTAAATGGATATTTAACCCCTGTGAAGCCTATACTTCTTATTTTGTTCTAAATCCCATATTAAAAACCCATATTGTTCAGTTAATATGTCATGAATAAGTTCTATAGATTATACAGTGTCTCCTATGAAATTAATGTAAGTGGTGCAGTTTTGTAATGAGGAAATGAAGTGTACAGTTTACAGTGTTAAAAACTAAAGGTTCATTTTATTATTTAGATAGTCTATGCTTAAATTCTCCAGGCACAGACTGGACCTAGTCATGGAAGCCACTTTTCACTGTTAGTGGACTTTTAGTCATTCCAGGACTACACTTCTACATGCAGAACAGTTCCTCATACCTCATGTTATGGTCCTGTACAAAGGAGCTAGTGGTTTTTTGTTTTTTTCTCTTAAACTGAGGGATCAGACAGCATGTCTATGCTGAGCCTGCGTGGCCAAACAGCGTTAGTAGTGTGTTTCTGTGAATAGCTCCACTATGTGAAGTGTCTGTGGGAGTCTGCAGCTCATGCATCTTCAGGTTATAGATCACCGGGGAGGATTTGTGAGCCATGTGCTGCATCAGACATGGCCATGCTGACTCAGGAACTTCCCCTCTCCTGCTGCTGGCAGCATATCGCTAGTGCTCTTGCCATGTGTATAATCGCATTCTCTTAAGTGCATTGGCGCATTTCCTTCATTGCCAGTAAAATCTCACTTCTGTCAGTGGCTTACAAGGATGGCCTATCTTTTTAATCTGCGCGGCGGGATTTGTTATGAGCAGTGTAGACCGCACTTAGGTAGTTGTATAACTTCCCTGAGCTGCTGTGAGTGGCACAGTTTGAAAGTGTATGGTAAATCATACGAGTGCCGTAGTAATCTTGGTTGTATTTTTTCTGGAACATCTGTCCTGCAAGCTTATGTGACACTGCCAGTTTCTCTCAGTGCATGCTAATGAATTCTGGCGGATGGGTTTTGCTGGAAAAAACAAAAAATTGTCTTGTAAGAGAAAAATAACGTGATGATTTGACTAAGATCACAAAAATGTAAAAGATACAGGAAAGAAATATTTGACAAATACAAAGTTAAAAGGGAACAATTATGTTCAATGGCATTGCACCATGCCAGACTTTTAAAAACAAAACCAAAAAAATTTTTTTATTTTACTGTCAAAGCCATTTTAGAGATCAAACCAAGGTGATATAGTATTTAGGCATTTTTCAAATGAAGGGTGCACTACAGGATCTGTCTGACACATATGCTGATAGTGCTGCCTTGGCTTATCCAGTTTACTCATTTTTTGCCTGAAAGTACAGATTACAAGGCTGTAAAGCTGTGTCTTTGCGTCAACATACACCACACAGGGATTCCAAGATGGCGCGGCCGAAGCCAGACGCCTTCCTGTTCGCTCCGTCTTACTGTGTAACTTTTTATACTTTATTGTTAGGTTTAAAGTTTAGCCTCCTATTTATTATAAGTTTTCTTTTTTTTTACCTGCCTATCTATTTTTACTTCTAAATTTCTGTTTAATCTATTATTTATATACATAAATGCACAGTCTCAGGAACGTTCAGAACGTACATTTCACTACATGTTGTACTTGTATAACTATGTACGTCAATGAACCACTTGAACTTGAACACAGTAATTCAAGGCAAACCCTGGGAGGAAATGGTACTTTCTGGATACACAGTGACAATCCAAAAAGGACTGTTTCTAGTGACTTTTTTTCTTAATTGTACGTAGGCAGCACTAAAATTTACCAAAAAACTCACTCTCAACCTTTTCATCCTCTCAAACAGAAATGGTCTATCCACAGAAATTAGCTAACCTGCTCCCTTCAGCTCACTCTCCAAAGTCAATGTAAATATCACTGCAAATACCAACTTTACCAAAAGTAGGCATGCTAAATCATGGTTTGCTAAATTGGCTCTAGATTTGGGGGCTTGCCATTACAGCCAAGTCCCTACTTATTTTGAACAGGCAAGTTAAACTCTGGGAAACACAAGAGCTATGCTTTATAAAGCTGTTTAATATCTCTAAAATGACTTAAACATTCTGAACAAAATTCATGACATATCATTATTTAGGGACTTAAAAATGAATCAGTACTACCTGACAAAATGACAGGTCTCCTTTAAGCACATTGATGGGATAAAAAAAGACTAACAAATGATTTTTGCAAAGCAATGACCTCATGACCTATATACTCTGCAAGTAGCACGATGATTAGAGGACTTGACTTTGATAGATGCTGATGTTGTCTGGCTGTTTCCAGGGTGACACTGAGCACCACGTTTCTCAGAGGAAAAACGAATGAGATGACTTAACTATTAGCTGCATTAGAGGACGAAGTCTTTCCCCAGGCATTGATACAGTACTCATTTGGGAAAATGTAATTTTAAGGCCTAACTTGAGAACATCTTGAATGTCTGAAACCTTTGAACATGCTGTATGTCTAATTATCATAGCAATCTTTTAATAATCTGGTTGATTTGTCATTTTTAAACCAGTCCACCAGCTCTAATTTGTTAAATGAGTTATTAAAATATGGAGTGCCGTTACTAGAGATAGCCTGTTACTCAATTTTTATTTCTGATTTGGATTTTGAAGCACTGAGTATAAGCAGAAACCAATACTAATCTGACATTTTTTCTTTTTCTATGCATTTTTAACAGATCCAGATCAGATTCATTCTTTTTCTCTCTCTGTGATATTTGATCCTGCATTTTCTGATGATATCTCCTTACAATATAAAGGACTTGTCAAAGTTGTAACCAGATTATAGCTATTTTATATGAATTATTGTTTTAAAATATTAATATATTATATATTTTTATATATATTATATTATTATCATGATAGGGCACTATTAATATGCCAATCTGGTAATTTTCAAAGTGTGAACATAAAATGCATAATGGGAATGTAAGTTTGAGAATAAGAATACATTTTTGTTATTTTGGGTTTGGGAAAACTCTATTGGGAAGGCAATGTTAGGACTATAACTTCTGGTGGTTTGAAATGTATGATTTATTGATTATGAAAACATATTAAACAGCTATGTTAGAGATCAGACCTATTAAATACTCTAAAATGTTGCATACTTTTATAGCCTTTAGCAATCTACCCAACACCGCTTACAGCATAAACAAGTTGTGGCAAAGGTGTCTTGGCCAAACACTGGCAGACAGGAGTTTTTAATCAGAGAGGTCTTTAGGGAGTGACTAAGTATGTGATGATTTCTGAAGCTTGGTGCCCTTTACTGTCTTATGTCTTAGATAAGAGGCCACTGTGACTGAGTACACCTCAACAGGATACAGCAGCATCTGCTCTTGACTTCAGTTAAGCCTCCATTTAAACATTTGTCCTCTTCTCTGATGGGAGGGCAGTGTGCCACTTTTCTGTACCAGCCTATCAGGAAGAAAAAGAAAGCAAGAGATACTGATAATAAATGAGTAGCTGCAGGGAGAGGAGGACAGCTCTACAAAAAAGAGAGATACTGCCTTTCCCCACTGTGCCTGCGGTGGCCACCACTTAATTCACCCAGCAGGGTGTGGTAAGGACGTCCGATCAAGGCAAGGACAAGCCAGATCCAGTTGCATACAGTGCACTGTGATAACAGTTGTCTCCAGAGGCCTATCTCTCCCATGGCGATGCGACAATGGATGGATCTGTTGTTTGCGTTGTGGTGGTGGTGGAGTTGATGCGGCTGATAAAAGATGGTTGCTGAGCTCTTGCAGGAGGGCTTGAACCTCCAGGCTCTTACCGAAAATGGTGAAAGCCTGCCAAAGGCCTTAGTCTGCCTCAGGTGTCCAAAGGAAAATGGCTAGCAGAGTGGAGAAGATGGACAACTAGCAGCAGTAGCCAAACAGCTCTGAGCATTGATGTTATATGTCTAAGCTGTTCTTAGGCCAAGATAATGTTAACCTGACAATATAAGTCAAACAGGGACAGAAACTAACATTATATGTGTACCAACATTATTGCAGGGCAAGGCAAGGCAAGGCAAAGCAAATGTATTATTATATAGCACATTATCATACACAGAGGTCATTCAATGTGCTTAATCCAATTAAAATAAGCATAAAAAGAAAAGCACTAAAATAGGCAAAGAAAAAATCAATGTGAAAGAATAAGAGTAAGGTTTAAAATAAATTTAAATAAATTTAACTGAAATAAAGAAAGCAATTTAAAAAATAAAGTGGATAAAAGGGCATGACTTATGTCCAAATATTGCTAAGATAAAGGTGGTGAAAAGTGGTGGAAAACAATCTCGTTTTTATCTTGTTTTAAAGCTGGCCACTGTTTGGACAGATCTGATTTCCATGGGGAGCTGGTTCCAGCAGTGAGCAATGTAATGACAAAATGCCATTTCACCCTGTTTGATTTCAGCGCTTGGCATTACAAGCGGACCATTTCCTAAACCAAAGACACAGTAAATGTGTAAGATATGGACTTAATTGAGTGGTTGCATTAAACCAGAGAAAAGAAACACTAAGGATTAAACTTCAGAAAAAAAAACATGGAAAATGTCTTTGTGTCATTTCATGCTATTAAAGTATCTGTCAGTGGATTTAATGTCATATGTAGCTACTGCAAAACAAATAAAGTCTAATGCAGTGAACCTGACATGGCTGTACCCTCTGTGGGCCAGAAATATCTACACATAAAGAAAAGGTTTTCCATCAATCTAAAAGCTGTTAAAAGTTTACTGTGAAGTTCTGTAGTAAACCTCTACAGTGAGAGCCTGTGGTCTAACAGCATACATGCTTTTGACATTTAGACCATGACTGTGAAGTGTCTCCTTGGCTGGAGGGGAATCCGGGCTGTGCAGTGGCAGCAATTTCTGAAGGTCACAGATGATCTCCTTGCTGAGCTCTGCTCTCTGCCCCAGCCGTCCGTCCTTCCACCACGCAGTGCAGCGCATCCATTATTCAGACACAGCAGCCCTTTCGCTGACAGCTCCGTGAGAAGGATTGCTCTGACTCCTCACCCGGACTATTAATTTGAAAGACCTCCACAAGGAATTCCTGTTAGCTTTATTGAAATCTGTCGGCATAAGTCAGCTCCTTGCAATGTCTGTGCTTAACCATTTCCTATTGCCCCCTGAAGAGCAATAAGTGCCTGTCCGGATGCTGATTGAATTCTTATTCTTCGATCACTGACTGTGCACAAAAAACCCACGCAGTATTGCACTTGCTCTTTGTGTTGATGATCTGGGTGTAAAGTGATCTCTGGTAATATTCTTCAATATCTGAGCAGTTTAGATGAGGAAAATGTTAAAGCGTCACATGTCTCCCATGTTTCTTGTTTGTTGTTTAATATCCCCTTTAGCTCCAGCAGTCATTACACAGTTAGCATTTGTGCAGGCCCTTGGGAGCTGTTGCTTTGTTTTGTAATCAGAGTGAAATGCTGATATGCTTAAAGTGGCAAAAAGCCCACTGGGTCATTACTTAGGTATCTGCACATCTTTTCCTCTTGGTGGGCTGATGTCCAGCACTATTTGATAGTTTCCATTCTAAAACACAACAACTAACCCTGGGAATTAACAGGTGAATTTAAACATAATTAAGCAGGGAATATTTGAACTGTGACGAACATCAGGATTAGAGTTGAACCCCAGGACTAGAGTTGTGCACTCCCTTATCTATGCAGTTTCAGGACACATGATGCAAACTCTAGGTCAAACCTCAGGATTGTAATGTGCTTGATTAAAAGTTGAGTAAATTCCATGATCTAAATAACTGCAGAAGAGTCATGTTAAAGTTTTTCATTTAATAAACATACTCTGCAAATATTACTACAACAGTAACAACAGAATCATGCTATATAAAAATTAGACATTTACTATACAAAGATGTGCAGACAACCCTTCTAAGTACTTCTACTTCTAAGTCTAACCTGTCAAGTTAATTAAAAAAACCAGGAAATTAATTATCAGGACAAATAATTAATGGAACTTGATCTGTGATATGTTCAGTGATTTTGTTTGTTTATTATAAACTAGCAGGCCTTAAGTAAACAATACTGTTTAGTGATAAAAACTTTTAAAACTTATGTAGTCATTTTGCACAACTGGCTAAAACCATGCAAAATTCATTCAGTTGAGTTCAAGTCATTTGAGAGTTTTCTTGCCTGTGCTTCCTTTTTCAAATCAAATTGAAAATATTTCAATGGGATTAAAAAAACCCTCCTTTTCCCTATTTGAATTATTCACTGTTTTTTTATGTGCTTAGGATAATCTGGATATCTGACTCACTGCTGGCTGAACTTCAGCTGTTCATCTTTGGTCTTCACCACATGTGTACTCTTACTGTGTTCAAACAACTCTGTGTACATTATTTTAAAGGGCCTGGTCTTTGCCTAAATGTTATTTGGCAAATGGTAATCCTGCTATAATGTTGTTTTTGGAAAGTAAAGGTTTTTCCTGACACAACTTTGATCACACTTTTGGTTGTAGATATGCATTTTAACACCAACAATTGCAAAGGATACTTACCAATCACATGAATAAAGTGTGGGGTTTTTGAGATTTCTTTTCACATAATAGTCTGCTCTTAAGCTGAATTTGCTGGGGTGGCCAGTCCTGGACAAATTAACAGTTTTTGGCATGATTTTCCTTAGGATGGAATGATTACTGAACATGTATTACTTAATCTAAAGTTAACTTGTCAGGTTTTCCAGTGTAAATTTAGCTACTTTAAGGCGCAACTACTACTAGCACAGGTATTCTGTTGCATGCACACAACTTGTATTATCTTCATAGAAAAGCACAGACATTAGAACAGGATTTTTTAGAGGGACCACATATAACCCTAGGGTTAGCGTGTGAACTGTGAAGCATTGCTAAAGATCCTCAGCACTGAACTAAGGAGCAGTAGGACTGTATTCTATGAAGTGATGGATCCATTCACCATTCGGGAGGAGTTGTATCGGCGTTTGTGATCCAGAACTAATATAAACATCGGCACCTGACCAGACTTCCAGGAAACATTTGTTAAGCATATGGACAGAGACTGAAACTCTTTCTCACTTTTTTTCTCTCGCATTGTTCTTTCTCTACTATTCTTAGGCTCTTTATTTTCCATCTATTTTTCTGACACACCCAGTTATTGACTGAAATGACCTCTGTACAAGAGATCATATGCTTTTGACGCTTAGAATTACCATGTTCGTACCCTGCAGACAGTAGCAATTAGGTACATGGTCAATACAGTTTCCATTAGAGAGGCCTTATGAGTTTAAGTTGATTCACATCAGTCAGTGCTATGACTGTGACCTCTACAGGATTATATAAATGCAAATGCACATGCGTTTGCTCTGCTGGAGGATATAAATTGTTACGAGATGTGGCCACTAATTGTCCTTTTCTACAGGATGCAATCGATATCTGGAGCTTTTAAAAGTGCACTAATTAAGGTTTTGCCTTGAATTTTTCTATGTTTACATTTGTTGCAAACTTTTGAAAATAATTAAGCAACAGTGCCTCTTTTTCTGGCACTCTCCGTGAAACTAAATTAAGTGGGTATTAGGCCATTTATACTCAAGGGAGTACTGTTATTTTGTCCTCTTTGGGTGCAGCACTATCAGCTTTCACAAAGGACATAACTGAACTGAAACTACCATTGGAGAGTAAACAATGAAATAGCTTTGAGCTCCTTCATCAGTAACTGAACCGCCAGCATAATTGCACCTTTCAGTAAAAAAATCAGCAAGAGCCTGTACTGTGATTTCTCTTCTTGGGGTTGTGTCATGGAGAGAATGAGGACACTCATCTTTTTGTTGTTTGGTGAACTGATTTTCCATTCAGCTGTTCTGAAATGTGAATATGATATTGTGCATGGCTCACCTGCAGACCCCATTCACCAGGCATTCCTATCACATAGAGACTTTGATCTCTACAGAGCTAAATGAACTACAGGGAAAGAAAGGCACACATTTCCTGTGTTGTGTAAAGGGTCTATTGAATTTTGAGAAAGATCTCTGTTTCATATTTTGCTTGCTGCAGCTTTAGGCAGGGTGAGGAAAGTGGGGAAATCAGAAAAGAAGGAATCATTTGTGTTTAAGATACACTGAAGTACTTATGTGTCACTGCTATGTTTAGGTGGTCTGACACCCAAAAATATCCAGCCAAAAGCAGCTGTGTTTGGAAGGGCACAAACTGTGCATGGCAACCAGCCAGGTGGACCTACAAGTCAGGTGTTTCTATTTAAGCAGGAGGTGAGTGCATCCTGTTGCAGTGATCAGGAATGAATCTGAACCTGTGTGTTTGTTGCTCATTGTGGTGTTTATTTATGAATCACGCATTGGATCACGATCTGTTTTCTCTGCTTTGTAAACATAAGTTAGCAGAACATAATATTTTAATGCTATAATATCCAAAGTAGATTTATGAAATATACAGGTTTAGAGTTAGTTCCACATATATATTTAAACAGTGTTATATTTAAACTATTGAGAAGGGTAAGATAAATATGCAACTGAAAATCTTCCCATCATACATAGTAATTACAATAAAGTAATTAAATATTTTAAGTAATTACAGCTCAAAATGACTTGAGTGACTTCATTATTTTGCCTAAAATTAACTGAGTACTACAAATTCAAAGATGCACGTTAATGTAAGGGTTTTGGTAGGTTGGAGGCAGATGCAGGTTTAAAGTAGTTCTAAAGGTATTTAATATAACAAACGTAACTCTATACAACAACCAACAGTATACAACAGATAGCTGCAACAGTGAACAGACTGAGGAAAACACAGGAGACTATGTAGGGAACACAAACGAGATATACCTGACACAGGAAGGAGACGAGGAATGAGAAACAGGTGTGAAAACAACAGGTGTGGCTAAACACAGAAACGAGAAGCACATGGAAGGACCAAAACAACACGAACAAGACCACGTGGCACGCACATTCGTGACAGTTAATTACACCTTTAAGCTATTCATTAACGTCTGTTCTTTGCTGTGAGCATGAAGTTGTGAAACAGTGGTATGAATATTGTTCAGATTGTTTAATAAGGCTGTTGGTGACTTTTAGTGATACTTTTTATATGTTACAAACAACTGACTGTTAAACAACCAGAATCACCAATTTCTTAAGATACCACACATTTTTTTTTGTATGTCTGTCCTTTTTAATTAGAAGCTGATCTGAGATCAAAATCACATTTTTGCCTTTATATAACACTACAAGCTGAACTTTTTTACTGCAATGCCAAACACCATCATGGTAATTAAATAAATACCAGTAAGTTACACCCAAATGCATTCTTTAATAGATGAAGATAACATAAACATAAATCACTAGAAACCAAATAAGTGCTAAGAATGCTGGGAAAATCCATGTCATTAAAGTGTCACTAAATCAAATATGGATAGTTCTTCTTAATGAAAACTGTGCACAGGAATTTACTAAATCAGAAGATACCAGTTCAAATCACTGAATGAATATCAGTGTTAGTGTGTATGCTGTTATAGTTGTTGACTGAAGTGTTTTTAAAGAAGTCTCCTGTTTAAGAGGAATATATCAGTGGGTATCAGTTAGTGTAAGTGGTTTACATAACTCACCAAGCACTTAACAGATGGACTGCTGATGACATAATGTGGCTCTCTTCTGTAGTGTTCTCATCGGAGCCCAGCGAGGTTGGTGATTTTAAAAAGCTCTCTGATGGTTCCTGAGGGATCTCTTCACACCAGGAAAAGGTGTGCATATTTATAATAAAATGCAGATTTCACAATGGCCAAACATGCTATTCACCAAACTTTTATTTAGTTCAGTTCTTCTTATATTATCACATTAGTGACTGAGAAACCAGGGGATGCTTACAAAGGGTGCTGAAACAAGATTAAAGGGATCCCTGAAGAGGTTTGTCTTCTTTTCTGTATTTAATTTTATGGCAAACTGTGACTGTTAGGGTTAAGCCTTCAGTTCAGGCCCTACATTTTAAAGCAAAGGAAAAAATGAGGCAACAAATGCAGCTTTATAATAATGCTAATTTCTGGTAGCATTTCATGGGGTTCTAGTAGTATGTCAGTGCTAAGCTATTGGCATTGCACTTGAACGTTTATTTGGCAATAATAGATCAAACATGGACATTTTAATCTTGTAAAGGGTAATCCATATTCTCTTTAGATTAGATTAGATTTTACTTTGTCATTGCGCAGAGTACAAGTAAAAAGTTAATCAAATGAACTTCGCATCTAACCAGAAGTGCATGAATGGTATAAACCATATAATTTGAACCTTGCATTAGGCATATTAACATGTATTTACATAAACATGAACATACATATAAATTGATAGTATGATTTCTAGTGTGATTTCTCCAGTAAATCTACCTGACATAGAACTGCTGCTACTGTTTATTTTCTGACAGGAGCCCATGGCTTAGGCTGCCACTCAAATACACATTTAGTAAAGTATAGGACTTATTACAGTTCTATATATTAAATATACCAATTATTATTTCCTAAGTATGGTGGTTGATTCGATATGCACTAAATGCCTCTCTCGCTTAACTATGCCTACCTAGATACCAAAGGAAAACAAATGAGTGGATAATTTTCCATTGGCCATTTCAGGAATTTAACCTTGCTGTTTCCCACCACACCCTGATAATGAAATAACAACAATTGCATACAAATATTCTGTTGAACAAAAATGAACTAAAAATTACAGAAATCATTGGGCCTTCAGAGAAGGCCTAGCAAGCCCAGAGGGTTCCCCTCTGATACCACTGTATTATTTAAACCGAAAATATTAAAGCAAAACAATATTAAAAGAAGATATTAAAAAGAATAAATTATGTATTAAAGTCTGATATGATGAGAGCTCTTGTGCTCTTAGTCTTTTGGGCTATCATCAGTTATTGACATTACTTGCACATGTACATTGGGCTTCGTTGATTATATATTTTTTTGTAATTATACACTGCAGTTTTCTATTATTCATTCACCAAACTACACCAAGGGTCATTTTCATTCTGTTTGAATTCACCAGTTTTGACCTTGTGTGATATATGGCCATGCTGCTTGTAGCCTACAGTTTAGGTAAAAAATGATGACTGCAGGCCAGTGATTAGAGGTCTTTGGGCAATCAGAGCAGAATAAATTCACTGACACTTTGTGACCTCTCGGCTCTTTTCCTAAGTGAACACTCATCAGCAATGCATTCTTATTATCATATTAATATCTGTGTGTGAAGCATTCCTTTTAATGGGGACTACTATATGGTAAATCATGAAACAATTCACAAAACAGTATAAGGGCTGACAAGTGCTGAGTTTACTAATAAACAACAAGGTAAATATGCCTATTATAAACCTTAGTGAGGACATCAAGGAGGTGTGTTAAAGGTTCTCAGTGTGCAGGGCCTAGCTGCAGCAATCTTTGATTATAGATTTAATAGGATAGATCTGATCTATGTCCTGTGAAATGACAAACATGGAACTGGGAAAGTGCATTTTAAATTTGTTTTTTTACAATGTAAATTTCTTTAAAAAGTGTTTCCTGCACTGAATCATTTTACACCTGGCCATTTCGTACTCCAGTAAGTAGTCCAAGATGCATTGTTAAATACATCTAATAACATTTACCACCACATTTTACAACCATACTCCTCCTAGTGCATTATGTCAAAACACATGTGGTTCATGATAACACTAAAATAGTAAAGTTAAACGAATTATATGTGTTACATGAACATGAATTTATTACCAAACCTAACCTAAACCCATGCTCATGCTAATGGCACATATTTTACTTCTGTGCAATCCCTTAATACATTTAAATCATGAAACATTTTTTGTGTGTGAGATGACTTAACACTGACTGAAGATCATTAACAATGTCAGAAATTTAACCCAAAATTGTGCTTTAAACTCTTTATAGCTGGCTATTTCACAGACACATTTGCTATGAATTTGTAAATGCATTTGGTAGAAGTCTTATCAGGTCTTATCTGTATCTTATCAATCCAGATACAGTCAGATAATAGATAAAGAGTTTCAACAGTGTGTTCAATTGTCTTATTTCAAGAAAGGCGTATGATACAGCAGTACAGGAAGTGAATATAGTAGGTGTTCTTGGTAGAAATGACCATGAGTAAGAGTTGAATCTTTTGTTATAAGAGGTTTATTTATGTTATTTCATATTCTTATTTTGATGTCTTTTTTTCACAGCTGTGATTCAAATATGTTTTTAGCAGTATGATTAATTTTTTTCTCTGACTTGGAAGAGTGTTATTTAATAATCAGTGTGGTAAATCAGTAGAGTATAGGACAAATGGACTGATGATAGCACTGCTGCCTCTCTGGGGCCTGCTTGTGTCCTGATGTTTTTTCCAGTTAAGCTTTTCATGGGATCAGGAGTGTCGCTGTCCCAAAGACTTTCTTGGAAACTTGGAGGGCCATCATCGACTAGCTAGCTTCGGCTAATCTATGTGGCTCTCCATACCAAATGAGCGGTCATTGAGGTCACTGATGCAGAGTGACAGGGTCTGAAATCTCCTTTCAAATTCCAAAGCAAAATGAGGTCATCTTAACTGGACCACATGCCAAAAGATGTGGAAACTTCTCTATTGTAAAGCACTTGTGAGTCTAGTTGATATTCCTCTACTGCTCCCAAGGATAAACCAGAGAGACAATAATAGTCAATTAGGCAGTTATGTAATGCTTTGCATGAAAATGATAAAAAGAAATTGGCCAGTTATTGGTGATACTAAGTAACACAACTGACAATGTGATATAATTGTGAACTACTTTACGCCAGATTTTAAAGTAGATTAATTATTTTTAATATATATATTTGTTATTGTGCTTTTCTGCTAATATCGGCCCCATATGGCCACAGTGGCTCTTGATAGCTGCCTGCTGCTAAATGTGTGGATGGGTTAAATACAAAGGTCACATTTCCTTTTGGTGCACTTTGTATGATGGGGTGTGTTCACAATGACAAATGGTCACTTTTACGTACCAGACCATGTTTTGTGTGATTTGTTTTCTGAGGCTCAATTAGTAAAAGAGGATTGTTTCACCATCGGCCTACACTTTTCCCTTTTGTCGTTGATTAAGGAATTGGGTCAAATTTTGCTTTTCAATTTAAACTCTTGGTATATTAGTTATGTAATATATAAGTTATAAGTTTCCCATACACAAAACTGCAGCATGAGCACTTTTGAGAAGTGCCGGCAGTCACAGTTTTATTGAGCTATCAGTGTTTAGGGGTGGATTTTAGCAAAGAATAATGCTTGGGGGTTTGGGCACATTCCTCAGCAATCAGTGTGCTTATAGAACAGATTCACAAAGGATTTGGTAAAAGGATGTAGTCTCTAAAGAAGTTATAAGTAACCTCATAAGTAAGAATAAATTGGTCCATTTTGCTACCATTTTGCTTAAGGCAACCGGCTCATTTGCCTATAAAGGTGGCCCTGGCCCCACACAGATAAAGATATTATATAAAGCTGAGAAAAGAACTGAATACATATATTTAAAACAAACAAACAAACATATAAATAAGCAAACACATTCTATCATATCTCAACGGGATTGGGCAGCATAATAGACTCTGGCACAAAAAACCTTCGCTAGGCAAACCAACATCTTAGACGAAAACAGTGACTCAAAGGCAATAACTCTAGGCACAATATAGGAGAGGTGTCATTATTAATAAATTGTTCTTTGTATCGTATTTTGTATAGTTTTTTTAAACACAACCAAAGTTTTGCATATTCTGAAAGTGAAAAAAATAACAAATACATATGTTTAATGCCTTGAATTCAACTTTGCATTTTTGCATCTATCCTCTTGTTCTTAAATCCGGATACAACATTTCTTTTGATGCATGTTTGATAATGTTTTTGTCTATTCATTATCATCTGGTCCACTTAGGGAAACGTGAAACAGACTGGAGAGTAGCTATGGAGTAAATGCGTTTGGCAAATTAAACTTTTCTATAGTTAACCTTGAGAAACTATCCATCTCCTGCCAACTCATATATAGGGTCCACTGATCCATTTCCCACTAACCCAACACTTCCTAATGTAATGATTTGGGGATGATTTGGAAGCAAGTGCCAAGGCGTATTGATTTGAGAGGATTTAATAAAGAAAGTAACAAAACACGAAATACCAAAACTAAGAACCACCGCTACGTTACACAGAAAACAACAGAATACAACAGTGAATCCACAACACAGAACCTAACGCAAGGGTTTATATAATGACAGGACATGGGGAACACCTGAACACGAGACGAGACACAGCTGGGAGGCGGGGCTAGACATAAATGAACACGAGGCAGTGAACACGTGGGAATATAAACAAGACCGACAGGGAACACGTGGGACGAGGACAGTCACACCTAATTGTATGAGTACACTAAAAACCAGAGCAACTGATGGATGTTTGCCTCGAGGTATACTTAACATAGCTGCTTCAAAGACATTAGAAAACTCAGAAGGCCTTTTTAGGATGAACTCAAGCTGGAAAGAAAAAAAGCTTGTCTGTAGGCTTTCTCTAGTAGTGGTAGAATTTCCTTTTTTTCTTTTTACTTGTATGGCCATTTTACAGTACATTTGGGTATTAAAGTATCAAACAGCTCCCTTAAATAAAAACACTGTGTGTACAAGGTTTCCTTTGCTGCAATTTTTGGGGACACAGCTATGCTGTGATTACTCTGCACAGGAAAGCCAAAATAGCAGTGGCATGAGTAATCATAATAGAAACACCTCTTGAAGAAAACTGGTGAAAAATGTAGCCAATTTCATTTTACATGCAATGTTTATTGAGGCATGCCCTAAGATAAAAGAGGCATCATCTACAGAATCAATAACTGAATTGCTATCAGAGTGCCCCAGGTGACCTGTCAGTTTAAAACGAACAATTTTGTCCAATTGTGTGTGCAGCCTATGCTGAAATCTAATAGTCATTTCTCTGTTTTCCCTGCATATGAGGCAGTTTGATTACTGTATGTGTAGCTGAGAAGAGTGTACCCTCTGAAGCTTAGACAATGGAGAAGTCATGTCCTGTTCTAGAGGGAGCTGCTTTGTGTGGGTATGGCAACCCGCTAGCATCCCTTGTGCTGAATAATTGAGAGAAAGGCCTGGGTAATCCATCAGAGCAAAGGATGCATGGAGGCACCTGTCATATCCACCTGAAGAGGGGGGAGGGACAGGAGAGGAGAGAAGGGGTGAGGTGTCCCCTCATGATTCATCCATACATTATTGAACATCTTTTCTGCAACTTACACTTTCTCCTCACTACAGGGGCAGGAGTCATGAAAAACCTGCCCACTGACTGAAATGACTCGAAGGGCCATTTGTGGACTCCTGGTAGTTTAACCTCTTGAAAACTTGATGTGGATGATCGCAGCACAGGGTCGCAGGCTATAGTTATATGGTTTATCAAAGCACACATGAGGCAGCCAGTTTTCTTAGGCGGGTTCACATGTGAAAGTGAGTGATTATTTGTCATTGTGAACACACCACAGTACAGCACTACGAATGAAATGTGACCTCTGCATTTGACTCATCCATGTAGGTGCAGTGGGCAGCTGACATGGGCAGCCCCTGTGGAGCAGTGCTTGGGGAGAGTCCCCTGCTCACAGGTACCTCATGCTATTTGGTCTGGAATTTTACAGGCGATCTTCAGGTCTCAGGGGCAACTCCCCAACATTTACACCACCACTGCCTTATAAGAAATATTTAAAGCAGTAAAGTTCACTGATCCTGGGCTTTTATGAATGAAAAGTTAAGAACTTCTGATTCAAATTTTACACAGAGATATTACATTTTGCCTGCATCCATATGAAGTTTGGAGAAACTAATGAAAAAAACAGACTAAAGTTCCACTAATCATAATTAAAGTCATGAAAATATAAGTGCACCTTGTGGAATATTGATTTATCAACATATTCAAAGAGGCAAACATGATTAAAAACCTGCAGTGACTGCAGGCTGCCCAGTTCATAAGGCAAATCATAACCTTTCCACCACCATGCTTCACAGTCGGTATAAGATTATTTTCCTAAAAAATTGTGCTTTGGCCAAACAACTCTATCTACATAACTTTGTACTGTCTGGTCTTTGCTGCTCTTTTGCTATGTTCTTTGGGATTGGGAAACAGTATTCTTGCTCTAATGTTACCTGCAGATCCAATGATGAGAGTCTAGGGGTCTTGAAGACATCCTTTCAAAGCAAACGGCATGCTTTTGGGCTGTATAAACTGTGGCTAAATTAAATTGGCAGTAATTTAAAATATACACCACTTATAGACAATTTTTCTTATAGTGAATTTATTTCAGATAATTAAGACATTTATAGGCATCCACAACCTTTTTTCCTCAGGGTTAGAGAGTTCTTTGGATCTTGGCATGATGACATGAACCACTTGAATAGCAAAGTGAACACCAGACCCTAGATGTCCAATTTAAATAACACAGGTTCCACCTCAGGTCCTAACCATGGTAGCAAATGTAGTATATATAATATGAAGCATTTTTGTTATTTTACATTATGAAAATGACTACAGTCATTTGCTGGAGTATATTCAACTTATTTGTATACCCTGTTTTAAAGAGGCTATTTAAATATGTTAAAAATGAACAATTGAAAGTGATTCTTTGTCATTGTGAACACATTCAAGCACCACAATGAAATGTGACCTCTGCATTTAACCCATCACACGTGCACACGT
>JBBPDA010000004.1:301425-312874 GCA_037974385.1 Arnoldichthys spilopterus | reverse complement strand
TGTATGAATGGTTGTCTGTCTGTGTGTTGCCCTGCGATGGGTTGGCCTCCTGTCCTGGGTGTACCCCGCCTTGGGCCACCAAACATTGTGGGAGAACCGTCAGTCAGTTTAAAAACATTTCTCAATGCAAGATTTTAAAGAATTTAGGTCTTTTACCATTCACACTACACAATATTGTGAAAAGAGTCAGAGAATCCAGAAAAATCTCATTCGAAGGGCAAGGCCAGAAACCACTGTTAAATAGGTGTAATCTTCAAGTCCTCAGAAGGCACCGTAGGACAAATTGTCATGCTACTGTCAAGTTCTCCAAGCTAAAGACAAATTTAACTATCCAGCCTGTTATCAGGTGCAAAAGACAACATATACCATGGTATGGGGGTTATCAGTGCTCATGAGATGGATGATTTGATATGTGTGAAGGTACCATTGAAGTGGTACACTGGTAGAATAGGTAAAGGTGAATGCTTGTATTTTAGAGAGACATATGCTGCCATCAAGGTGAGGCTTTTGCCGAGAAAATCCATGATTATTTGAATAAGACAATACTAGGTCTCATTTTACATATGCTAACACAGTGTGTTGCATTGTCTAATTCAGATTCAGTTTAGATCTGATTGTTCTCATCACCTTTAAATGGATTCTGATTGTATGTAAGTGGCACAGATTTCCCCTTGCCTAAAGAAGGGAATTGAGAGTTACTGCATATCTAGGTCTGTCACAATAATTATCAACTTAATGCAAAATATATGTATGTGACCTTGATGATGTTTTCAATATACCATCCAACAAAAATGTTTTTTTTGCGACAGGCCTACTATTATCTACAACGAAAATAAATACTCTCTCTGTATTTTTACTAGATTTCTATTGTTTGTGCCTTGATTGAAAAACAAGGATACTTTATAAAGCCATATTTTACACTTTTTATGAGTAAAAACTTTTAACTATAAGTACTATTTGCAGCTGTGTAGGTTTTTCATTGCCTCCTTTCCTTGAATAATGTTGTTTTCAAATGAGCAAGTTTGCAGTCATCTAGGTGGGCACTGATTTGTTATTGTAATTTCAGACAGAGTGTTTCTTCTTGTGTCTCATCAGGAGTGGGGGACAGGTGCAGTGAAGTTTCTACCTGATTCTGCCATACAGGCATCGCTAAAGGGGGTCGAGAGAGGGATGAGAATGCCATGAGGACACTCAAGCGTAACTCTCAGCCTCCCACACCAGCCTGCAGGAGCAGAAGTAATTCTCCTGTGCCAGGTATGCACACCTCAATGCTAATGACTGCTATTTCATTGTGCACCAAATATCAAGGCTCCTTTTTAGTTCTGCTCTTTTCTTTATTATCTGTCTTTGTGTCTTCTTTCTGCCTGGCTTCTCTGTTTTTTTTTTTCTCTCTTAAAACGGTGGACTTGCTGGAGAAGGCTAAAACAGAAGACATGTCCCTGTTGAGCTAATTATCCTGGTTATCTGCTTTTATTTTCCACTGGCAATTTTTTGGGGGCTGCGGTGGACAGAAAGGTTCTCTCTCGGCTCTGTGTTTAGATCACGCAGTATTGAACTGGAATCTTAGACCAAACTGAGAGCTGGATTGCTGTAATGAGGGATGTCATCCTACTTTTGCAGAGATTTTGTAATATTTGAGGTTGAACCTTAACTAAAATTAGCCTATTTTTTCCCCCTGAACACATTGAATTGTCTTCAGATGTAAACACAAGCAAATCAAATCTGCAATAGCTCAGAGGAAATCAACTGTGATATGTATTGCATGTGATTAGGCATAATTTGATATCTCTCACCGTGTATTTGATTTGTTAACCAGCCCAAGAACTCATAAAATGGGATTATCTGGATTTTTTCTCCATTGTGCTTTAGTGCCTCCTTACCTGTCATTGTTTAATACAGATCATAAATATAAATCACAATCCGCATTCCTGACCTTGCTTTATTCGTTTGATCTAAAAAGCCAAATTGGCTTGTTTATTCATGCATATCGAAGTGTTACAGGATAATTCCGGTATAATGGTGCTTTCTGTCAGCATTCATACAGCAAGTGTCTTTTCCTGCTGCAACCTTAATTTACCCCTTTTAATTTGTGATATAAAAGTCTCCTCTGATGTTTCGGCAACTGTTCAAGATTTGAGCCCAAGCCTTCAAATCCCAACCCTGGCTAAGCCGAGCCGCTTCAGCGGGACAGATATTGTGTCTGTCAGAATCAGTAATTACTGGCGCTCCGAGGGGGAGCCGAGCTCAGGGCCCAAATTCAATCCACCGCTTTAATTCCCAAGTGTTGTGAGCAGGGAGGGAAGAGGGCCCTGCTGATATCTCTGAGGGAAATCCACTGTCTTTTGTCTAGACGCATACGTTCCAGTGAGAATGCAAAGGGTAGGAGATGAATAACAGGGAAATCAGATGCTTTCATTTATTAAGCTCCTTCCCACAAATCCACAGGGGCAGGCGGATAAATTGTGACATAGAGGAGGGTGAAAAGAGTGCACTAAAGGGCCGGCCAAGACAAAACACTTAGTCTCATCCATGTGAAGGAAATAAGTCATAGTTATTGAGATGCTGTTCAGTTCTGTCAGATATGTCTTCAGTAGACTTCATGAACATGTGCTTTGGTGAATGTACACTGGATGAATAACCCATTGCCCTGGTGGTCTTGATTGTTGTTGAAAATATCTGAGCAGCAATGAGAAAAGTAATGAGTAGGACCAAAATTTGAAACATCTATTACAAATAGGGTTGAATCTCAATGGTAATGGGCTTGATAAGAAAAGGGAGAAGTATATGACCCAATGCACAGCCCTGACATATATAGCATTACAGAGGGGAATGCACAAAAATTGCTTGCTCTGAGGCATTGTAAAGAGGAGCAGAGCAGTACCACCTATTTCATCAATTTTCTAAAATACCCATATTTTTCTGAAGTAGGTGACATGGTCAAAGGCCTTTTTGCCATCCAGTGAGAACATCTTCTGGTACAGATTTTAGGTTAGGTTAAATAGCTTTATGAGGTTAGATTATCTGTGTCAAATTAACCCTGTTTGGTCTATAGGTGATCGAGGGAAACACAGTGCCCAAATGCATTTCAGGAGTAGGGCTGCAACTAACCAATTTCAACAAAATTCTTCTTCAAAAAAACATGCATGCTAGATGTTCTCTACTTTGAGAAAGACTGGGGCTTTCAATATCTTTTCTGAAATATGTTTTGTGCATCAAGACTGTTAAAAGTTCTAAAATTTAACTCTGTTTACTCCAGGATTCATCTGCATATATCAGTCTCTAAGGCACAGTAACAAAAACAACCTTTTTAATTCTAAGAGATAATGGTCACCACTTGAAAATGTTAATGTAAAAAAAATAATTGACTGTTTATGGTACATCAAATACAAAAATGTCAACTGGACCTTGGTGAAAAAAATAAATACTAGAAGATATACATATTTTTTACTTTAGAATACCTATCTGGCTCTGGATATCTACCAAACTGGACTGTAAGTGTTTCTGTTCTGTTAAATATTGATTAGCTTGTCCAGTTCCTCTGCCAAGTCATTGTCAAATCAGAAGCTATTGACCTGCTCAGACATATGAAGAGAAGTAATTTCTAAAATATGAATTTCCCAGTGGTTAACAATGCATTTCTGAAGGGGTACTGGCATGGTATAGTTCCTGCTAATACAGTTAGGTGACCAGGATTATTCTGTGTTAGCATACAGGACACTTAAGCCTTTTATAGGAACTGAACAAAAAGCCCAAGTTGTCATAAAGGCTGCTTTAATCAGAAAATCTGACACTTATTTTATGAATGTTTATGTAAATGTATGTAAATGTATGTCAGTTGTCATTAAGTCCATTATAGTTGTAGTGTTGCTTTATCAATGCTGCCTTACAGTAAAGTGTAATTCCTTTTGTTCAGTATTACCTTGTAGCTACTATTATGAAACTAATATGTTAATTATGTAATATGCAAATTAAGTGAGGAATTGAGCAGTGCTGGTCTCACACATGAGACCTTGCAGTGTTGTCTGTTTTGGAAGCCAGGTTACATATGTCAGTTCAACAGACAGTGCCCTTGCGGCACCTTGGGCATCAGTTAAAAGATTCGCTCAAAGAAGGAATAGCATTAACAGGATGTTATCAAACCCATGACCCCTTGGGTTGTAGCCAGATTGTCTGACCTCTGGGCAACCAGTAGCCTAGTTCTTGCTTGTGTAATCAAATGATGCGACATTGTGTGCTCTGCCTCTGCTGACCTTTTCAAATGAAGCGCACATTAAATATGTGTTTTCTGTGCTGGCTTTGCCCTTTTGTCTTCTGTGCTATATTAAGACCAGGCACTGCATATTCTAGCTGTTTCATCCAGATGGTTATTAATCATTTTCAAATTACTTTGCAATGGTTTCTTTACAAACATTCAGCTCCCAGTCAATTCTCTTTTCCAGTGTGTTTTTGTAATGGGTTCTTTTTTACCTTGTCCTTTAAGAACAGCACACACTTATTATCCACTGTACATGCAAGTCTCTCACTATTCACTCCATCAGTTAGTTTCTTGCTACTATTTTCTGCTCCATTGCAGCATCCTTCAGTACAGATGTCATTTCCTTTTCATTCCTACACAGACCCCTTCCTTCAACTTCTATGTGCTGCTATTTCTGTGGCATTAATGCATTCAGAGATAAAGCTTTAACAGTTGTGTGTGGGATCAGAGCTTTTTTAATGCTACTCTTGTTATGCAAGATATTCTTTAGGGAGGTAATGGCAAGGTTCACCCAGGGTTGGGATGAATTTGCTATTTTAAGCTTTTTATACCATGTAATAAAACGCAAATGATTTGATATTACACAATATAATGCTTGTACCTGCTGATGTCAATAAAGAATTATTTTCTGATTCTGCTTGACATGATTCTACATAAATCCTTGATTTATACAAATTTCTAAGGTTCAGTGGTTTTTCACCTTCCTTTACCCTTGTAAAGTACCCATATCTATACATATAGATTTTAATTTGTAAAACAATGATTGTTTATTGTCTATTATGCCCCTGTGCATACTTCAGTGATTTGAAACTTAGCAACAGATGGGTTAAGGGCATCCCTCTGAGCTGTATTCAGGCTGCCCTGGGCCTTCAGTTATATCCTATTTGTTTGTGTGTAGCAGCTGCAGCTCAATTTGCTTGGGGCTGGGCTGATGTTAATCACCAGCCCACAGAGCTAGGCCAAGCCTGTTAATTGTGATAATTACAGCCAATGTTCATTTGGCTCTGTAATTATGTGCAATGGGAGTTTCACCTCAAGTAGACCTGCGTTTAGTAAATCAAACTAGTGCTTAGCCTTTGCTGGGCCAGGCTTTCAGTTTATCTTCATGCATTTTCTCTATTAGAGGAACAAATGCATAAGTCTTATATCCTGCATTGCACTGAGGTCATTTATAAGAGGCATCAGGAGTTGCATTCCAATTTTGAGACAGAAACAGAATTTGTTTTAGGTCTTTTTAATAACATTCATGTACATGTACAGCAATAATACAATATTAAATAAATTCAGTTATTGCCTTAAGTAAGTAAACAAATAAACAACAATTGTTAATTTAATGCATGTAATAACATTTACATGTAAATGGCATATAATTTATTTTTAGATGCACTATTAATGTTTTTTTATGGGCCAATTGCATACATGAAACACACTAGCACATTTCCAGTAACTTTACACCATTTGGATTTGAATAGATAGGTAGTGGTGACCTAGTGTTTAGGTCCTTGCCCTAGTAAATGGAAGGTCACAGGTTCAAGGTTCAAGGTGAGGATTCAGATTCTGTCCATGAACTGAATTAGAGAAATTGTGACACATAGTAAGACAATTACCCTAAACTCGAGTTGTTCTATCAAAAAATGTTTAAAGAAGAATACAGTAAATGTTTTAGAGTGGCCAAGTCCTGATGTTAATCCAATAGAAATGTTGTGTCAGGACCTAAAGTGAGCAGTTCATGTGAAGACACCCACCATCCCAGAGTTGCAAATCTTCCAAACTGCATTAGCAGAACTGATAAACAATGAAGTGAAAGTGACTGTTTGTCCTTGTGAACACACTCAAGCACCTCAACGAAATGTGACCTCTGCATTTAATCCATCACATGTGCACACGTGGAGCAGTAGTGGCCAAGTGGTTAGGACCTGAAGGTCGCAGGTTGGAGTCCCAGCCCGGGCACTACTGAGGTACCCTTGAGCAAGGTACTGTCCCGCTACACTGCTCCCCGGGCACTGTTGGTAGCTGCCCACTGCTCCACGTGTGCACGTGTGATGGGTTAAACGCAGAGGTAGCATTTTGTTGTGGTGCTTGGGTGTGTTCACAATGACAAACAGTCACTTTCACTTCAGTGGGCAGCTATCAACAGCGCCCAAGGAGCAGTGTAGCAGGATGGTACTTTTCAAGGGAACCTCAGTGGTGCCCGGGCTGGGACTTGAACCTTCGACCTTAAGGTCTGAAGGGCAATGTCCTAAACATTAGGCCACCACTGCCCACTTCTTACCAAAGATAATAATATTTACTGAATAAAATGAATTAAGACTGAATAACTGAATATTTTTGCTGTATTAAAGGAATAGTTGAAACAAGTGCTTGTTCTTCCAAGCTGCTGTTGCATAGAAGACATTCTGGTCCTACGTTATTCGTGCCCTCTAATAACTGTGTAATTACACATAATTATATACCATACAGTTACATAATTAATGCAGTTATGTTATATACCAGTCATGTAATTACACAAGTTTAACTTAATGCAAATCTAGAAAACTGTTAGTAAAGTTAATAAAGTTAAGGTTAATAAAGACCAGAAACCAGTTACCAGAAATGTTGAATTACAATTACTGCTACACAAGACTGTTATTTATTCATAAATGTTTTTTTATTTAGAAAAAAAAACGTAATTTTTGTGTTTAAACAGCACAAATTCTGGTTGATTTATCAATTATTTGTTCATTGAATCACATGAATAATCAAACTGAAAGAAAGAGGCAACTGGCTAATTAGTGTAATGCATCATGTAGAATTATGCTATGACATTTTGCTATATATGTAGCAGCATTCAAGCGCACCAGAGTGGATTCACCAGGCTCTCAATATTTACGTCATTACAGACTGGGCAAAATATTGCACATATGAAGCAAAAGCTGTCCAATTTCAGTCTTGGCCACTTCCAGTGTTCGCCAATTCCAGCAGCACACTCCTGTTTTGTTCATGTGAAAATTACATCTTTCAGTAGCACAATACAACAAATTATATCTTAAGCTTCTCTCTCTCTCTCTCTCTCTCTCTCTCTCTCTCTTTCTCACTCTCTCTTTCTCTCTCTCTGTCACTCTCTCTCTCTTTCTCACTCTATCTTTCTCTTTCTCTCTCTCTTTCTCTCTGTCTGTGTTTGCACATTACAGCTGCTTTGTTAAATTAGCCTGCTGCACATGTAGGCTTACAAATGCTAAATATAATTTCATGTACATGTGTAAATTCCCAGACGACTTAATGAGCTTAGATTAGAACAAGTGAGAAAGATCTAGTAATGCAAGTTTCACACCATTCAGTCATGGTATATATGTAGAATATATAAGAATATTTAGATAGCATTACAGTGGGTGAAACACAGAGGCTGCATGGAGGTGGAGTATTTTGTCTGAACTGCAAGTGTGACTTTGACACATCCATCCTCAGAGAATCTCATTTCCAGGTTGCCGAGTGTGTGACGGCTCCAGCTCTGTGCCCTCCTAATGCCGCCTCACCTCCCCCTGCACAGATGTGTTCCCTGGACCAAGGGCACTATCATAACCCACTCCATAAATCAAAGCACCCTGGCTTATGACACACCGGCTCGAAGCAATTAAAAGACTGTAGGCCGAAAAAAGAAAAAAAAGCAGACACAGCTTGCCGGATAAATAAAGCAATGAACAAAGGAAAGAGCTGTATGGGATTAAAAACACCTCCCCGGCTCCCTCAGGAGGCAGCAGGGACTATAATTAAAAATGAAGAATGAACTGGAATGCATTTGCCACCCTAATTGCTGGGCTGTTTCATCTACGGCTGTAACGAGAGCTGGCAACAGGACAGCCAGTTGGGTTTCATTGCCACAGTGGTCTGATGGTCTGCCCACCGTCTAAAGAGGCTTTTGGGATTGGATTGAGAATCGCACCTGGTATTCACAAGCTTTTTGGGAGGATCCAACACAGCCTCTTTGAATGCTCACACACTGGGAATATTACCCAGTCACTGTCATATCATTGATCGTCATGGCTACACCATGTGTGCTGATGATCAGACGTAGGTTTGCATACCATCTTCTCCTTCTGGTCTCTAATAGGACTACAAGTCCTTTTCCGTAGTTACTGACCTGTCCACAGATGTGCTATTAGTCGGAACAGAATCACTTATTAGAAATTGTAGTGCATAACCTTTTTTAACCTTACGTATTTATTTATTTATCTATTTATTTATTACTGAAGGGCATTGTTCATAAGGCTATATGACATTTTTACTGTACCTTGTTCACGGGACTTTGATCACTGTTCTGTAAAATGTGCTGAACATTCCACCAGTTGTTACAATATAACCTTTTGTGGGCAGCTTATACATTAAATAGACAAGTCAAATAATGTATCAGCTAATAGGAGCAGTGGACAAAAGTCAGTTAGTCAATGCTTGAACTACAGCAGCAGTAAAGACAGCAGTGTATATCCAGGAAGATCATTTTAGAAAACTGCTATGTGCTAAAAACAAATTTAAAACCTTTGTTTGGCTGGAAAGTGCTATCTGATCAACTCCAACTCCTTGCAGAGCATTTAGAATGAAGTGATAAATTCCTGAATTCATTTTGTATGCATCCAGAAACTATTTACGGCTCAGAGAGGCTCATAAGCAGTGATCGCCATGAAAGGGAAAATTCTAAAGTGTGTGATGATTTTAGCATTTAGTTTAATTTAGTTACCATTAGGAGGTCAGCAACTTAGAGTGTCAGAGCCTAAAATGAACTGAAATGGAACAGAAACTCTCCTGCGGTGCATATCTCACACCTCAAAACACATCATCTGCTGTGAGAGCTTAGTAGCAAGCTGCTAACAAAATCTCTTTCACTGCTGCAATAGATTCCGTTCACTTTCTACTAGTGGACCAGTTGACTAGTAAAAATCAGTAGTCATGCAACCCCCAGCATGCATAACTCAGTTACGTTGGCACCTTCTTTACTTTGATGTCTAATATCTGTTAATTCTCCTTCTCCACTTAAAGCCCCAGGTAAACCATGGTGCGACTGTGCCTAGAGGCCAGCCTGTTTGTTTTAGGTGCCAGTTTGCCATGCCTGGGTTTTGTCCAGCTCAGTGGTGGCACCTTCCCTGCCTGGGTCGTTTGTTTTGGAGACAGATGGCAGGGTCAGCTGGTGTCTTACCTCAGTCCATCTCTCCATGGGTCATTGCAGCAAGACTCTGGATATGCAATACAGTGTTGGGTCCCTCTCTACAGCTCAGTCTCCTGGCTGTACCCTTTCTATAGAGTTATTAAAGGTTACGCATCCATATGCCTTATTTCAAAAACAAATAAAGTTTAACCGTAACCATGGACTGTTGCTAAAGGGCAAAATAAAATCTCTCCCACACAATGAAATGTTTCCTGATCTTAAGCAAAAAAACGTTGCAGCTTGAGTGTTTTTTGCAGCTCCCGCTGTGTTGAAGACCAGCTCTTCACCTCATTCACCTTCACGCTCACTCTTCACTGAGCTCTGCGAAAGCAACGGCTGGCAAAACATACCCCGAGGAAACACCTCTTCCATCACACATGCAGAGGCTGGCCCTATAAGGCTGAATGCTTGATGAATGTAAGAAGGAATACACAATTCTCCGGGTTGTGGATAACTGTTCAGGAAAAGGAAGTTCAGGTTATATGTAATTAGATGGGGCATGACCCAGGCTATAAGGATTTAATGGCCAGCATTCATCATTTTGTGCAACCAATGGCTTGTGGTTTGAAGTGCAGGTGGCAAACTTGTGTCTAACTGGAGTGAAATGGCTCTCCTACTCTTTTGTGGGAGGAAAGCGTGGGCGAAGGCAGGCTATTTCTGTAAGAATTGACATTGTGTTGCATAACCCACATAGGGTGATGAGCGGTGCAAAAAGCTGCAGAGTTAATATTTATAAGCTGCATTTGGAGTCTCTAAAAACAGATCCATGTTTGACTGCTTGTTATATGGCACCAGAGTTGCTACTGAAGTTAGATCTCCATTATGATCATTTATAACCATTGGCAGATTTCAGAAACTAGTGGATGGAAGATAAGGACATTTCTCATAGAGGAGAAGCCTCTAGTGCAAGAACACCTTAAATCTGTAAAGCTCTTTCTTAATTGCTTGCACTGTGCTTAATTAAGCTGCACTGTATGATTATTATTGTTATATTCAAGATGCTTAAAGGAATTTTTCACCAAAAAATTATATCTACATATCCCAGACCTATTTGGAGTCCAAATTTTGCTTCTTCAGTTTAGCACTGATCTAAGCTATGAAGCCAAAATAGCAGACAAATACTAGATGTGTGTAGTTATCCATATGTTGGACTTGTACAATAAAGCAGTTGCAAGAAGGATTGATCTTATATTTATAAAAGTAATTGTTACAAAACTGATTTTTGAAGTACTCCTGCTTCTGACGTGGATTATGAAAACAGACCATGTTGTCTGAAACATCTTCCCCAAAGCGTTTTGCTACACAGAACATTTGTTTTCATTTTCACAGATAGGTGTAGGTCTTTCTGTATGAGATGCCACATTTGAAAGTCTGTGGATCCTTAATGAAGAGCTGGACATGGTTTTACTGGTTAAGATGGGGAATATGTTTATGAAAATAAACTAAGTGACCAATAATTTCTAGTGTTTGTTAGCAACAGCAACCTTGTAGTTTCAGTGCTAAGCCAAAATAAATAAATAAATAAATAAATAAATATATTTAGACTACAAACATGTTTTGGCTGATTGACTATATCTGAGGTAAGTGGAAATTTGTTCACATCTGCGGAACTGTTCAAAAATTATGATTGCAGTTGTTTCAACCAGGCATGGGGAAACTACAGAAACATTATACTTAAGTAAAAGTACTTTAGAGAGAGAAAGTCAAGAAAACCCTCAAATGTATAAGAGTAAAATGTTAAATTGTTGATGTGTGAAGTAGTGCTGTATGATATATAGCGACCAAGAGTTGTATAAAAGAATGAGAACTCAACTGAGAAAAAAATGCTCATGAAAACCCCTAGGTCTTTAGGATTTGCAGTGGATATTTTGAGGGTTTGAATGTAAATGTAGGAAATTTAAAATGTTTATTTGAATTTTTTTATTTGAGAAGAAATTTATTTTCAGTAATACTCCAGTACAAATCTTCCATAAACTTATAATATATTAATGTGCAGTTACTCCAGTATATTCCAGTTT
>JBBPDA010000004.1:286664-297070 GCA_037974385.1 Arnoldichthys spilopterus | reverse complement strand
ATATATTTACAGTATATACTTAAGGACTGATGTATGTCGCTCTGAATAAAAGCGCCTGCTAAATGCTGTAAATGTAACTGTATCTTACCTTACTGTATATGTATTTTTTCATAATTAGATCTTATTTGGTCCCAGTGTCTATAATTAAATATCTTATTCCTGAATCTGTTTCTGCAGAGGTAATTGCATACATTTTTTTTGCCTGACAATGTGTACATATTTTTTGTTTCCAAGCCGAATATTTTATGTTTTCCTTTCGTTAGTGGCAACAGAGAGGACCATTGTCTGTCCACGAGAGCTAACTGATACCATGAATGAATATTTTTCCAAAACAGTATTTAACTACAGTGCGGCTTTACCCCATCACTATGGTCCACCAATATACAGTGATTAAAAGCCTCTCCATTTATACACAGCCTCTGTGGCTTCCAGCTTTGCCTGAAGGCAGATTTGGAATAGGAACGGCCTCATTCTGACTGACGATAATGATATGCTTTTGAGCGAGAGCCTTAGCTCAGGCCAAAACCCCAAATAAACAGCAGATTTCCCTAAAATCTGTCCAAGATGCCTAAGAAGATTATTATTGGCCTCAACATTTGATATTAGCTTTGGAAAATGACCAGCGGCTATCCTTGGCCATGCCATATTCAAAAAGGTTTGCAGAAAAGACTAGCAATTATGAAAAGTCACTAAATTTATCCTTAATAGGCTATATTTCCAGGAATGTAGGCGAGTTGTTTTTAGGAGATGCTTGTGGGTGGATTTTGTGGTGTCCCTGTCTCTAGCAGGTGATTTTCCTCACCCACATTAATCATTCAGTTCTGTGCTGCTCTCACATATGTGAATAAGAATATCTAATCTACGCAGGAAAAAAATACACCACAGCCCTGCCCTACATCTGAATATCTGGCTTATGTTTATGAGACTGAGTTATAATGTTCTTAAAAGCAGGGTCTCAGCACAGTCTTATTTAAGCTGTGTAATTTTACTTGCCCTGTGTAGGAGACATTCGTTCAGTGACTTCTTGTTTACTGTCTGTTCCTGTCTCCCACTGACATTTTGGAAAAACAACCCTTTCCCAGCGACTGATTCATCATCAGGATAGAGAAACATGGAAAATTGTTTAAAACCATGATCCCAGATGCCCAATGGAAACATTTTATGGTGTAGCCTACCATTTAGTCCTCCATGTAGGTAGACTGCTTTCGATGCCTTTTGATTTATTTAAATGTATTTAGTAAAATAGTGTATAATTACATCGTCTGGTGGCTATTACAGCACTGCTCTGTGCTCCAGTTATCAGACTGTGTAAGTTTTAGAATATTTCTTTTAACAAAAATCTTGCTGTTGAATTGAAGCAAAATTAGAAAAATAACAGTGAAAAACATATTGTTATTTTCCAGACAAACCCTCCAAAGTTGAACTACTGTAAATTCTGAACAATTGCTTTTTTTTTCAGCAAAGTGGAATGGAGTACAAACCTGTTTCTTAAAGTTGGAACATGGTGAAAATTGTAAATAAATGAAAAAGGACGACCCATATTTAACTGAAAGTAGAACAAAAACAACATATTAGATGTTGAAACTGAGAAATGTTACTGTTTTATGAAAATGCAATGTCAAGTAGAATTTCATGCCAGGACAACAAAAGACTTGAAAAGTTGTGTAATGCTAAAAAGAACACAAGGTCAGAGACATGACTGCATATGAAAAGAGTATCACAGAGTGGCAGAGTCTCTCAGAAGTAACGACGGAAGGGGAGTTCATCCTTCCATAGAATTCTCTGTAGGCAAATGGTGCAACATTTTAAGAATGATATTCACCAATTGAAAGATATAAAGAATATTATCATCTATGGCACATAATATCAATAAAAATTTTTAAGAAGCTGGAGAAATCTGAAAGCACAACCAAGGCCATGGACTGAGGTGAAGTGGAAAACTTTCCCTAGTTTATTTTTGGAAATCATAGACTGCATCCTCTAAACTAAAGAAAAGAGAGGCCATGTTTTTATGGCATTTTACAAAATGTCAAAATTACAGATTTGTATTAGCTTTTTACACAGCATCATTTTTACCAGGAAAGTTTTTAAGTTATTTTCACAGCAGAGGGTTCTCACTCCTCTTCTTTACACTTCATTCCTTACTAACAACTCAACACAGACTCACAACATTTTACATACTGAGCATAGTGTGCAAGTCCCAGGGTAGTGTGCTAGTTAATCAGATGACAGAGTGATGGGGAAAATGTTCCATTTAATTATTTGAATTAAAATGACATTTGTTTAAGATTTCCAGTCCACTGGTAGAATGCCACTAGGCGGCAGAAGGAAAGTCTACGTCATGACTGGTGATGGTCTTTTGCTATTGGTACTTTTTAAAGGATCAGTTATGGTTTGAAGATACTCATTTCTTCCACTCTGCACTTAATTAGAAGCATTGTTACTGGCTAGTGCCATCATTTGTTCTAAGGTAAAAATCACACAAGTAGATTAAAATGTTTTATGAGCAACTTTATCAAGTTCCCATACCCATCACAAACACCAGTCTGATGAATGTTTTCCAACAGACTGCCTCACATGTGAATTTTACAGGACAGTGTTTTGTTTGAGAACATCATGCAGGGTGGTCTTTCAATAAAACACCTCATGAAATACTTTCGGTGTAAGACAGATTTGATCTAAGCCATTTTAATCAGGAGTATCATGCAGATAAAAGGCCATAAAACTTCTGGCTTAAAGGTATGTCTGCTGTAGCTGTGTTGATCTCCATTCAAGCATGTGGAGCAGTGAAGATGTATCGCTTTATCTCTCAGTCATCTGAGACCAGAGAGGAATCCTGGCAAAGGCTGACTTGTCTGTCATATATGGAGTCTCTGTCTCTGACAGGACAGCAGGGGTAAAGTTTAGGGCAGGCGATCCAATGTCTGGCACACGGACTCAATCTGTCGATCTAAAGCAACCAAATGCCCTCTGCGTGAATGTAATGCAGATGTTATACACTGCAACAACTTCATCCAACTTTACCATGAGCTGTAATTTGACATTTTAAGGGCAGAGCACAACCATCTCTTCACAAAAGAGTAGATTTATTTTGCTCAGTGAAGTAGGTCAAGACATCTTTATCTGGTAATTTTTATAATAAAGTGTAAAAAGAAGTTTGGGGCACCTTTGGCTTGTTAGCTTTTCCCACCCAAACATAAAATTAACATTTTGATCTTTAGAGTTTAATCCACTGAGCAGCTCTCTGGAGGCTATGACTGATCATAAAGTTCTTTGTTTGATCTTAGTCATGCTAGACGATTGTCAAAATAGTCTGCCACTAAAATTCCAGGCTGCTCTTCAGATTATGTCAACTTGCTGCTTATCTCCTTCTGTCAACTCATATTCGAGACATAAGCTCATGGAAAATGCTATTTGATACAGTGAAATTATTGTAACATCTTTTTCTCAGAATTTGATTTGACAGCTTGGAGAAATCTGTTATTTCTTCTTTCTAAACTTCCAAAACCTTGTTTCTGTTTTGTAGGTTAGTACAGCAAACAAGCAGGAATGTAGGAACTTGAGCCCTGAATTGATTTTTAACATATTTCAGAAAGGATTTATTGTATCCTTCTGTGAAGTGTTTACCAGCAATATTCACACTGAATGACAGGAGGATTTTATTTGCAGTCTCACACATGTCAAATCAGAAGTACATCATATGTAAGGAGCTTCAAGTGGTTCTAAAAGAAATTAGAACATTAGATTAAATCAAATAAGTAAAGTAGGGAGACTTTACTAACTACACACAGGTGAAAGACAGACAGAGTCACATGTGTAAGTTGTCACTAGTTGAATTTAGTTTACTGAACTAAAATTTTCAAATGCAGACAATATGAAATTACAGTGTGCCTCAGTTGTCATATTAATTATTAAAATGTAGGTACTAATTTCTTTTTGGGTTTATTATCATTCTGTTACATTGGTTCAGCACTTGGAATACGTTGCTACTGGTCACACCTGAATGTTAAGGTTTGTCATTGAATTTTAGATCAAATTGCCACAAAAAGTGTAGAACAGAGACTAAAAACCTTTTTTTTTCCATGCAAACATGCTGAATGTTTATAAGTTATTCAGTGTAGTTTTTGGCTAGCTTTTTTGTACTTGTGCTGTTGTTTGTTTGTTTTTTAATCATTACATTCCCCATTTCCAGAAAAGTTGGAACATTCTGTAAAATGCAATAAAAATAAAAGTCTGCTATTTTTAGATTCTTTAGCACCTTTTATTTAACTGAACAAAGTACAAAGAACTGACCTAAACTTATATATATATATATATATATATATATGCAATCACATCCTGAAGGGGAGCATCGGACTGTAGACTGTTAAACAGCAAAAGCCATATCAAACATCAAAGCAAAAACAAACAAAAAAACACGTTTAGTATGTTTTAGTATGGTTAGTTAAGTGTATTTTAAAGAAAAAGTGATGTAACACAATGGTAAACAAGCTTCTTTCCCAACTTTATTGAATGCATTGCTGGTGTCAAATTCTATAGTTTATACAGTTTACAGTTTATAATTGCAAAAAACATTTTGTTATTCAATGAAAACTTTTGTGAATCTTTGTACTTTTGTTAGTTAAATAAAGATGCAACAGAATCAACAAATCACAGATTCTTGTTTTTGTTGTAATTTACTTTAATTTTAAATTGTTCCAACCTTTTCTGAAATGGGGTTTGTATTATTTTGAATCATGAAACACCATTGACATGGTATTTTATTCTCTTAATTAGGGACAAATTGCATATGCTCAGAATAAAATGTATGTTAAATGTAGTACACAACCATTGACAGTGCATTCAATAGTGTAGTATGTAAAGTATGAAAGCATGTTGCTTAGGATGCAGCACATGCTTAGTCCTTTCTGACCAGAGAAACTTTTTCATAGTTGAAGGAATTTCTGCCTTTTTTGTCTGTTTACACCACAGGAACTGAGGCTGATTACAGTTCTTAAAACACCGAATTGTTTGGAACTATTTTAGCTCCTGTTTCAGGCTAGGTACTTTTGGACAAGGGGAATGGGGCAGTGGTGGTGTAATGGTTGAGCAGTTGCCCCTGTGACTTGGAGGTCAACTTGAAGGTTCACTTCCTGGACCAGTGCAGTTACCACTGAGGTACCCATGAGCAAGGTCCTGTTCCCGAGGACTGCTCCCAGGTGCTGCCTATGTCAGCTGCTCATGCTCCTACTCCTGCAAATGCAGAGGTCACATTTCATTGTGGTGCACTGTGTGTTCAGAATGACAAATTTTCACTTTCCTGAGTGATGTAAGTGAACTGTGATTGATCCAGTTGAAAGTGTATAGTGACTGGAGGCACCATTTTTAAACTATGTGAAACCATAGCCATGTAAACAACAACTCAGCACTAAGATATTGAAAAAACAACCACAAATGGTCTGACAGTGAGGTCCAGGCTTTATTTAGCCGAAATGCAACCGAAGAAATACCCCTGGTTTTGATGTGTCTAAGCACTCTGATCACAATATCCTCCATCTTCTTGTATGTGGTAGCTACACTTTAGTGTGCCTATTGGCGGTGCGAATGCAAAGAGAAAAAGTCCATGAAGGTGTGTTATTCTGGGGGAGCTCCCAAAGTTCCACTCAAAAAAATCCCTTAAACTCTTTGGTGTGAATGCGCCTTATGTCTGAGAAACTAAATATTGAGCCAATTTATTGCTGGTGAAATTAACCTGAACCTGCATGTTGCACAACAGCAAGTTTGCAGCCCATCTCAAACTTCTATACGAGTCTTTTCCATTCTCACGATCTTGTGATTTTATTCTTGCAGGATAACTTGGCAAGAAGTGTCTTCCCAGAAACAGAGTATGAAATACATCCAGAAATTCCAGACATGACCAGAAGGTTCATGACAAGTTGAGCAACTTCACTATCAAAACTCAAGCTTTAAAGGAAGTTTGACAAAGTGTTCACTGATCAGCTAAAGCTTCAGTATAAACACAAAAAAGTATGTTAACCCATCCAAATGATTCTTTTTTCATATTTAAATAGGAATTTTCACACCATTATACAGTAAAAAGCAACATAATAATTATGAGTGTACTATAAAACAGATCTGTTAACTAAAGGTTGATATATTTTCATATCTGAACAAAAGTGCAGCCAACAAATGGACATGACTTATAAACAGAGTGTTAGACACTGGGTTTTTGATTTGTATCCCCGGTGTGTAGGGGCGCTCAACTGAGTCTTCTATTACTGTGTGTCGTTTAGCATAGAAGATTCTGGAAGGCACTACAAGGGTCTAGCAATTGTTCTTTATTCTGACAAGAGATTTGTGCTGTTGGGATTTATATTTAGAATTTTGGAAAATTGAGTCTTGCTCAAAGAAACGTGTTCAAGTCGCTGGAAAAAGCTGCAATTTAACACTGGCAATTTTACCGCACTCGTCTCTGGCAGCTTGTTTGTACCTCTGGAGGTATGAAATAAAACATGTTCACTGAGCCTTGCATTGCTGCTAAGCAATTAGCGATTCAGTGCTGAAGGACACCACACACTCTAATAAGAAAAACATGCACAAGCTGTTTAAATGAGTCATACATGAATTCATGTGAAACTAAAGATTTTACTGAATAAACACATTTCTTTGCTGCTGTTCACATCCACGACATATGTGGCACCTTGGCTGAACACTCTTGCTGAATGGGGGGAAAATTGTATGTTCTGACCTTGCAGAGATTGTTCACAAATTTATTGTTTTTAATCTCTTTAGCACACAACCGGTGGGGGACGGGCGTCCGTTCAGAGGCCATCAATCAGTGTAATGGAGAAGAGGAGTAGGAGGTGTGGTGAGAAAGCCCTGCCCCTCTCATTCAATCATATACAAACACACGCCACCGGGCCTATACCCACAGTTCATTGCGGAAGGAGAATACTAATGCGACCTTCTGAAAGACAGGGCAGTCTGATTATCCAAACAAGAGATGCCTGCTGTTGGCTGCCAAACGATGAGCATCGTTTTAGGAGAAACAAAAGCAGCATCTTGCGGCACGGAGGTAATAATATCGTCCTTCAACCAGTGGGGTTCTGCTCATGCTGAACGCCCAGAAGGGCCACTCAAGGACTAATTACAAAAGCAATCCCATCACAGCTCCAAGAATAGACTGCCCGAGTCCTGACACTTCATTTTACAAAGTCATGGAAAAGCTGAAGAATCGATCCCATCTGTTCCTCTGCTAGGAGGAAGCTCTATGCAGCAGACATTAGCCCCAGCAGTTCTTCCCAATGATCATGATTTTCATTTGTTATCATTTCCGACTTGTGTTTTTTTTCTGAGTGGTGCCGTGTTATTGTGATGACTTGCATATACCACAGCCTCATCCCCAGCGTGCTGTAGGCTGCTTACCAAGGCTGTAGCTCAGCCTGCCTCCACAGTAAGAGTGGCAGATTGATGCAGCCTTTCCTTTCCAGTTTTATACACTTTCTTTCATGTAACCACCATCCGTCTCCTTAAAATTCTTTCAAAACTTGAACATGGGCTCTGCAGGAAGACTATAAATTACGTTTATGTCAGACTGGACAGCTGTGCCATTTTGTGTGTGTGTGTGGTATCTGTGTGTGCTAGCATTTCTCTGAAGATGTTTGACAGTCAGTAACAGAAAATGCTTCAAAGCATATGGCGCCCAAACAAACTCTGCACCTGTGGCTTAATTTTTATACGGTGGCTAGTGTAAAATTGATCGGATACATGTTTTTGTGAGAATATTTCTGTGTGTTTGAATGCTTGATGTTCTGCAGTGTCTTCCCATTTCAATTCATTTGTAAGGTTTTTGTGAAGCAGCCTGGCTTGATGATCAGGGTAAAATGACATTTCACAGGAGTTTCTGGCTTTCTAATAGCTTTCCTCAGCCTGTAGAAGAAGAAAAAAATCAGTAGAGGAGCAGAGTATGATGATGTGACCACTTGTTCAAAAAGAACTTGTGAAGTCCTCCTGGGCTTTGAAGAAGAAAAACAGCTCTTCGCTTTTCTTGAATGTGAAGAATCTGTCCATGGTCTAAAAGACCAATCCTAATAACATGAGTTTCATTGTGAATCACACATGTCTGCAGTTGAATAACAACTGCAGTGTTTTCAACAAGTCATCACTTTTTGGTCAGTCTGAGTCATTTAAACTGACACTTATGATGAGAATCACCCATGCTAATGTGGAGTTCAAAAACAACAAAGGCAGCTGTTCCAGCTGTGCTCTTAAAAATAATGGCTCCTGGAGTAATGCCATAGAACATGCCATACTTAGCCTCAAAAGCTGGTGTGACTGCAGGTTTTCATTCCCAATAAGCAGAAGCTCATCTGATTCCACAAGTCTTTATACTGCTCCTGGTCTGTTGGTGTGAAAATCTGCATCTATATTGGCCTTTTACAGATAAGATTGGACACCCCCTGCCATAGGAAAACAACCTTAGGTTTCATAAAGAAGCTTTAGTCCAGTTTCTGCTGCATCTACACTGTACAGTTACACCTCTGATAATTTACACTTTTCCCTTGTACTCAGTATAAGAACAGAAAAACCATTCACTCTGAACCCAATGGTTGTCTGTGCTGTCAACTGAAAAGTTCATTGGGGAACCAAGGGTACATGGCATTACATAAAAGAAACCCTTTGGCATCTTTACACTAGACATTTAGAAAGAGTGTCTGTGCACTTGTCTATTGGTTGGGTGAATTTTGGGTGGCAGAGTCAGACCCAGGTCAGTTCTCATGCTGCGTCTGAGTGATGCTGCCTGCTGCTCCTCACAGACTCTTTTATATACTTAGTCTGTCAGCATGCTGCTAAAAGTCCCAGAAAGCCCCTCTTTCCTTTCAAGAGTAGTTTTTCTCTAATCTTCTTTCCTTCAGACGGTCTTTTACTATTTATTTCTCGCTGGCTCCTGATTCAGAATGACTTTTGTATGATGTGTTTGCTACCCCCCTATACCAAAGCCTCTACAGAAGCCCTCACTTCACTATAAATTCTGCACATCTGAACTTCAGATTAATGAATTAAAGATTGTTTACATGTTTGCTGATGTGTTCTGCCAACTCAGTGTGTCAGTGTGGAGACTTTACTGGTAAAAAGTGATTACTCAGAGCTTTAGTTTCTAGATTTTACTTTTTTCTTTACAAATCAACCCTTGCCGCAGGTCTGTGTATATATATGTGTGTGTTTATATGCTGACTAAATTCTTTTATGGCAATAAACCCAAGCAAAGTAATATACTACTATAGCACTCCCTTCAGCTAAAAGAAACTGCTTGTATAGTCTGACTGTGAGTTCTGGAAAGCAGCACTGTGCTGTGTGTGAGAGAATTATATGTATTTATGCTTCCAACATTTTTTATCTACGGGCCTCAGTGGTTTATGATCAAAGACTGCAATCTTTACGGCATGTTTAACAAACCTATGAATTATTATCAGTCTGAAACAAACTTGTACAAGTGAACTCCTCAACTGATGCCTTTTAGCTCTCCAGTGTTAAAAGATCTAAGTCTAAGCAAGGCTTTATGGACAGTTCCTCCAGGGATTTGTTTCAAGGTCCATTGTGTTAGTACAGTTTACCTTTGTGTACATCATGCAATTATTCTAAGTTTGTTAATATACAATTTTCCGCAAATAATTTATACTAAATATTTTGGTTTTCTGAGTTGATTTTTCTTGCCTTTTGCCTAACTTTCTCTTTGAAATACGATGTTTATATGTAATTATTATATTAAATATGACCAGTCTGGATCTATGAAGACACATTTGCGCTTCCTCTACAACATGTATAAGCAATGCCTGTCTGGAACTGTTGCCCATGTAACATTCTAGAGAAGCTGAAAGCATTTGGAGTGCTGTCAGCCCAATTTTGTATCTGGGCCAATAGACAACCACAGTTTTCCGTTGTAGATTTATAGAAGAAATGAACTAAGCTAAGCCATCCTTCCAATCAAAGCAAGGCCAATTCCTTTCCTAAATTCCTGGCAAAAGGTAGGTGTGTGTTTTCAGGGTTGGGATGCAATAGAAGTACTGGAAGAATTTATTCCGAATACACAAATTGTTTGTCCCCAATAAATAAGACCAATAAGCTTACAGTCTTTAAAAGAAAGACCATTCACGTTAATGAATGAATGTACAATCAATGGAAGATATGTTGCAAGCACTCACCAGATGAACTATAAGGGGAGTAAAATCAGTTTTCAGCTGAACACTTTAAACTAGTTAGTCTATGGCTGAAAAACTGCACAGAGTGTTTAACATTGTCAACAGACTAAAGTCTAGACAACGTAAAGTGACTTTGTGAACACACTCAAGGACCACAACGAAATGTGACCTCTGCATTTAACCCATCACACGTGCACACGTGGAGCAGCAGGCAGCTATCAACAGTGC
>JBBPDA010000004.1:266437-281596 GCA_037974385.1 Arnoldichthys spilopterus | reverse complement strand
GCCCGGGCCGGGATTCGAACCTGCAACCTTCAGGTTGCAAAGGCAGCGTCCTAACCACTAGGCCACCACTGCCCACTAAATGCATCATTTTAAATATTAAGTTATTCACTCAGTCACATGTGAGGAAATATTTTATTTCTTTGCACAGGATTTTCCTGCACTGCTGATAAACTGTTGAAAAATCTAGGGTTATCTATCTGAAATGAAGTGAAAACCATTCCTAACTTGTTCCAGGGTTTGGAAAAAAAAACAAACAAACAAAAAACTTATTTAACATGTTTATATTTCATACACATTACACATGCACACTAAATAAAATAGCAACTTACATTTGAATAATCCCAATGCCCTACTTCTTTAATCGAATTGTTTATTATTAGTATTAATATTAAAATTATTACACATTAATAGTATATTGTACAGCTTTTGCTCTTTTTGTTTGTTTTATTTGATTGTTGTTGTTTAGTAGTTGTGCTTTTTTATTTTAGTGTTGTTTGTCCATGGAGCACCATTATATCAAGTAATTCATTGTAGGGACTGTCATGTATGGTCGGTGATGATGCGGAAGCAAGCGCAATGCCGGGATGGTGTAAGAGATGAAGGATTTAATACAAAACACGATAAAACAAAAAACGAGACAAAACTAAACTGGAATCCACGAATACACAGACTAGGCAGGTACAATGACAGAGGGACGTTAACGAAACGCGACAAGGACATGAAACACAGGCGTATTTATACTCAACATAAATTGACAACACCTTGGAAACACGAGACAGCTGACGGGGGCGTGGCTAAGACGAACACGCAGACAACCAAAACACAGACACATGGAACACACGGGGGCGTGTACGTCACAGGGAGAACCTGCTTGGCAATAACCCAAATTCTGGTTCTAATTCGGATTCTAACACAAATAAAAAAAATATAGCCCATTAAAATGAACAGAAGCATTGTGTGAATTAATTAAACATGTTAACAGCACATTCAACACCATGTGATTAATCAGGATGTGTTTAAAATGTATTTGTAATGTGTCCTCAATATATATATACTTTTTCATGCACTGTTATTGAATATATTTCTGAATACATGTAGGACTGTTTATTTGGTATTCAGCCAGCACTTCTGCGAATAGCTGCATGTTTTGAACTTGGAACTCAACCCTCTTCACCAGTTGTGCCACTTTGGGAGTTCTACAGTTGTAATTCTCTGATCTTTTTTTAAAATAATTCTCTTAAAATCACATCACTTGCACTTTCATAAGACACACATGATTTATTTAAGAAGGACTCGTCTTGCTCTATGTGAAGTGTCAAGCATGCGAATCAATCCTGTGCCCCAAACATGGTCCATCATTTAGACAGAGGTCGTCTGACTTTGACTCTCCTTCACCTTTCTGAGAAGTTTTTTAAAGACTACTTACTTCTCACAGCATTCTTAAAGAAGCCTTGGCATTGATGGCAGCTGGGATCTAAATCCGAATTCCAGCACTAGGGCTCACCTCTAGACTGCTAAGTAGTGCTTAGTTGTTCCCCTCAGAGGCCTTCAGGGGTGCTGAAGAGTAAAAGGTTGCAGGTTGTGTTTGTTTGTATGAATGGCTCTGTAGTGCAGCAGACCGTGATCCCTGCTGACTGTCCCCATGCTCTGTTTGCACCGTGACGCCCTGCCTCAGGGCTTATCTGAGACACGACTAATGAATAAATAAAGAGACTGACTTGATTATTTCTGGGAGTAGAAGGTTCGCTGCATCAGTTTGTCCGTCTGAGAAAGTTTATGGTAGGATAGGTGTATGGGAGGATAAGTTTGACTCTCTGCAGCAAATATATTTGGTGTGAAGATTCTTTAGCTCTGAGTGTGTGTATGAATGGTTGTCTGTCTGTGTGTTGCCCTGCGATGGGTTGGCCTCCTGTCCTGGGTGAACCCCGCCTTAGGCCCACAGTCAGCTGGGATTGGCTCCAGCTTCCCACGACCTGGAAACGGAAGAAGCGGTTTAGAAAACGGATGGATGGATGGATGGATGGATGGATGGATGGATTCTTTATGTACAAATGAATATTTTTAGTCAATTTGGATTAAATTACTAGAACAATTCTAGACTTTTATTTCCCCCCATCATTCAGGTATAACATTTAAAAGTAGTGCTTTACAAAGGGACATGTTACTGTAATATTCCATTTTTAAGCCTTTTAGATCACTTGGAGTGTAAATCTCTGTGGTCTCTGAGTTGGGTTGTGAAGTCTCTGCCATCATTAACAAACTGCAGAGCATTCAGTGCAGCTGCTCAGGCTCACAGCAGAACTTGCAAAGCAGACAGCTCAGGTAGTGCAGCTTTTTAAAAAAAAGTTTTAGTCCGGATTAAACAGCATCATCAGTGAAAAGTGACTTTAGAAGTAAAACAAAAGTTGCTTTACTTAATAACGAGTTACTTTTAAATGCTGTAATCTGTAATTACATTAAACTGTGGGCAGTCGTGGTCTAGTGCTCAGGACCTTTGTGAACAGAAGGTTGCAGGTTCAAGTCCCGACCTGGGTACCACTGAGGAAACCTTGAGCAAGTATCATTTTACTACACTGATCTTCGGGTGCTTCTCTTGGCTGCCCGCATGTGTGCACGTGTGATGGGTTAATTGCGCAGGTCTCATTTCGTTGTGGTGAACATTGTGTGTGATTTAAGTGCTTTTATAATGACAGAAACTTTTGAGGCAAATAACTAATAACTCAAACTAATTATTCATTTCTAGTAACGTGCACAACACTGACATTTGTATAGTTAACTGCACCGTAGTTCATTTTTACGTGAGCAGGTTCCAAATGTATTGTGCCCTGTTCAAACAGCAGTCAGTGCTGAAATTTTTAGGGAACTCAGGAAGAAAATATACTTCACCTACTCTTTTTGAATCGTGAGTCCTATGAAAGTCTGCAATGAAACATTTGGTTCCTGACAGCTCAGAACAGCACAACGTACTTTTGTTTCAGTTACTCTCTTACAAACTGTCTGCTGAAACAACAACAAGCATGAATGGGCACTCAGCATGAATGGGCATTTTAACTGCGGTAACTGTCATATAAACATGTTCATGGCTGTTATTTGACAACCATTATGAACAGACTGGCATCAGAGGCTAGTTTCTTTATATGAAAAGTTGGTAATAATGGCAGGTCTGGGAATGTAATATATATAATAATTAAAAAATGTAACATATAATATATGTTTATAATTTTAGTAGTGATCTTTCTTTATATAGCACTTTTTAAGTAAACATTACAAAGTAATTTACCACAAGTAAAATGAATAACAGATTAAGCAGCAACAATAAACACGAAAACTAATGAACTTACAATTAATAATTTTTTTTTTCATTAAATTAAATTAAGTACATTGTTCAAACGAGCAGCAATGCATTGAATTAAAATTTGTATAAGGTAAAAAAAAACAGATCCTGAGTCTTCTAAATGTGCCTAGAACATTAAGAACTCTCAGAAACTCAAGAATTCAAAGTTTGGGGTCTTCATAACACAAGGCTGCTTTGCCCTTTAGCCAGATATTGAAAATATTTGATATATTTCTGAGCTCTTGCTGGAACATATCTAGCAACCAGTGTACTGGGGTACAGGAGAGCAAGCCCATAAAGGCTAAAATGTTAAACAAGTAATTGAAATAAATAATAGAAAAGACAATAATAGTTAATGTAGAGCAGGTGTAATATGATGCCTAATGTTAATGTGTATCAGTTAATAGATATTGTAATACAGTTCAGATTAAAGTTCAGTACAGTACAGTACAGTAATTCACATGAGTTGACACAAAAGCATGTATGACAACATGTGCAAGTTTCTCACTATCAGTGGGTGAACGAATTTAATGGGCGTTGGATATATCTCTGGAGTGAAAGAATGCTGTTATGCAGATATTACATTTATGTTTCTTAAAATGGTTATTGTCAAAATTACTCCCAGGCTTCTAATGCAGATTTACGTTATTTGAAGTGAATTCCCCAGACAGGTGCAAGTGCCACTGAGGTACCCATGAGCAAGGTACTGTCCCCAAGCACTGCCCACTGCTCCTGCATGGATGGGTTAAATGCAAAGGTCATGTTTTTAGTGGTGCACTGTGTGCTGTGCTGTGAAAGTGACCATATGTCATTGTGAACAAATACAATCACCACAACGAGATGTGACCTCTGTGTTTAACCCATCACACATGCACACGTGGAGCAGTGGGCATCTATCAACCGTGCCCGGGGAGCAATGTAGCGGGACAATACCCAAGGGCACCTCAGTGGGGCACAGGCCGAGACTTGAACCTGTGACCTTCAAGTCCCAATGGCAACGTCCTAACCACTAGGCCACCACTGCAATGTGTTCACGTTGACAAATAATCACTCACTCACTCACAAATCATCTAAATGCTTTGAAAAACATATGTCTGATTATTCTGTATCATTTAATGTCCCTATTACTTTAAGCGCAGTGCATAAATGAAATATACTGCTTGTGCGGTCCGTGGTCTACATGAAATTTGTTCTTCGGCTTTAAAGGTTTATGCGGCCTCGTTTGCACCTGTTCTGACACCCCTGGCCACTGCCATCTGGTTGCAGTATTTCTCCTCACCTTTGATCATTCCATTTAATCAACTCCATAAATGTGCCCTTCTCGGAAAGTCACTTACTCTTGTCTTAGTCATCACATGGCGTGCTACAGGGCTAGTCACGGTGCAGGAACAGTATGTAACAGTTAGTGCTGCCTGAACTTCACTGTGAAAGCAAATCATTTTTTCAGTTTCATGACTGTCATGGGCCTTGGACCCATCATTCATTGACACTGCGCAACATTCTGCTCTTACTATTGTTCAGTGATATTTACTCTTCATAATATTTTGACATTTTAGTGGAAAATCCATTTTGGTGTGCCTTTCACCCTGCATTCTGTTCTGGATCTCAAATGCTATTAAGAACCAGAGCTGAGTAGTCTCTGTCTAAACTTACAGAGTGGAATCAATACTCTTACTGAAAGAATATATCCAAATATGAAAAGACATAAAACTGGCATCTTCTTAACACACCAGTGCATAGCTGTCTAGCTCCTGACATTGCCTAAGTTGGTTTTCTGTGCAGTGCTGACTTGAACAGCAGGTGCAACAGCGCCTTAAAGCAAAACTTCGCCCACAAATACTAATGAGGACTATTAATGAAAGCTTAAGCAGACCTGTTAGCACCCGCTCATTTACATAATGCCAACTGGTGCTTACTAGTTTTCATGCTTTATTAGCACCATTAGAGTTTTTGGGTTGACATATTTCTCTAACTTCCAACGACTGGACTTTATTTTCCTGAAAGTGCTGCAGAGAGTAATTGCACTCAGGTTACTGATGCTAATTTCTCTGGGACATGCCCTCTTCGTGTTCCCTTCAACACTATGCAAGATTAGTAGCTCCTGCAGTAGCAGTTTCCTCAGCAGAAGCCATTCGTCTTCACCCATGCACTGTCCTCCTGTGCTGCCATGCTCATTAAGAGGGTTTTTTGTTTGGTGTTTGTATATGTGCAATTTATTTGCACATATATTCCTCACTTAGTGATGGTTCTGAGCAGTGCCACTGGGGGAGAAAACAACTGGACCGGTCAAATATTGGGACCGCTGAGAGTTGTGGGCCTTCAATTAGGAACCATATTTATGTTTGGCCTGTGCACACTGTTAGCATTCCCCCATGTTCCTGAGAGCCTTATGAGCCCGTAAGAATTTTGCTGTAAACCTTTCACTCTGGCTTAAGGAGTCGGGTACATGTTTCAAATCAGCAGGCTTCTTCTCGGTGTGAGCCTCTCCTCCACGTTGCTAGAAAACAGAACACTCGGCGGAATGAAATCCTCCAAGCATCCTAGAGGAGCACATTCCCTCTAGCAGAGGTACAATGCCATGAACATTTTGCAACAGGATTTTTACTTCTGTTAGGTTGCACTTCAGATACTTTTTCCCCCACAGAAGCTAAACCTGGCATAAGCACAGGAGCTTTGTGAGATTCTTCAACAAACCTGTCTTTTCGTGGCATTCCTGCATGTGTCAGCCACTGGGCTACTGTGTGCTAATTATCATGCAGGCAGCGTGCCAACTCGTTAAAACACAGTGAATAACAAAGCCATGGATTATATGAGCTGGTGTGTCCTCTACAAAACAAAAAGCTGTATTCCAGATTAGCAGATAACTCTGTGTAATAAATGAACAGACAGCTGCCTCACGCATGGAAGATTTATGTCTGATGAACTGGGCAGCCATTGTTCTTTCTCATTTGCTGTAAATTGATGGGTCTCTGCAGAAATGTGAGACAGCCAGCTCTACTTTCAGACGTCACTGAGAAAAGTACAGCTACAATGTGGACTTACACAAAGCCTGTTTAAATTATTCACAAACTGTATACCTTTGCCTTGCCACAAGGTCCAATGCATTTCTTTTAATTGTGAAATACAGACAGTAGGTGCTGCACTAAATATTGAAGACAAGGGCTACAATAACAACAGGTAGCAACTAATACAATAAATACATATGCCAAGTGCTTACAATGACTACAGACATGCCTATCCAATATGTGTGTGTGTGTGTGTATATATATATATATATATATTGTTTGTTTGTTTGTTTTTGAAACAATAGCAATGTTAATTATTACACAACTAGTCACAAAATTGTGTTGATTGGATACTCAACATTGCCCATAGGTGAGCGTGTGTGAATGGTTGTCTGTCTCTGTCTTGCTCTTCAATTGGTTGGCCTCCTGTTCGGGATGAACCCTGCTTTGGGCCCATAGTCAGCATGGATCAGTGGCTCCATTTTTTGTGACCAAAAATGGATAGGCCGCTTGGATAATGAAAATATACATATTTATTTATTTATTTATTTGCTATACTATACAAAAGTTTCAATTTGTTGTTTTTGACACAATAACAATGTTAATTATTACATAACTAGTCACACCATTGTGTTGCTTGAAACTTGTAAGTGTTCACGCCTGTTGCAGGGCTGAATGTTTCTGCTATTACAATAGCTGTAACAATTAAAGAATTCCATAAGCTTTGGCGCAAGCTGTGATCACAGTAATGAGAGCTGGTCTTGCTGTGGTAAAACTAGCATTTCTCTCAGTACACCAGGAAACATGGCATGTACACTAGTTAGAATGAAAAAGATGTAAAGATTCTCACTGAGAAATATCTTTTTAGTGCCATGAAGCTTCATTTCTCCATGGAGCATCTACCAAAAGCATGGAAAGTGAATCCATACAGGAGCGGCAACTGAAGAATTCCAAAATCTCTCAGCTTTCTGTAGCACATATATAAGACTATAAGCTTTGTTTCCCCCCATACTTCAGCAGGAACATCAGACATTTACTTGAACTTTGCTGCTTTAAGCCTTTGGGAGACTAATTTAGCAGGAGTAAGGTCCATAGTTTACATTGGCTTGTTTCTACAGCTTGACAGCAGGGTAAGTTTCTTTTGGGGTGTGTTTAAGATCTTATTGCCTTGTATATGTCCACAACTGTGTATATGTAAGGACTAGGCCATGCATATCTATTCAGTAGGGTGGGTTCTAGGGTTAATGGTGCATTTATATTTCTGCTGGTCTGGATAAAAGCTGAATAAGACTCAGTGAAGGGATCCCTGCTTTGAAGCCCTGCTGCCTAGTTAAGAAGTACGGCTATAACACGCATCCTGTCTCCTGCACTGGGCTTTAACGCTGTTCTGAAAGAATAGCCGAGGTGCATAAAGTGCAGAAATCATGTGATAAGAGCCATGACAGGAAAGATAATGAGAAGGCAAAAAAGGAACAGCCATGATGAGAGGTGATGACAAAGTGAGGGAGAGTGGTAGGGAGGGAGTAAGCGAGAGCAAGCAAGCGAGAGACAGAGGGAGGAAGGTAGGGGGGCAGCAAGATAGAGGCCATAAAACACAGAGGCTACATGCTGGCTGTGGAGAAGCAGTATGCAGCACTGTAAATCACAGTAGGCCTGGGGCTGCAGTGCTACTCTGCTGCTTTACCTCACCTCCCTACACTCGGCTATAGTGATGCAACGGTCAGCATTTTCTCAACCCACACCTGGCCATTAAAAACGTGAAATCCAGCAAACAGACTCACTCCTGTCTGATGCTACTGAAAACAACCGAATTCTGGTCCTGTCCTGCAGAATTATCCCCTAAAATCACAGTTACTGCCAGCAGTAACAACAGCATAGTGTCATTTATCGTTTTCTCACAAAGAAAATGTGTTAAACATATAGATTAGGTGGATACCAAATTTACGGTTGTAGGTAGAAGAATTTACTTCTTCACTTCTTTACTTCTTTTTACAAATGTGAAATTGCAGACTCATACCTGTAGGTAAACGTAGGTAAATGTAATTTATTACATAACTGCACTGATATAAATAAAGGCGCAAAAACAATATTATTTTATTGGAGCAATAACATATAATAAATGTTGGTTCTTCAAGAACCATTTATGAATAAATAACAATGTAGCTATTAATGGCAAAGCAATAAATTGTGTGATTGGCTAATGGCATTACTCAGGATGGCCAGACAACAGTGATAATTTTGTAAATCTGAAAAGAATGATCAATTATGATTAATGATGATAATAATGATAATAATAATTGTCATAATTAAATAATGATTTTATTGTCATGTTTGAGGCCCTAAATGTGTTTACACATGACTAGTGTCAAAAAAGTACTTTGTCACCTGATGAGCTGGCTTTCCATTTTCTGTTCATTTCCCTTTTTCTGTTTCTTTTTTAAAAACTGGGTCTAAGACCAGTGACAAAAATGTACTATATTCTCCATAAATACTGAAGCTGATGTTAAAATCTGTCATGTTATTGATCATTTTATTGTGCAAGTTCTCACCATGGGTTTTTATAATGACAAGTGACCAGACTACTTACTAAATAATAAGAAAGATGTGAATCAAAAGCACAAATGCCATCATAAACATATTCAAACACTTGAACGCTCCATTCATTTCAGTGAAACTTTCTGCAGCTTTCTGACTAACTTTGCTTGATATTATTATTTCCCTGCTTGCTGGTGCATGGTGATATCATTACATTTTGCGGGTATAAATTTGGTATGAATTTGTCACTCATAGAGCAGTGGTAGTGTTCTTGACTCTGGCCTCTGTCATATGTCTCACATTGACCCCTTACAGTCTCTTCCTGGAATGTAAGCATGCCAGTGTCACATTTTAGCAGAAAGTTAGGCTAAAACGAACAGAAACCATCACAAGAAACTGGTGTAATTCCTCATTGACAGGGCTATGCTGTTATAAAGGCAGGGAGACACATAACCAAGCATTAGAGAAGATTATGCATGATTGGGGGGGTGATTACCAGATGAATACAATGTGCAAAAAGGCCCATTTGGATTTCAGGTTGACTTTAAGCACCGATCATTAAAAATGAATGATACTGTGTTGGATATTCTGAGCTGCAACAGCCTATATCCTGGTTTGAGCCTGATTAACACATGTATTTACATGTGAAGGGCTTGTTAATGAGCTGATCAGTTGGACCTTGGTATGTCAGAACAGGGAAAACTCTAAAATGTGCAGAGCAGGGGTACTGCAGGAACCAGATCGGACATCATTGGACTACACCCATTAAAACTTTTCTCTTTTTTCTTTTAAAACCAAACAGCCTGTGGGTGTACTTTACTGAGCCAGTCGTATTTCTCTTGTCAGGCCTTCCACATGCTCTCAAACTAGCAGCAATCACAGCAGTGAGCTGTGAGCACACTCTATCAGGAGAATCTTTCGGTTTGATTTGTTTGGGTGTTTCAGTCTGTTGGTTCTGCTGTGGTGTTTATGTTCTCTTAACATGTCTATCACAACCTGTGTGTGTGTGTGTGTGTGTGTGTGTGTGTGTGTTTTGGGAGTGTTATGTGTGGCTCTCATTGGGCACTTCTGGCTTGGGTGCTCTGATAGAAGTGAACATGTTATTTGCCTGCTATACCTCAACTTCAGCAGAGCGTAAAACTGTCCACCAAGGTGCCTCATAAACAAGCCTTACCCTTCTTCTTTACAGGTAATTACCCTCAGTCCAAAAAAGCAGAATACCTCCCTAAGTGAAACTCTTAAGTGGCCACGTGAACCTCACTTATCGGAAGTGCTTCATGCTGCAGAGGCATTTAAACATTTCAGTCATCTGTGACCCCCTCTGTTCCGGATATGGTGTGTGCTGGGGGCTGGTGTAAAATGCCTTGACTGGTCCTTTCTTCCCACCTATCCATGGCTCATGACTGGATCACTGAGTGCTTCCATGGAAGCCACAATCCATCAAGTGAGCATACGCCGTGACAGTTTCAGGGCATTCATCTTCCCAGTGCCGTTTACCACCTCTTACATCATCAGGCCAGTGTGGCACATGCACATTCACACACACACACACACACACACACACACATACATAATCACGACTAAGTTACTCATAGACTTTCATCTTGATGTTTGATCAAATTATCAAGGAGCAAAAAAATCACAAGTGAGGTGTGAAAAAAGATGTGCGAGAGAGAAAGAGAGAGAGAGCAGTCCATGATTGGGGTGACATGGCATCAACTGACATGTTCCTTTAATCAAAGGCAGATTATCGCTGTTGCAACGCCTCTCGTCTCTTGTATTTTTGAGCGCCGCGTGATCCTAATTAAATCCAACAGACGAACATGGAGCAGCCTTGGAAAGGAGCAGTATTGTCAGGCACTTGCCGTCTATGGCAAATGAACGAACAGATGGCATGTAGAAATAGCTGTAGCCATGTGCCTGGGAGGCCTGACAGAGGAGGTGGGGAAGCAGGAGACAGCGATCGCAGCATATGCTTTATATATTGCACTCAGACATAGCAAGGCTGTCAAAACAGCATGATATGTGTGAGAAAGAGACAGATCTGTCACGACAATGACGCATAGTTGAATTCCTCGCTGAAAGATGTGAGCCTCCATAACCGGCCTGCCCCTATAGCATACGCGTGGTGCTAGCTGCAAGTGTTTTAGTGGTTTAATGTTGTCAACGTTGGCCATTTACTTTGATCCCAGAAGTGAACCTATTGGGTAAACAGGGCCCTATTTGAAGTGCAACATGTTTTTCCTCCCACTATACTACAGCAATGTCTCTAAAAGGAGATGTTTCCACTGCTTGATTGATGTCCAAGAAGAAAAGCACTTCTGCGGCTTTGCGCTCTTTCATTCTTTTGAAAGGTGTTTTTTTCTGCTTGGAATGCTGGGATTGTGCTTCACCCCAGACCCAGCACGAAGTGATGATGTGTCTGATGGAAAGGGCTAGAAGGCAAAGCTATTTGTCTTGTAAGGCAGATGGGTGTGAAAGCTGACAGAGCCTGGGTCTATCGCTCTCCCATCCCAAACACATCCTGTCATCTGCAGGCAGAACCAACCCTGTCCATTCACACGCAGCGAGATCACCTCAGGAGCACAGGGGAAAAAAGATAACATTGCAAAGCTCCCTTCCTCCTATACAGTATATGTCTACTTTTTTTCCTCACAGGGTAATTGGGTTTTGATCCATATGCCTATCTTAATTTGCCTGTTCTACACCAAATCAGTCGCTTTCAAAGCTCTGTCTGTTCTGCCCAGTAGTAAGGCTCATCAAAGTGATGGGTTTACATGAGGTGGAGGAAGAATGACTAAACACTGCAAGATGTCCAAGAGGAGCTGTACAGAGATTCACTGACAAGTCAGCAAAATGACAGTCTTGGCCTTCATAGTAACTTCTTGTAATATTTGGTGTTACTTAACAACTCATGTATGCTTGTCTGTGTCTACCCATGTGTAAAGAACTGTGCAAAAAAGGAGCCCACACTCTGCATACATACCATAGTCATATGGGGGGAAAAAATCCATAAAAATGTTTTGTGTTAGCATGAAACTCGCAGACAAACAAAAAAAAGTGACGGATGATTTACTGTGTAGACTATCCTGCACCATAAATGTATTATCCATGTGCACCATAAATTTACTGTCCATGCAAATTGTCTTGACAAACACCATGACATTTATCATTACGGAATAATAAATTTATGAAAAAATATAAATTAATGTCAAAACGAGCTGAAGAAATGCCAAATGTGTCCTGTTCATGATTCTTAGAAGAGAAAGTATTATGAAACAAAGCATATGGCCAAGAATAGGTGACTCATTGCAATCTGAAGCTATATACCTTCTGGATGTACAAGTGTCCTATTTCGGTTCCCAATTTCGATCCAGGAGATCCACCTGTTTGTTAAATTTTAGTGTTTTTCCTGCATTTACACACTCACTTCAACCCAGGAAGGCTTGTTCATTTGTGAATTACTTAATTAGGTGGATCAGGTGTGTTGTGAGCACAGAATCCTCTAAAAGGTGCGGATCAGGCATGCCTCCAGGACCAGGGTTGGAAAACATTGACCTATATAACTATAAAGCTTTAAACAAAGTGAGGATATTGTTTTGCATCTGTATGCAATTACACCAGAATTCATGTTGCACAAATTCCCTTAGTGAGTTTTGTTCAGTGGAAGTAGCCAGCCAGGAAAGCTTAAATCAATTTATAAATACAATAATGTTCCTAAATGTTGTCTTATTATGACAGTGCGCCCTGTGGCACAGTCTGCCTTTCAGACTAAGACATAATAAGGGTTGAAATCCCTTCAGTCTTCTGTATTATACCGCAGTGTTATGTAATAAAAGCAACTTCATTTGGACAATCTCCAGTGAAAAAGTCTCAAGCAATCCAACGTAGGCTAAAGTCTGCATCATGAACTCAAATGCAAATGCAATATTAAGAAAAGTTTAGGACTTGAGGTTTGAGACGAAGCTCAAGCCCACTGTTATGTATATTATTTTTCAACTTCTCTGTAGATATAGAGGCAGAGGCTTCGCTTGTCCCTGGAGAAAGGAGACTTTTTATCATCCTGTTTTTCATGAATATGAATGTGTTCAGATATCTTAATGTTACCCAGGCAGTCCACAAAGCGCTTTGTCACACACAGGCAAAGTTCTGCTTATGGGATTTGTTTTGTTTATCGAAGGCATTGCAAATCTTCTCCTGCGTCCCCAAAATTGTCCTTAGCCAAGGTGTGCAGTAGATAAGGCACATCTCTGACACCAGTTTGGATAGAAGTGCTGAGGCCATACATGAGATATCCAGATGTGAGGCAGTTTGGGAGGCTGTGAGGCATGAGGCTGTATTAGCTGAGCTTCAGGAACTGATTATGGGAGATTATCTGTTCAGACGGCCTCCGTCCTTTTCTTATTATGCAGTTAGAAAGCAACTCGGCAGGCTTCATCTCTCAAAAGCTAAACGCCAAGGACACTTTCAATAACCTGGGCTAACACATGAAAGCAATTGAATAAAAATGATCCCTGCAATTCCTAGCACAAACTCTGGGGCTGGTTATCACTTAGCCATGTCTCATGTGGTTTATCCCGCTACCTGCTGGGCACTCACAGTCTGGATGGAGTGCACCATTGTGCATATCGTGTTTTGGTGTCAGAGGTAAATAGTTTTGGTGAAATATTATGTGATTATGCCTCTATGAATGTCACAACTCAAAGACCTTGACAGAGTTTTATGAACTATATGGTTATACTGAAATCCTGGGAGAAGCCCAGCTGTAGCAGAGTCGAATACCTTTTTAACATCGCAGCTTTCTTCCTTCTGCATGTGAATGCTCCTTTGTGTGTGAAAATGATCTGCATAACCAGGTCAATTAGCTTTTTTTAGTCTGCTAAAAATGTCCATGATATGTATTTTTAACTGCAAATCTTTACATCCATGCCATTAAATGTTACATAATTTTATATGATTCTGCAGCATTTCTAGGTCACTACTCAAGTTTCAGCAAGCATGTGACCTTGACCATTTTATTGCCTTATTACAAAGAAATCCAGATTTTTATCTTTCAGTCTTTCAGCCCAAATTCTGATGCATAAATTTAGAGTCCATGTCTGGGGGCGTGCTGTGAACAGGGGCATCCCAAGCCCTACCAATTCTGAAACGTATTCCTCTTCTCACTGAGACTGTGATGTGATGATAACACATTTGGTAATTAAAAACGTAGTATTAAATAATAATGAAATAAATAATAAAACATCCTGTGGCATATTTATCTGATTCCATAGAACAACCATTTCTGTTTCCCTTAAAAGAGCCATTTTTATAAATGTGATATGCTAAAGTTAAGAAACAATCAACTGTTCGCATTGCATAGAGTAACACTGAGGTGGTGCCACAAGAAGATCAACGCATTTCTTGTAGTTGTAAAATAAATAACAAATGCAACTGCTATAATACATACATACACCAAGTGCTTTTACTACTACAGACAGCAACTACTGCAATAAATACATACATACGCCAAGTGCTTATACTACTGCAATACATACACACACCAAGTTCTTATACTACTCCAGAGAGCAACTTCAATAAATACATACATACGCCAAATGCTTACACTAACTACAGAGAACTGCTACAACAATGGATACATGTGCCAGGTGCTTACAAAAACTACTACAATATAACAGTTGACAAGTGCTATGGTAAAAACTACAGTAAAGACTAAGTGGAACATTATTTTCTGGTTGACATCTGGTCGGTTATCGGGAAGCAATAGATCATATGTGACCACTAGGCTTATGTGCTGAGGTAGGTGCGGAACAATTGAGTCTTGAGTCGCTTCTTGAACGTTGAGAGAGACTCAGCTGATCTTGTGTCATTGAGTAGCTCATTCCACCATTGAGGAACAATCAAGGAGAAGAGTCTGGAGTGGTGCTTGATTCCACGAGGGGATGGAATTTGAGTGACCTAGTGGGTGTGTATGTCTGGATGAATGATTTCATGTAGCCGGGAGCTGATCCATCGATGATCTTGTAGGTGAGCATCAAGGACTTGAACTTGATTCGAGTGGAGATGGGGAGCCAGTGCAGGGAGTGCAGGAGTGGTGTCACGTGAGCGCATTTCGGCATGTTGAAGATCAGCCGAGCTGCTGTATTCTGAATCCTCTGGAGTGGCTTGATTGAGGTTGCAGGTAGACAAGCCAGCAGCGAGTTGCAGTAGTCAAGGCGAGACATAACCAGTGCCTGGACTAGTAGTTGCGTGGCATACTCTGGAAGGTATGGTCTGATCTTGCGG
>JBBPDA010000004.1:224290-241672 GCA_037974385.1 Arnoldichthys spilopterus | reverse complement strand
AGAAAGGCACCTGTGGCCAACCTGGGGATCGAACCCAGGACCTTCTCACTGTGAGGCAACAGTGCTAACCACTGCACCACCGTGCCGCCCTCTGATCAAATCATTTTTTTAAATCATTTTTTACAGTATTTTAAATGTTTCACCACTTTCTATTTCCAGACACCTGTTTTAAATAGTGAACTTGTATAATCTAAGGTGCACCTACTGTTGAAACACACAGCTTGTATCAGCTCAGTAGAAAGGCCCTGACCAAAAGAATGGGACTCTCTGGATCAGATGCACAAGAGCCTAAGGTCACAGTAGCCATTGCCAAGCTTCAGTTAGGGGCTTGATCTGTGGAGCAGTTGAACTGTGTGTGATCGAGCTCCATCCAGTGCGTTAAGGATGAGTTGGAGTGACATTTGTAGGATGTGTATATGTCTGACATAATTGCATTTGCCGAGTCCAAATTCTCCTTCAGATTCCAAAGCAATGCACTTTACAGCTTGTATCACACATCAGTATTTTATCAGCACATGCTCTTGCTTAACATGGGGGAACCCATCCTCTTCTGGTCGACACTGGATAGCAATAACACACAAGAGAAAAGAAAAGGAGGAAAAAAAAAAAAATATATATATATATAATATATATGAGTTCTCAGTATAAATGGGCAGCAGCAGTTCCTTGTGTACAGGTGCTGCAATGACTTTAGATCAGTTCTTTGGTGAATAGGGCTGTTCATATGGGCTCCTCAGCAGGAGTGAGGGGGTTAAAAGTATTATATTATTTTATTATTACACTATTTTCAATTGTTTTTTAAAGTTTATTTATTCATAACCCTGTAATTCTTGTTATTGTCACAAAGACTATGTTTTACCCGGGGTCTACTCGGGTCAGTTTCAGACACAATTTTTTTCAGCTCAGGTCAAGTTTGAACTTGATGTGATACAGGATGGTTTGGTTTCAGACAAGTTTTTTTCAGGCTCTTGTCTTCAACTGGTGTAATTCGAGTCGGGCTGGGCCTAGACAGAAAGTTCTCAGGCTTTATTAGGATTTGGATCAAAATTTCAAGCCCAATTACATTTCTAGTGTTCAGCCAAGTGGGGTTCTGGATTCTGCTGCAGTTTGTTGGGCGCCTATGGCTAACACCTGCCATTGGGAGATTTGTAGAACCTACCACTTTTGTTATGGCTGTTATAGATCTTCATTTTGCTCTGGTCCTTCTTTACAGCAGTGCTGTCTGACACTGATGAAGTGGACAGTGCTCTCCACTCCAGGGGAGCGGATGGCATGAAAACAAATGCTGTCTGGATAATGTAAATCTCCACTGTGTGCAAGTTTCCTAAAAAAGCCATAAAGTCGGGACTGTGTGGGTTCTTTTAGAAAGCATTCGGCTCCTGCAATATGTCTTAGTCACTCGTTGCTTATGTGGCTGGATTCTTATGTTTAATTGGTCTGTAGCGTGTGGTCTAGGATGTGACTGAGCAATAGATGATGAGGTTTAGACTCATATGCACACTCTTACTGTCACTGTCTGTCCCTGCTGTCATATGTCAGTTGAGTCTCACTTATCACTTGAGCACACACTGCTGATTTGACACACAGAGCCGCTATAGATGAAGCAGGAGAGGAGATCAAGGCCGGCAGTGGTCACCTCGCTATGATTATATAGTGAGGAGAAGTGCACTCGTTGAGCATGTTTGTGTCTGTTTCCCTGGAAACACCAGAACAACATCATAACGCAGACGTTCAGCTTCTTCATGTTTACTCTTCATGCTAAAAGTTGGGGCAGGCGTTCTTTGTTCCTCTCAGCAAAGTGCACACTGCTGAGAAAATCAAATTTGTTTTTTTTTACCTTTTCTTTTTTGTTTTGGGACCCATCATTTGCTAGTTTGGTTATTCAAAATTAAACAGCCCATATCCAAAAAAAAAATTCCATTTTATTTTTTCCTTTGAGCTTCACTTATGACATTTCTGTGGTTTTATGTACCAAAAACAGACATAATTTATTTTTACATAACTATTTTCCAACCTCTCCTTATCCCATAGAATTAAACAGTTGGTGTTTGCTACCATATTTTTAAATCTCCTATGTAAATTATCTTTGTTCTGATTGGCTGCCCTGTATTATTCTAAGTAGCCTGCGCTGAACCACTCCTGACTTTAGCACGAATGGGGGCTGAGCTGCTGTAGACTCAAGAGGCGGATGTAAGCAAAAGCACTGGGCAGTGGCAGCCTAGTGGTTGGAAGTTTGCCCTTGTGAAGGCTGCAGGTTCAAGCCCTGGCCTGGGCATCGCTAAAGTAACCTTGAGGAAGGTACTGTCCCACTACACTGTTTCCAGGGCGCTTCTCATAGCTTCTCGCCGTTCCACATTAAACTCTTTAATTTCAAACGAGCAAGATAATGGGGGGTGTCCATGATATGGGCCCTTTAATTTATAGCACTGAGGCCTCGGCTATGTCTCTGCTGGAAACTTTTCAAAAGCAATTTCAATGAAGAAATTTCCTTTGTAATTAGCCTCTCTGTAAGAGTGGGCTGGATGTTTGACAAAAGAATGTTATGTATTCATTTGAGGATTCTTCTCATTCCTGAGGTTAACCTTTCATGCGGGCTTATTTCCCGCTATTGGGAAGATGCGTGCCAAGCCTCATGTGGGTTCTGCACCTGAGAGCCTGTTGTTGTATGAGTGGGTGTGTTACCAGGGTGAAGATGTCCTGACTTTGATCAAAAAATCAAAGGAAACCAGGGGTAACTTACAATATCAGGGTCAACAAACAGGGCTTGAATTTATACAGTGTGTTTTACAGAAGCTCTGTGCTTTTTTCAGTTCAAAAGGTAATAGAATTTCCTTTTTTTAACTGAGGTTACAGTTCGGGTTAGGGTTTAGATTTGGCATAGAAAATTATTAGAGCTCATAGGTATTTGCATATATATGGAAAATATGTGACATATGTTTGAACTGGTGTGTAGATGTGTGTGTGTGTGTGTGTGTGTGTGTGTGTGTGTGTGTGTGTGTGTGCGCGCGCGCGCGCGCGTGTGCGTGTGCGTGTAGAGGGGGTTGTAAAATTTGCAGACAAGAACGTTCATGTTGGACCATATCTTTTAATGATGGAAGATGATGAGCACTGGCACATAACGGCCATTTCCTTCTAATGGCACAGGCGGTGGTTTCACTGCAACTTTTCCAGGAGGGGTCTGGAGCCTCTGTGTCCACATCAGACAGATGACTGACATGTGACATGCTCATTTTCTCTCTCTCTGTCTCTCTCTCTCTCTCTCTCTCTCTCTCCCTCCCTCTCTTTGTCACTATGCAGTATTGCTCTTGCTCTTCATGTTGATGACCTGGGTGTAAAAAGAGCACTGGTAATATTTTGGAATATCTGAGCAGTTTGGGTAAAGACAATGCAAAAGCCGCACATTTCACACGTTTCTTGTTTGTTGTTTAATTTCCCCTTTGGCTCCAGCAGTCATTACACAGTTAGCATTTGCAGGCCCTGGGGAGCTGTTGCTTTGTTTCTTTAATCAGAGTGAAACGCTGATATGCTTAAAGTGGCAATAAGCCCACTGGGTCATTACTTACCAAAACAGACAGGAACATCTATAGTATTTCATGACTCACGGTAATAATGATAAACAAAATCATGTGTTTTATTTACATAGCACCTTAACAGAAACCAGATCACTTTATTATATGATCACGAGGCACCAGAAGGAGTAGAGTGTTGTGGAAAATCTTCTGAGGAAATGTAAGTACAGTCTCATGACTGTCAAGTCTCATGTCTCTTTGTTTTGCCATTCACAGTCATGAATGTGAATCTCATGTTATCCCACTCTCAAGAAAGTGTGTTTGCAAAATGTTGACGCTGCACAGTGTCATCACAGCAACAGCTGTTTGTTCAGATTGCACCTCCTAGTTTTATTGGCCAGTGTGGCCCTGTGAAATTAGCACATTGGGTTGATTTTGCATGCTGGTACTCATGGAGGCTACCAGAATGAATACAAAGCAAAATCAACTACCAAATAAAAAACTCTCAAACATAACAGAAAAATCTCCCAACAGGAGCATCTAACAAAACTAAAAGCAGGGAAACAATATTAATATTGATAAGTGTGTCAGTGTGTATAAATTGCATGGTTCTGCATGTCTTTGTTATTCAATATCGATCAGTAAAATACAGGCTCACACAATACAGCATAGTAGTTAGGACAAAGCTAAATTAGGCCCTCATCCAGATTACTGATGAAATGAGAGAATTTAGAGAATTCAGCTCCGGAAGGTCCACCCATATAGGAGAGACTTGAGTAGACTATGAGTAGACTGCGGTCAGGAGACCTGAAGATTTGAGGAGGATCATAAAGATGAAAAAGCTCCCCAAGAATGGTTGTCCTACAGGATTGTAAAGCACAATAAAAAAAGTATTATATGAGCAACCACTAGTAAAAAAAAATTGTTATAGTTTATTTAAGACCTTATTAAACGCAATCCCAGATTCTCAATGTGTTCTTTAAAACTCTGCACAGAAATGATTTTCAGTTCACATTCAGGTGGAGCTCTCTTTCTATTTCTCCTTTCCCCCCTCTCTCTCTCCCTCCGTCCCTCTCTCTCTCCCTCTCTCTTTCTCTCTCTCTCTCTCTCCCTCTCTCTCTTTCTCTGAGAACCTGTGGGAGTCATTGATAAAGACTCAGACTGACTGCAGAGGTCAGACCGCAGCAAAAAACGGCATTGAACTGACTGCATGCCCCGTGAGGTTTATTTCTCAGATTCGTCTGTAACGTAGCCAAGACAGATGTGCCAGGTTGAACAAACAAATTGGAGAATGTATGAGCACACCTGAAATGAACCATGAAATTGGAGAATTCTCATGGAGAATACTGATATTATCCACACTCTTATGTGCCTCTGCCACTGTGTTTAAGTGATCATTAATAAAAACCTGATGAGATCTCAGTCATTTGATTTCGAGGAAGTAAATCTCAAGCCCACAGTATAAATGTAAGCTGAGGAATTGCCTACAGAAGGGCAGAGAGTGTTTCTCATTGCGCTTCTGCTGGTGGGCTTCTTTGAGTCTGACGCATTGTGTAAGCTATTAAGCACCGGAGACCTTATAAGGACACACAGCTGAGCACACAGTGTAACAGGAGCGCATATTAGCATTTCAGCATGGGATAATCATAAGTCCTGTAGCAAAGGTAAATTATCCATGCGCTAGAGCCCTAGGCCGAGATACTCTCAGAGACGACGGGAAAAGCTGCACTATGTTTACATGAATTTGTTTAAAACACATTTTATCTTCATTTCATCTCCAGCTGTTCAGCAAGGAATAGCTATTGATCTCAATCCTTGTGTAATTACCAGGTGTGTCTTTTCATACAGATAGAAGGACAGCAGGAAAAGTCAGTAGGGCGTAAGTGGTAAGAAAGTACTAAAGTGTTAACGTGTCAGAAAGTTTGTGTGATTGGCTTGCATGTATTGCTTTTTTGTGCCATTACATACTTCAAGTCAAGTCAAGTCAAGTCAAGTCAAGTCAAGGAGGATTTTATTGTCATTTCAACCATATACAGTTAGCACAGTACAAAGTGAAATGAAACAACGTTCCTCCAGGACTACGGTGCTACATGAAAACACAGGACCTACAAAAAAATGACACATATAACTTGAAGTGCATTGTTTTATGTGTAGTTTCTTAGTTTTATGTTCTTTGCTATGTTTGTTTTGGCAATGATTAGCCAAAGACAAATTTCCATATTGTGGATGATAAAACTTATCTATCTGTCTATCTATATGTCTTCCCATCCACCCATTCATCCATCTGTTTGCCCAGTCTGTCCATCTGTCCATCCATTCATCGATTTAACTGTTTGCTATCTACACTCTATTTCAAACGACTCTGTCAGCGCGTGTCTAAATCATTGGTACCCTGTTACACTCCAGTCCTTCAGCACTTCACGAGCTGAGAGATAGTAAACATTTGCACAACAAAAGCATGAGAAGGGGTGGGCTTGTGAGCAGGCTTATGGGAGGGCAATTAGGGGGGATTCCATATGCAAATTTTCGTGGGCTTTGGTAGTTGTAGTGAGTCAAAGGGGATTCTTTACATGATGCCAAAGAGGAACCTTTTCCTAAAGAACCTTTTGGTGGATGGTTCTCTAAAGAACCATTTTTATATATGAGATGTGAGTGTGAAGAACCTTTCTAAAGCTCAAAGAAGCTTTATATAATGTAAAGGTTCTAGGAAGAAATGCATGTGAAGCCTCTTAAAATGTTGAAAAGTTTCTTCATACTCACAAATCTTTTTTTTCTGCTCTTTTTTAAAGAGAGAAAAACGAAGAGCAGCCCTTCTACCAAATAACTGAATCTACCCTTGGTAGCACCTTTTTAAATATAGATGTTAGTGCTTGAACTTAAAACCTTCCTCCTGTCAGTTTTACGACAAATGAAAGAATGATTGAATGAATAAATGAACGTGTGCGTTCTCGGGTTCATTGGCACTGTGCCTGGCATAGCCACACACGCCCACTGTTCCTGCTTTCCGCAATAAAAGAAGAACAGTTCTTTTATTGTGTGGGGTGGAGTTTATAGCTTCACTGTGTAGTAAACATAGTTCTGGCTGCTTAAACATAAGTAGAGAGGGTGCGGCGGAGTCTTGACACCTATGGCACAGTTAGAAAGGAGTAGCGCTGAACATTTTGTAAGATGTCAACTACTGGGAAAAATTAGGGCAGCATAATACGGACACACTGGTCTTGGGAATATATGTTAGTGTAACAGTAGTGAGATGTGGATTTAGCACTTGCTTTAATAATTAAAAGTAAGAAAGAAATAATTCACTTTTGTAGGATTTCATGGACACCCTGATTTATTCAAACACTCATTAGCCAAAATACCCAGAGGACTGGGATTTGTTAGCAGCCTCATTCATATATTGCCACCTTCCCAGACCGGCACAAGTACCACTGAGGTACTGGTGAGCAAAGTAACATCCCCAAGCACTGCTCCCCAGGCGCTGCCCATGTCAGCTCCTACATGGATGGGTAAAATGCAGAGGTCACATTTCGGTATGGTGCAATGTGTGCTGTGCTGTGGTGTGTTCACAATGACAAATAATCACTCACCTACTTTGGTCAGTATAGCAAAGGCTGATATAGCAGTAATAATAAACAAGCAATGTATTGTGCTGTAGTGTCTCTTTTCCCCCAGACTTGGTAGTCTATAAAAGTATGGCACAATAATAAAGTCAAAGAGCAGCCTGAAGTATGATGAACATCTGGACTGTCTACGTAACATCATGTGCAATGATTGTACAGTGTTTTGCACTGAGGTTTCCAAACTTAGCTGTAAGACACTTACACAGACACATGGTCCTCTTTGCTGGTTTATTCAAAACCATCTGTAAGCTCTCAGAGGCTGTAGGGAGGGTTTGGTGATGGACCAAGCCAAGAGACTAGTGGAATGCTTTTGATTTAATCACCCGACTCTCCTCCATGCCATGTCTCTTTGCTGCTGCTGGGATATGGTCCTCATTAGCGTCCTGCACTGAATGCTACACAGGCTCACCATATGACAGTAATGTGTTTAAGACCGGAATAGGTTGATTTATCTCACAGCATTGAGGAGTGATTGTCCTTGTCACTACTGGAGGCTCAGGGATTGCATGAAGTTAAAGTTCTGCACACTTGGCTTTCAGTAGGTTCGCTCACCCATGCCTTTAAATTCCTACTTCCCTTGGAGACCCTCCACAAGGAACCTAATTAAGAGAACACCCAGGGGATGGCTTCAGCTGTAGGAAATAATTACACACTCGCAGCTGATCTGACTGAAGATGAATTGCATCATCATGGTCAAACGAATTTGATAGAAAGCAGATAACGATATAGCTGTGCTGGCGGAGGGAGGCGCTGGACAAGCTGTGCAGGACTGCTTTCAATTTACAGCCCTTTAAGAAACACAGTGTTTGCACACTATTCTCACATAAAGTGTAATTCACAAGTAAAGCGCGACTTTACACACTTCCTGCAGTGTGAGGGAATTCTATACTTGACATATCACAACATATACTTAGCATTAAGACTCCATGTGAACTCCATGTGGACTGGGCACAATTTTGCATCTACACACTTCTAATGACACGCTCATTCAAATGAGCATTCCTTCATTCATTTTGATTACTACTGTTAACCTCTTGAACCACCTGAGGCTTATTCTTCAGCCATTCAGTGTAATAAGGTATTACTGCACATATGCAAAGCAAAAGTTAACTGAGATGGCTACAGGACTGAAGACTGTATCAATCAGACTGGTCCTTCATACTCAGCCAAGAAATGCAACTTATGTTCTGGAAATGCTCATGGATGCTTTCATGGACGCATTTTTCATCTTCTTTAGTCTCTTGCATGATCATCTGACCTGAAGAAAGTTCATAAAAAATGTCAGCAGGTTTGTGTTCAGACCTCATTCACATAACACCACTGACAGGTAAAGTGAATAACATTGGCTCTGGTTAATTCACTACATTTGCACTTGTTAGAGGGGTGGGATATATTAGGCAGCATCTCAACAGTCAGTTCTTGAAGTTGATGTGCTGGAAGCAGAGAAAATGGGTAAGCGTAAGGATCTGATCCACTTCCACAAGAGATACATGTTTTGCCCCTTTATAAACTCATGCCATTTATTATATGCGGTTAGGCTCTTGCCCTTGTAAACTGAAAGTTGCAGGTTCAAGTCCCAGCCTATCCCTGAGTTATCTTTGGGCAAGGTACCTTCCCACTATACTGCTCCCTGTGCGCTGTTGATAGCTGTTCGCTGCTCCACGTGTGCTTGAGTAATGGGTCAAATGCAGAGGACACATTTCATCGTGGTGCACTTTGTGTGTGTTCACACTGACAGATAAGTCTCTTACCCTATCATATCTTCTCTCATAACTGCTTACATTTATATCATAGCTGTGCCATTAGTTACTCTATAGTATGTGTACTGTAGCGTACACAAAGTCAGAGTCACTCTGTGTAGGACAGTGTTTCATTCAGATTGAGCAGTTAAATCTTTGGACAAATCACAAGTGCTCTGAGGGCAGTAGTCGGCAAATCACTCCAGTGCTAATTGGATAGTTTTGCTAAGCATTGGCACACACTACTTCACCATATTATCAAATTATCATTTACGACCATGCTTGAGAAAAGGACTAGCTGTACTTAACTATTGAACAGAATGTACAAACCGTAAATGTGCTTTGCAATTTGCGTTACACGTTGCTCAAAAGAGCCAAAACATGTACAGCTTCATATACAATATGCTGTATTGTGTTTCTTTAGCTGTGTATCTGTTTAAAAATGGACTGGCTCCAAGCCCTTATGGGGTCCTAAAAAGAATTTGATTTGTGGGCCCCTCTACTATCTTGGCGCTGCCAATACTACTGACCTTTGTCAAGGATCGACCATTCTCTCACCTACCGTAAATCTCACACACCCATTATCAGTTTTATTAGTTGTAGCGGTGTTGCTTAAATCATACTGATTACAGTCCTCTCTGTGTCAGTGCTGTTATAGTCCAGTGTCATTATGCTTTAATTGGATAGTTATAGATTAAAGTTGTTTCATGTGCTAATTGCTGCCGAGAATAATTGTTTATACTGGTAACATCAACTCATTCAGTTCCACCACACAGTCTGTGTATTTGGTGGCAAGATCCTGACTGACTCTCACACTAGGGAAAGTATCAGGGGCAGGTGGCGATGGTGGTGCTCCAGCTCCAAAGTTTTTGAAGAGCTCTCCTGGTTTCATATATAGCATGAGTGCAGAGATAATCAAGACATAATGATATTAAGCAAAGATCCCATGATGATAAAGTAAATACCAGCTGCTGCGATTAGTCTGACTAATTAAATTATTCTACATAATCAAATATCTGAAACTGACACATATTTTAATTTCATTTTCTTGAATTTAACCCTTTGATACCTAAAACACTTCAGCTCACTGCAAATAATGATGTTTGTCTATATGACTACACAATTACAGCTAGTCCTGCTACCTGTGACCTTTTGTCTATCGATTTTCTTATAATAAAAAATTAATCAATAGAAAAATTGCAGCTCTGGCTATTGTTTGCCACATCTCTCTAGCCAGTGGATGTTTGTGATAAAATGTAATTAGTCGTGTGACCATGCCTTATCTTGCTGATTTTTCTTCTTTCTTGTCTTTTCTCCGAAGAATATGTCCTTTTGCTGTTTTTGCGTTGACACAAACTGTAAAATAATATTATATTGCTTATACACATGAACACGACACCAACATTGACATTGACAACAGGAAGTAATTATACTAGTTGTATAAGCAAGCCAGCCAGTTAACATAATATTGCATTTATGCATGATTACCATTGACATACATCCCCCAAAAATATATTTATATATATTCTGTTATATTCTACTATAGAGTTCTCTTTTATTTTTGTTCCTGGGTACAAGAAGTGTAATCCCTTATGCCTAAAAGAAAAAGAAAAAGGCTATTGTTCCACAAAAACATTGCTTTTGTGGTCGGAACAATGACATGCTGAAACTGATCTGTTTTCAAGAACTTTCTGGATTCCCTTTAAATGCTAAGTAGACTTCCAGAATATTCTGGAACTGTGAGAACTGTCCAGAAGTTTCTAGAATTGTCCAGAATTATTTTAAACTTTCTGGAATCCTTTAGAACTTTCTAGAACTTTCTGGGACTGTCTAGAAAAGATAAAAATTCACCTGTTTTGCCACTATAAATATAAAACATTTGTAGACTGTGGTCATAAAAATCAACATCTGTGATAAATAGAGCCATTTTTATACTGGCTTTAGACATAAGCAGTTGAAATATAACACTTAGAAACCAGAAACACAAATTGTGCAACATTGTCTAACCATAAGCTTTTCTGCCACAAATGTTTTTCGGGGCCTGAGCTTTTCTGGCTGGCCCTATTTTAAAAGAATCTAAGCTGAACGCAGGATGTGAATTGCACCTGCTTCCAGTGAGACGAAGTGTCTTTAGCTTGCAAATTGGCATTTAATCATTAATAAATTAATGTATCGACTACGTATTAGCTTTAACATCCACAGTATTTTCAGATTTCTTATAACGAATTAGCCTTGGTAGACTGTTCTGTTCTGCATTATGTAATACATAGGATGAGCCTTCAAATGTCAGTGAAACCAACTTTTACAATACATCTTATATGGCTAAAATTATGTGATTCAGTTGACACTCCCTCTAATTACCAGGTTCCAATTAATTAGGCTATTTTATAACAGGTGAATAAAATCAGCTACACAGCTTCATGCACAAAGATGAGCAGAAGTATGTTTGTTTTGAGCAGGGCTTGCTCCTTTGTTCTTTGGCACAGAGTTAGGCTTAGTCTACAGGTATTTTTGAACACAAGGGTTTTCCTCATTCATTTTTTTTTAAAAATCTTGTCCACAGAAGCACTATTTAAAAAAAAATCTCTGTCCAGCACTGGTGAGAGTATACCAAATCAACATGCAGCTATTTAACCCTAACCATGATGCCATATCGGCCAATCAGATGCCTGAAAAAAGATTACTACCTTACCTCCAGTGGACCTCTCATCCAAATCCTGAGACACTGGAGGCATGGTATGTGGCTATATCTGATTATTTCAATAAAACTTCCTTTCTTATTTATTCTTATTCATTTAATCTTGAATGATCTCATACTAGCTTAGATTACTCAGCTATACAGATATATATGGAGTGAGGCCATGGGCTGCAGAGAGGAAAGAAAGCTTCATACAGCTAATCTGATGCAGCCCATATTGTGGGAGTGTTGGACATAGCAGCCATAGCACATTGTGTTCCACAATATAGTGAGAGACAACTGTACATTTATGAGTAGACAAGTATAAAGGCCTGTTAGGAAGCCTTAAACAGCATTTTTTTGGCTCAGGTTTCCACTGTCTACATGACAACATTGAAAACAGAGTTTCTGAAAATCTTCAGTTTTCCAAAATATCAATTTTCAGTGACATAAATTTTCAGTTTGCATGTAGAAAAAAAGTCCATAATGCACAGAAAAGGCTGTGTGTACATGTGGCAAGGCGTGAGCTCAACGAAGAACTGCTTGGCTGATGTGAAGAACTTGACTGCACACCTGATGCACCTGTGTTTATGGAGCCTGTGCAGTAAAAACTGTGCAGCGCTGTGGATCACGAGGAGCAGGGTTTAAAAAATAGAAAGAAACTGCTGTATCGCATAGAAGCAGGACGGGCAAGGTTTTTTTTTTTTTTGGCCTACAGCACACTGGATCTTTTGTTGCTATGGTGGACACAGCTCCAAAGGGCCCAGCTCCAAACGCCCCATCACCCATCTGTCTCCTCTGGGTGGCTCTTTCAGCAGCACACCATTGCTTCCTTCCGCTCTTGCTGTTCACTGGTATCATGATTGATGGAGCGTAAACGCCCTTGCCAAAATAAGATGCATTCAAACCGTAACTTTAATATAAACCATCCAGTTTGTTTCATCTGTTTAAGCGGGTAATGTTTATGACGTGGCCAATTGCCTTACTCTTCCAGCTCTGTGACAGCTTGTACCCAGGGAGGCAAATGAAGTTGAAGGACAGACAGGCCCCCTTATTTTTGTTCCTTACATGCCCTCTTCTCTTTTACCACCCCTCTAGTGGTTCTGGTTGCTAACTATGAGGAACTGTTAGCTGCCAGGTCTTCTTTATCACCTCATGCCTAGGGACATGAGTCATCCAATATATGCACACACAGGAATAAACTCTGACAAACAGGCCCACAACGAATCCACTCACATGTACATCAGCCTTTTGGAGTCATGCTTAGGGTTGGATTCCAAAACAGGTGCTAACTGAATGCTTTTGTGGCTGTTTATCAATATTAATGTGGGTTGTTGCAAGCTAATTGTGCAACATGCCACTGCAACTGCTGCCAGGCCTGAAATATTTGTTTTGACATTACATTTACATTTTTACATTTTATTCATTCGGCTGACACTTTTATCCAAAGCGACTTCCAAGACAGAGGAAACAATCCAGCATTAGTGCTGCACAGGGCAACACCGAAGTGAGGGCTACAGGGAAATCCAACGCATTTCTCTTAATTGTAAAATACAGGCGGTAGAAGCTACAAGAAATATTTGAAGACAAGTGCTACAATAACAACAGACAGGAACTGCTACAATACATACAGATGACAAGTGCTGCAGTAAAACTAAGTGGACCATTATTATCTGGGTGACATCTATTCGGTTATCAGGTAGCAGTAGTTCGTACGTGACCGATAGGCTTATGTGCTGAGGTGGGTGTGGAACAGTTGAGTCTTGAGATGCTTCTTAAATGTGGAGAGAGACTCTGCAGATCTAGTGTCACTGGGGAGCTCATTCCAGCATTGAGGAACAATGAAGGAGAAGAGTCTGGAGTGGTGCTTGATTCCACGTGGGGATGGAATCTCCAAGCACTGTTCCCTCACTGATCTGAGTGATCTGGTGGGTGTGTAGGACTGGATCAGTGCTTTTATGCAGCCAGGAGCTGATCCATTGATGATCTTGTAGGAGAGCATCTAGATCTTGATTCGAGCCAAAATGGGGAGTCAATGCAGGGAGCGGAGCAGCTGCGTCACGTGAGCTGCTGCATTCTGAATCCTCTGCAGTGGCTTGATTGAGGCTGGACTAGAAGTTGACATGATAGCTGACACAGCATACACACACACACACACACACACACACACACACACACACACACACACACACACACACACACACACACACACACACAACCTAAAAGTAGAACTAGTCCATCTTTGTGGAGAGTCCTTGAAAAGGCATTGGGTGTTTTAGTGGACTCCAGGGACAGTATGAGAAACAGGAGACAGGCAGTGCTCCCTGAGTTGCCAGCAGTTAGACCTGCTCTCAAGGTGAACATTCAAGGTAAAGGTATCCAAAACAAAATGGTGCTATTTATGGTATAATGGTGCCACTGGGTTGCACATGAATATTATATGTTAAATCAACCCAGTCACTATCTCTCTGTTTACATTCTTTGCCAGTAATTGTGTTGATGTCACGTGCGACTCACTGACACAATGTGCTACCCCCCAAAATGCACATGAGCTACTGAATGTACAATTAAGGCTATTTTATAGACAATTGACAATGAAAATTATTTTGCTCAAACACATTATTTCAACTAGGTGCAACTACTTGATTCATTTGAATCTTGTAAAGCCGAAGCATCATATTTTATGTTAGGTCATGTGGCAGCGAGCAGTTAATTTGCCCTCTGCATTAAACTCATCCAGTGTACATACACCAGATGCAGGAGCAGTGGGCTGCACACCTATGGCGTCCAAGGGGCAGCTAAGAGGTTAGGTGCCTTGCCAAAAGGCACTTCAGCCGTGAATGTGGGAGGGGGAGGGGGCTGTTTACTCCCTTTGCCCCTTCCTACATTTTCTTTGACGATCCCAGGATTGAACCAGGAACCCTACGGGCACAAGCTCTCTTCTCTAACAATGCATCTCAATCTGTTCTTAGAACGTCCTAAGTCCTAAGAACGTTTAAATACTCAAAATACAGGCGGTACTGTGTAATGAGCAGCTGGTCTGCATCCTGGTTAAGACACCTGGATGTGGAAGTCTTTCCTCCTACTCTCTTAGCTCCAGATCCAGACTTCGGGTCCTTACATACCCAAAGAAAACATTTTTTAAATATTTGTATTACTGTTTTACTATTGGAAACATTGCATTGTGCATCAAAAGTTTCACATGTGGGTTCACTTATTTAACAGGTAAAATTTATATATTCTACTTGATTTGAATAACTCAGTATGTTTCTCTGTCCATTTCACATCAAACCACCCTTAATTACTTTGTTTACCTCAAGGACTGAATTATTCAGACAGAAGCCACATGCAGAATGATTTTACATTTATCTTACAGAATTATAAATCTGGCAGTGGTTTGCGCTGTCGCTTCACAGTGAAAAGGTCCTGGGTTCGATCCCCGGGTCGGCCAAGGCTGCAGTAGGCTGATTGGATGCTCTAAACTGCCCGTAGGTGTGCATGTGTGTATGACTGGTTGTCTGTCTATGTGTTGCCCTGCGATGGGGATTGGCTCCAGCTTCCCCACTACCAGGAAACGGAAGAAGCGGTTTAGAAAATGGATGGATGGATGGATGGATGGATGGATGGATGGATGGATGGATGGATGGATGGATGGATTCTAAATCTGTACCCTAAGTAACACAATTTTTTTATTTCGTTGAGCAAAGCAGATTTTTTGTTCTGTTAAGATTGTGAGCAAAGGTTTTTGTAAAATTGTGGTTTTAAAGAGCTATAGCATAAGACAGTGGAGGACAAAATAAAGAAGAGTACATTACAGTTGTTTGATTGTGAAGAGATTTGACAAAATACTAAAAACACAAAACAACTGTAAAGCCATTTCAGCCCCGGTGCTTTCTTGGATTACTTTTTGCATGTGGTACTTGTTATATTAACTGACCTGTGAGTGCCACGGTTGCTCAAAGTCTATTGTTTAACATTCTCAAAAGCCCCTGTTCCCTCTTCCTGTCTGACGTTATGTGTAAGGGATATATGCAGTCAAATTCAAGTATCTTGCGCAAGATGACACAATGCAGAGGTGCTCATTCAGGTACAAGGGATTCCCTAGATTGCACGTTATTAAGCTGAAACATTGCAAGAAAGGCTATTTCAGCCCATATTGATCTCTTCAGCCTGATTAAGAAACAGCATGCAGTTGGGATCACCTTTTATCTTGTATAACCTTGGCCAAGTTTCTGGAAAGCTCCAGGATTTCTAATGGCATCCACTGAACATGGACTCCAGGCTACTAAAGTGAATGTTCGCTATGGTCTCTGAATGTTTACCTGAAGAAGACGTATCCTCATCCAAAAGCAGCATCACTCATCGCATCACACTTCATTTTTCCATCTCCTACTCTCTCTCACCTACTTTCCCAATCAAGCTGTGGTTCTAATCCATTATGAATCAATTACTCATGCTGCTGGGCCTGACATTCTTTAATCTTTCTCTTTTTCATCCAATTACGCTGCCTGACAGCCTTGCATAGTGAGGAGAGCCCGCTCAAGTTTTATTGGCACCTTTTTTTTTTTTTAGCAAATTCTGTGATTTGGCACCAGACAAGGCAGGGACCACGCGAATGTCATTAAAAGCACCCACTCGCTTTTATATGAAGACCCATCTGCAGAGTCATCTTTTGCAAGGCTAATATCTTCACTTTTTAGATGTGCTGCAGTATCATCCTTCCAGCACCACTATCCCAAGGCATCTTTGACTCAGCACTCGAAATGAGGTCAAACATATTCAATTTCTCACAAAAAAAGGCAGCAAGGATTCAGTGGGGTGGTGATGAAAGGGCCTTTCTTCAGCATAGAGAGCTGCAGTATGCGCTGACACTCATTTGAGTGCCTCCACACAACCCGATTTAAATCAGAGTCAAAGTCTGCACAGTTTCTTTAGCCACTGCACACATGTGTACGGCAGAAATAAAACTGTTCTCCTAAATTCTCCCATGAGACTTGGACATACAATAGAGGTGAGTGACAACTCGTATGGCAGGAGTAGGCAATATTAAACAGTGGGTTTACTGGGGGGTAATACAGAAGCTAAAGCATTTAACAGTGTAAACAGACAGTGGGTACTGAATGTCCGAGCTGAAGTGCTAGTTAGGCATGTTTAACCCCCTAAAGATATATGCATTCAAGAACATCTATATGTTAAAATGTAGGTAACCTGAAAATCATGTATCTCTACATCCCTAATAAGCACTAGTTTTAGAGTGTGAACGTGTAGAAACAAGGTACTTAATGATAAAAAAATTATACTTCAGGAGGAAGACAAGAAGTCTGATGACTACAGGGGTAGAAACTGTTCTGGCTGGTACTTAGCTAGACCAGATGTTTTGGTACCATTTGCCAGATGGCAGCAATGTGAAAAGGCAGGTGATTTATTGAGCTGCAGATGAGTGGAAGTGGTGACCCAGTAATGCACTGGGCTAATTTCATTACCCTCTGGAGGTTTTTGCAGTTTAATTTGGTGTAGATGCCATACAGCAACAGGCCATGGTGCTCTGGAAGACAGGTGAGCTACTTTGAGTGTTCTTTTGAAAAAGATGTTGCTCCTGTTTTAGGTAGGTAATGTTTTTAAATTAGATGAGCACCTAGTGAACTAACAATATTATTCAAATATTTGGAATCAATGTTTTCAATAATATAAAGACAAATTTGTTGCAAATGCATATGCAAAATTATTCTAATATGTCATTTGTCAAGTCATGTTTATTTTTATAGCGCTTTTTACAACTGAAGTTGTCACAAAGCAGCTTTACAGAAACCGGGTCCGAGCCCCCAAAGAGCAAGCCA
>JBBPDA010000004.1:201608-220343 GCA_037974385.1 Arnoldichthys spilopterus | reverse complement strand
GTGATGCTGACTCTAAGAGAAGGGGTCAGAACATACAGTGCACCACATTTAAAGCTGCTTCAGCAGTGTGAGGAACCTACTCAATATGTATGTTAATGTAATGTCTGAGGGATATATATATATATGTGTGTGTGTGTTGTGTGTGCATCTGACATCTGACAAGCTGAAAAAAATACTGAACTATAAATATGATACATTTTTATTTTTATGTTTGTAATAAAACATCCAGATGATCAGGTTTCTTCATCTACTGACCATATCACAATTAGAAAGATTGATTACTGAAACATATTTTAACATCACATAAAAGAAGTTGCTCATCTCTGCTTACAAGGTTTTGATGATTGGCTTGAATGAAAAATATATATATTTAAAAAAAAAACTGCTCCATTGGTCCTTAGCTGTATTCCTTAAACTCTTCCAATTCTCTTCCTCTGCTGTGAAAGTCAGATGTGACAGACTGACTATTTGTTGAAACAGATCTCAGGCGGGTTGTTTTCTCCCTCATGATGACCAAAGGTGAATATTTAGGACTGGTGTACAAGTGATTGGTCTTTGTGAAAGGACAGTTTATACCTGAACTACAACAAATCTCTCACTGTCTGAATGAGAGAAGGAAAGGAGAGAAAAACAAGTGATGATAACTTTTAAAACTCTAGAATTATTATTGCCATTTATTATATATATATTTTAAAGGTAATATATGTACAAAAGGTAAATAAGTACAAAATTATTTTGTTACTTTATGTTACTTTAAACTATATTTTATGGTGATTCAAACTTTTAAAAAACATTTGCTTTGGCAATGTTTTCCTTTAGCAAATTCAAATCATAATGAAACATTTGTTTTTCTGCTTACAAACAAATCAGTTGACATATCAGAATGAGATTTTTTTGTGATTGCCTCAATGATCACATGAAAAATAGCTAAAACACAGTGGTAAACCATGATTATTAGAGCTAGGCCTTTAGTTCTAGCCTCTACAATAATACAAAATGCACCTTGTGGGATTTGTTAGCACAAAGCTAATGCCACCTACATTGCAGTTTTACAATATTTCAATAATATTTCAATAAAGAGCACTGGCATAGATACATATTGTCATAATTCACATTTAGTGATGAATGTGAGATTTCCAGTGGGCCTATGGATGTGGTTGTTTTCCTCACAAAGTTGGTCTCAGCTATAAACCAAAACGTGACTGGTTAATCTAACTTGCAAAGATCTTCAGTCCAGCTCCTGAGGTCCTAAGCAATGGAAGAACTCACTTGGCTGTATTTGTCTAATTGCAAGATTTTAACTTCTTTGTTTCCAACAAAATTTTATCAGTGTTATAAAACTACAGTTTAAAGACAAGCATGATGGATCTATAAAATAAGAACAAAGTAAAAATGATATAGATGTATTTCTAAGCTTCCCTTAGGCCTCCTCTGAGGGTCCCCCCGCTGCTAAACTGAAGTTACGTGATGCTTAAATTGCAGTTTTTAAATGGAAAGAATGAAAAAGAAAGGAAACAGAGTAAAAGAGACTTACATCTATTGTCAAAGTACTAAGACTTAACCTTGAAGCTCTCAAGATGAGGTGAAGTGAGGCAGCCAATTTTTCAAACTTTACTCTTTCTCTGACACACTTACAAGCCCCTAATCCTCGCCCTTGATATATCAGCACAGCTCAATCAATAAACAGTGCTCTCCTAAAAAACATATGCACTATTGATTTCTCCCCCCGTCTCTGTTTAATTTGGTCAGGGCTCATCGTGCAGTGGAGTACCCTAGTTACAGGCAGAATACATAATGCTCCCTGCACTGCATTTAAGCAGAGGACAATGAGGCATTCATTAATTAACATGGTTTACGACAAATGAAGAAATGGAAAGAGCCATCTTAAAGTGAAACTGGAAAAACGAATGCCTTAGAGACGGGACTGGCCTACGGAACATCACTTGTAGCTGCCTTGAAGCTGTATTACACCTGCGAAGTATGTGTTTATTGGGGACAGAACTTTGTCACATACCTCAACCACAGTGCCAAGTGTCTAAGTTGGAAAAAATGCATGTTGAGAACAATTCTTTAACTAAGCTGGCTTTCTCTTTTCCTAGGCAGGTGAAGGAATTGAGATATGTATATTAAATCATCTCGATGTAAAATAATAAATGAATGAATCTTCCATTCATTACACATCCTCAGAAGGCAAGCTATCCTTGCATGTGGTTTAGCGAGGCTTAGTGTGTGCCTTCTTATGAATAATGCCACCATACAGTGAATGTCAGCAGGTGACATCACTCTGTGAGCTGGTATATGCCATCTGTTAAACCCATCAGGCTTTATGAACGCTATAAAAAAGAATTAAATGAAAAGCCCCTAAAATTAAAGCACCCCTAAGGCACTTTTCATGGAAGAACTATGAAAATCGCATTAAGGGTATAAAAGATGTAAAGGGGACAAAACACACAATAGGAAACTATACTACGCCAGCCTGCTGCTGAATGTGTGCATGAATCCCCCAGACAGTGAATGCTTTACATTGGTACAGACACCCTTTGCTAAATGGTTGTAAACTGTGAGGATTTCTGGCAGGAGCTGATCATATTCACCAGAGAACCAGTGCTAAATACGACATTTTGTGTCTTATATCGTGACCATATTTGAAGTGTATTTATCTGTTGACTAGTGTAGTGTTTCAGATTCTCTGATATGCTGATTTTTTTCTTTGACATTTGATGGCTAAGAAAGTTTTATTCCTTCGTCTCTAAATGTGTTTTTGTTGGGAGATACATGGTTTCTATTATAAAATGCTGTTTGCATAAGTTTTCGGCCCTTGTGCTGTGGAAGCTCCAGGTTTACACAGATGAAGGATGTCCAAACAAGGACACAGTTGGCCTTATAGTTGGCCTCCACCTGTAAACCATTAAAAACATTAATTTAAGTACCATTGGTCAAGTTCATTGGTCAGACTTTAAGTCTGAAGGAAAGCTGTGAAAAGAAGACCAAAGAGCATTCAATTATTCATTTTAGAGATAAATATGTAAAAGACAGGAAAACATCCTGGTGAGCACTGCTGGATCTACTGTATGGAAATGGAAGTTACATCACACAACCCAGGCACTGCCCGGACAAGTGGTTAGTTGAATAATAAGGTGCAAAAACACAGAGGCCAATTGTCACTCTAAAGGAGCTGCTGAGTTCAGTGCCTGGGGAGCAGTGTGGTGGGACGGTACTTTGCTCAAGGTTACCTCAGTAGTACCCGGGCTGGGACTTAAACCTGCGACCTTCAGGTGCCAAAGGCAATGTCCTAACCACTAGGCCACCACTGCCCACATTACCTCATTGAAGTCATTACTGAAAAAAACATTAAAGCATATCTGGAGGTCAGATTTGCCAGAATTCAAAATACAGCATGTGTTGCACACGTAATACTGCCTATTCCGAAACAAACACCCTCCTGAGATTGGAGTATGGGGGTGGCAGCATCATGCTGCGATGATGCTTTTCCTTTCAGCAGGACAGTGATCTGAAGCACAAGGCCAAACCAACACAGGAAGGGCTGAGCAATAAAATGTTCTAAGTCAAAATCCAGATTTTAATCCAATCGAGAATCTGTGGCACTGTCTGAAAATCCATAAATCCACAAATGCAATCCAAGCTCAACATCCTAGGGCAATGTTGTCTAGAAGATTGGGAAAAAATTGTTTGCAAAAAAAACAGTGTGCAAAGCTGGTTGAACCGAAAAGCGGTTATTACAGCAAAAGAAAGTTCTGCTAATCAGACAGAATTGAATTCTTATTCAAGCAGGTTTTTTTGTTAATTTTTTTAAAGATCCAATGACAAATAGTGAATTTGAACTTCTTCTTTTAAAAATTTGATCTTGGTTTGCAGTTAACAATACTGGTAAAAAGAAGCTGTGTAAGTGTTATTTATAATCTAGACACATCTGATTTAAGGGAATCTAAGGGAACTGAATACATTTGCATGACATGGGACATGCACCCACAGATACACACACACACACACACACACACACACATATATATATATACACTCATACACACACATACATGTATGGTATGAAATCAACCATTGATATTCTCAGAAATGATACAGTAATCTGCATTTTGCCGATATACACTCCTGGTCAGATGTTTTAGAGCAAACAATTTTTCCTGTTTTTACTGGTAATTTAAGCAGTTGGTGGTAACTGTGGGAATTTTTTTTGCATTAATCTTCAAGGTGTTATTTGCTTCCCTTGCTCCTGAAAAGCTGTAAGTTAACCAGTTTCTTAATTCTTGTGGGAGGAGCATGTTGTCTGTGACATATTTACATAATATTTCAGTTTTTGGTAAAAACTTTTTTATTTATTAAGTTTTTTATTTATTGTAACCACTCACCCTTATGCCAGTTAAGATTACTCACAGTAATCAAATAGCTTAGCAGTAAAAATGGAAAAAACTTGGGTTTTAAAACTTTTAAAACTTTTGTTGGTGTGTAAAATGATACACTGAGCGTATAAAATTTTGAAGCTGTAAATAAAATGTATAAACTTATGACTTAATGATGAACTGCAGAAGATTCTGAAATGACTAAAATCAGGGCATCAAGAGGGGCAGTGATAATTCTACACTTTGAGCTGCGTTCAGATGTATGAAAAGTGCTGTATAAATAAAGCAGTTATTAGAATATTAATCAGAATAAATAAGCTGTGCACAAAAATGGAGATCACATCTGAAGGCAGATAACTTGAGAAAAAGTAGGCAAGTAAAGGCAACGCTCATGTCTCGGTGGAGATTACACCAGCTGTGCGCATCTGTGAGCAATGGTTGAGAGGCGGGGGCTGCCAGAAGTTTTGGGCCCTATAAAGGATATATTTTGGGCCCCTAATGCTCTTTTTTTGCATCATGTTCTCTGAGGGCCCACAGTCATCCCTCATGTCACCCCATGGGAGGAGGTGTCCGGATACTTCTGGACAGTGTAACGACTCTCACTTATAATTGTACACTACCACGTCATGAGTTTAATCGAGTGGCCAATCGTGTCTCGCCAATTCATTCCAGACCTATCAGAATCGACCTTGCGCCCTCGACCTCCAATCAGAGCTCTGTGCTCGTGGGCGTGCTCGTCTCTTGCACGCACCAACGAGAAGAGGCTCCTAAAACCACGTGGCTCGCTGCCGTCAAGCGACCCCGGTGCGTGTGTGTGTTTTGTGCTTCAACCGCTCGCTTTCTCGCGGCGCCTTTTACCGAACTCGGTCCTGATGGAGGCCGGTGGACTTCCCCCTCAGCCGTGAGCTCGAGTGACGCTGAGCGAGCGCCCACTCTCCGCAGTGAGTATCGCCGTGTTTATCCGGGGGTTTTTCCTCCGCGCGCCCCCTTCACTCGTACACACGGATTGTTTTTTTTTCGCTCGTGTTCCGGGTGAGCCCCCCTGTTTATGTAACGCGCGCTCTGTCTTAAAGCCCCTCGCGGAGACGCGAACACGCGCGCTCCGCCGCAGCCTTGCGTCTGCCTGTCTCGTCTGCGCGTTCACGAGCCGAGCTGCACGTTTTCCCCGTGAACGCGCCTCCCCCGCCGCAGAGCCCGGTGTGTTTGGACGGATTTCCCTGTTGCTCGGAAAGACGGAGATGCCGTTCGCGCCGTGTGTGTGTCGTGTCGGCGCGCTGTCATAATGCAGCTCCCCCTGCGAGGGCCGGACTGTATGTGTGTGTGTGTGTGTGTGTGTGTGTGTGCGCGCGCGTGCGTGCGCGCGCCCGCTGCTGGGCTGCAAACACGCCGCCGTACGAGTCTGGCACATACGGCGGCCCTCGCGCTCGCGCGCCTTGCATGCAGCAGTGCGAGCGCATCGGAGCCGCAGGGCAGAAGTGCGCTCGCTGTGAGCGCGGAGCGGAGGCTGAGCGCGCTGCTCGTGTGCTGTTTACGCACCGTGCACGTCGGGGCAGCGCACTTGGTGTAAAGCCGCTGATCCCGAGCCGCTGGCGTGTGGGGACGGTTCTCTCAGCCTTGGACACATCAGCACCATCACTGCTGTGTCAGTTGTGTATAGTTTTGCCTTCTGATGTTTAGGGTCAGCGTGAACATGTTGAGTAAATACAGGGTCACGACTGCAGTGAAGGTGCCACAGCCCAAGGCCTCTGTGTGTGAAGAGCCAGAGAAGAGATCTGCACCTGTTCTGGGATTATGTTGCTTTACCTTTATCACATAATAACAATAATAATCACGGTCATAACAGTTATAATGATGATTATAACGACGGTTGTTGTTGTAGTTATGCTCCTATTGCCCAAATGCTTGCAATTAGTATTATTTAAAAACTTGTATCATTCATTCTGTATTTTTATCCTTCTGAGGAATATTTGAGGACATCATGGAATCCTCAAAACATTAAAAAAATCTTATTAAATTTCAGTAAACAAAAAAAAGAGAAAATGATCACAAATAATACAAATTTTTTGGTGCCCACTGTTGATTTGTGTAACTAGTGCCCACGTGTTTTGGAATCCATTCCCTCTGTATGACCCGTCTAGTGCAGCAGCACCTGCTGAATGCCAGGAGCCGCTGTGTGGTAAACGTGTGTGGACGCTGAGTGACGTGTGGGCTGCCTCAAGAGCACCAAACCCCTGTGTTCTGCACCCAGTGGCTGACAGCTGGCACGCTGCCGCACGGTGTCCCCGCACATGCCACCCAGCACAAACGCCATCGCACGACCTCATGCTGTCTATACAGACTTAATCACACGTGCCCCAAGTGTCACAAGCTCATATCGGGCTCTAATAAAGAGGCTGCTGCACACATCATTACAGGCCTGTCATTAGGAGTAACTGGATTCGGTAGCAGCAGAGCAGACTGAATGATGACACGAAGCCGTTCGCTGTCTGGACTTTTGAGTGTTTTTCTCTTTAGCTACAGCCTCAGCTTCCAGCCATGTGGTGCCGTTTTTTAGTGTGTAATAAAGCTTGGCCTTCTTACCGAGCAGGCGTCTACTCGTGGTTTTGTGTATTTGACCAACAAGGCCCCGGTGTTGTCACTCAGCTCCTGTTATTACACCCCGCTGTCTCAGTTTCAGCGGACAGCTTGTACATGAGCTACTCAATTCACTCCTGAGACAAAGCCTGCTACTATAAGCTGCCTGAGGGGCTGGTCTGGCTGGACAGCGTTCGTTTATGGCTTGGTTCACTTCCTGCTGTTACATCTGTTGTGCTGTTTGTTTGTATCCCACAGAGAACAGCCGTGAGCGCGGGACAACCCGCTCTGAATGTCGTGATGAGCTGGAGCAGCCTGCGTGTGCGGTTTGCGGCTCATCTCTAATCCTGGCCGTTCTAAAGAGCCTGGCTTGGCCTTGTAGCCTTGGGTCTGTCAGACAGTATCACAGAGAGCTTGTTAACAGCTTGTTTGGGCTGGAGCCCTGCGTATATGTACCGCGCATCAGTTAATCAGTTCTGACCGACCGACGTGGGGATATTACAGCGCTCGGCCAGCGTTGGGTAACCAAAAAGAAATTGAGCCCAAAGGCACATGAAAGCCACTTTCAGCGTTGGTCTTTTTTTTATTAAAGGTGGAGATTGGAGTCGAAGGTTGGATCGACGACAGGGGGGGTTGTTCTCTCCGACAGTGCTGCTCTAACCATGGCTGATTAAGTTTCACCCCTAATGGTGCAATTGTTTTGTTTGTGTTGGTGGTGATCTATGGCACAAGAGAATCTCAAGTGACGCCGTATACTGATCAGCCACAACATTGACACCACCCACCTACTGTTGAGTAGGTGCCTCCTGCTGCTGAAACAGCTCCGACCGTGGGGCACTGTGTGTTCTGACCCCTTTCTATCAGAGTCGGCTTCACTTTTTACACCACAGTGACTCTTCTGCGGGATCCGAACAGACGGGTTAGCCTTCACTCCCCACATGCGTCAGTGAGCCTTGGGTGCCCATGACCCTGTTGCTGATTCACCAGTTGTCCTTCTTTGGATCACGTTTGGTAGATACTTACTAATGCACAACTGGAACACTCCACAAGAGCTGCCAATCTGGAGATTCTTTGACTCAAGCGAGCCATCACGGTTAGGCCCTTATATCAAAGTGGCTCAGATCCTTATGCTGCTGGAACTTCAAGAACTGACTGTTCACTTGCTGCCTATTATATCCTACCCCCTGACAGATGCCACTGTAATGAGGTAGATAGTCAGTGTTATTCACTTTACATGTCAGTGGTGTTGTTATGGCTGATCAGTGTATATTTTCAGCTATATCATTATCTCGTTCATGTTAACCTGCTCATTTGATTACGTGAATATCCTAACTCGGGATGTTCTTGTCTAATTTTTGCTTATTATTTTCAGGGTTAACTTGAGCCTTTTAAACTGTGTGTAGAGTAAATATTTGACAATTACCGCAGTGGAAGCTACCAGCACTATTATCATTATGCTAAGTCCCCAGGGAGCATTGAATTAGGAGCAGCAGTAATACAGTAACTTAATGTATAGTGTAAGGCCTAGAAATAATGAACGCAGCACTGGCCCTCATGCTTTGATGCTTTGTTTAAGCAGCGTTCGAGGCGTCGTCCATCCTTCCCCTCGAGCTTTTCCGTTTTTTTAATATCTCAAACCATGTTTCTCCCCTATCCAAACATTACCCTCTGTGACGTATGGCAGGTTGAAGTAAGGAGAAAAAAGTGGGAGGAAAAACTTGGCGGACCATGTCGCTGAAGGCAAGAAGATGTATGATTTGATGCAGATCACGCCTTCACTGAAGATTTGCTGAATATGTTTGACTAATTTGTTTAGTTCTGTAAAAAGCTCTGTAGCTTATAATGAGTCTCCTAAAGCAAGATGCAGTGTGGCTATAACGTCCAAAGACAGGCTTGGTAATTTATCGCGGGTATGTAAGTACCAGCATGCATCCAGTGCACCCTGCCTCCAGCGTAGGTATGCCATGTAAGCAACAGTGTTCCATCTTTTCTCTGCACTTCTTTTCTAATTATAATGTTTTACAGCAGGTTTTAACTGGGCAACGCAAACCAGTGGATCTTTATGTTGATAAATCACAAGTAGCTGGTTAGGACATTGCCCTGGAACCCTTGAACATTGTCCGTGAACTGAAGGTCGCAAGTTCAAGTCCCGGCCTGGGCACCACTGAGGTACCCTTAGGCAAGGTACCGTCCCACTACGCTGCTCCATGTGTGCACGTGTGATGGGTTAAATGCAGAAGGTTGTGGTGCTTGAGTGTGTTCACAATGACAAATAGTCACTTTCACTTCACTTTCACTGTTGACAACAGAAGAGAAGCCTACACACACACACACCATTAGTACGACAGAGGAGCTGCTCTGCAAGTACCTTACCAGCAAGATCAGCACCATTAAGTGGGGTCACCGAATTTTATTTTAAATTCTGCATTTTTTGTTAATGTGTCAGTTTTGTTCTGGAACACCGTGTTTTTGAGGTGCTTTCGCACAGATCTAAGGACGCTTTGAGAGGAACTCTTTTCCTGTGAGCTCCCTTGAGAGCTACAAACCTTCAGGGCTGTTTTTTCTCTTATCATTCACACCAGAAACACTGAAGAACATAGGCTGGTCGATCACTGACATAGTGACCACATTTAAGAGGATGGAGGACGCGACTGTTGGTCCACTTGTGTTTTTTCTCAGTTTTTAAGCACTAGGAGGTGTTGTTTATATGGCTAATGCTTTGCGCAGTAAAAATGGTGACTAAAATCCCCTCTAGACTTTCATCTGGACCAGTCCCCATTCACTTATCTCTCCCATGGTTCCTCTGGTGTGAGAAAGTACCCACCGTAAAGCAGGAGCTGAAATAGTTCTGAGAACTATCTTGATTCTCAGTTCCAGCGAAGTGAACACACCAAAAGGGGGTAACTTATTTCTCCAGTTCTAAGAGCTATGAAAAGGTTCCTCTGGTCAGAAGGCACCTATTGTTAACCCTTTAGACCCCACTAGATTGTTAGAACACTGTGTATTCCTGACAGCATTTGGGCTTGAGGGTTTATTAATAACTTTAGAACAAAACTTTTGATGATAAACCAGGAAAAATAGCAATTCCTTAACAATGGACATGATGTTAGACTTTAAAAATGTTCATGTCTCTTACAGGTAGGATTAGCTAAACACTGCCATGCTTCTTCTTAAGATTTCGTACGTCTCTTCTATGCTTTGAAAGACTGAATATAAGTTTCTTATAATTTTATGATTTTTTCTTGTATTATTTTGTATACTTTATTAGTCTCTGGGGCAAAATTGTTCTCTGCATTTTACCCAGGGAACAGTTGGGGGTTAGGTGCCTTGCTCAGGGGCCCTTCAGCCATGGGTTCCATGAGGTGAACCAGCGATTCACCAGCGACAAACTGGCTTCTATAATCTTTAGGCCATGGCTTAGTTAGTGAAAGATATTGCCATGACACACTGATGTTTAATCATAAGGTCTGTAAAAATGAGTAAAACTGGTAGTTCTGAATGAGAGACTGGGATATTTAAATGAATAACCAACCCTCTTCCTTAAACCTACTTAATTAAAATGTAAATATATTTCCTATTGATTTTTAATGGCAAATGATTAGTCAGTTACTTCTTTCTGCAAACACTGGTGACTGAAAACTATTGAAACCTGTAAAAATGTTGTTTGTGCCCTTGATTCCTTGGGCAGTGGAGGCCTAGTGGTTAAGACATTGCCCTTGTAAACTGAAGGTTGCAGGTTCAAGTCCTGGCCCGTGCACCACTGATGTACCCTTGAGCAAGGTACTGTCTCTGTCTGTTGTCAGTTAAGAAAAACGTGGTTTGAATACTGTTTTTGGGGTTAAATCCGTTTGAAATGAGTGCTAATTGTATTCTGTTATGGCAGGAATGTAATACAGCCACTGATTCTGTTTCATCTCTTGCAAATACTGAGAACGTTTGCGGAATAAAGGCCGAAACAACAAAATGGACATTTCTGCTGACCTGGCCTTTCGTAATTAATATTGTCCACTCTCGCTAAATGAATTGCTGTTTAATTAGTGGAAGCAGCTCTTGGCTCTTGCAGCGGCAGTGTATTGGTCTGTGTCAAGTCATGCAGTGAAACCCAGCCACAGCCACCGTGTTCGGTCCCTCACTCTCCCAGTTATGGTCTAATTTTCTTGGTGCGCCACATAATGTTTGGAAAGTGTGACTCAAACTTGAATTAAGCGCGTCGAATACGTTTTTAAGAGGTTTATTGGACTGGAAGTATTGGCCTTTCGGTGGGTTTCTGGTGGGGACTGGAGATTGGGCCTTTACTCTAGTGACTAATTGTAACAGTGTGGCCCAGGGAGACTGAGCAGGAAGGGATGGAGGGATTCACCGTCCGCCTCGTGATGAAACAACTGCAAGCCTCCCAGAGGCTCCGTCCCCCCCCCATCTCTTCCTCACAAAATTCATCCAAGCCCCCTGCAGGTTATGACCCTTATTCCTGCCCCCTTTTTGGTAGTGTTGATTTTCTGTTGCGTAATACCATTTTGATCTGCAGTGGACAGAATCAGCCGGCTGCCCGCAGTGTAGGGGAGGCAACGCTGCGGACTTTTGTAACCTGTTTCATAACCTCTGACTCGAGAGGCATGGACCCTTTGACGGAATTAAAAACGGGCTAACGCACATGACAAAGTCTATGTCGGTCAAGCGCTGGTGATCGCTTCACAGTTTATTTGTACCGATCGCAGGGTCACAATATGAACGCCATCCCATCTGAAGCAGGTCGCACCCTCTGGCAAAGTCAGGCCTCCCTTCATCTTAAGTAGTCACATGTTCTCCAGCGTGTACTGTAAGGAAATAAACAATTGCTGTAATTTCTATGTGATTTTTCTTTTATTTTTAAGCAGTTTTTACTTTCTTTATATTGCCAGTGCCCCCCCTCCAAAAAAAAAAAATTGCTTCAATGCCTTTTGATCCATATTTTTTTTTATATCCAATTTTTCTTCTTTTGGATGATGTACAAATCATGTTTGTTACAGCTAATGAGTGTGGGGAGTTTGTTCGCTCGGCTGAGCTGTAGTCCATTAAGAGACGTTTTCAAACGAACCCGTTTTGGGACTGGAACGAGCGGCTCCACATTCGATCCTGCGGTGTTGCCTTGGGCATGGATCTCTCGAGGTCTCTGAACTCCTGCCGCTTCCGCTCGCCGCTCGAATTTGACTATTCGAGTCATTGTCGTATGGCCCCTGCTGGGATGAGTCCAGACACGTATCTCGTCTTGCACCTTGCAGGGACCGGAAGCTTTATTTAAAGTCTCCAGCTACTTTGAAGCTGCAGACGGCATCTGGTACGAGGACAGCCATTCCTCTCGTCTTTGTTTACTGCACTCAGGGCTTGTGTACTCTACGCTGCAATGTTTAGACGCGGCGATGATGCCAGCCTGCAACTTGCTCTTCGTCATTCCGTAATGCGCGTCCAAGTGATTTGTCGCTAAACACCGTTTTTACAAGCGTGCACGCCTGATTTGTGGCCTTTATGACACCACGGTTACCTCATAGCAGTTCCTCAAGTATTTCCCTTCGGCCTGTGCTACATCTAGAGTGGCCTGGAATATGGCACATAATTACTCTGCGCCAAGGAATGTTGGCTTAGGGCCAAGAGGGTGACGTAGCCGTCCTTTAAGTGACGCAAGTTAGCAGCAAGTACCGATGACAAATGCCGTGTGTCTTTGGGTCCTCAGAGGGCTTTGATGGGCCGGGGGTAGGGCACGAATAAAGTGGCAGATGGAAGCATCTCGGAGAGGTGAAAGGGGCCGCTGTTCTCCAGATATAGCTTTATTTGGTCCTGTTATGTACAGGTTGATTTACGATTCTGCAGCCAAGCTGTTCTTTTTCATCTCTTGCACTCTTTCCCATTCGCGGTCCCCAGCCATGAGTCACCGCATGAAGCTAAAATTCACCTGTCAGCAGATCTCTGGGGGTTGGTGTGTCCTCATAGATCCTCATACCTATAAAATACAGCGGTGGGTTTCCTGGCCACCTATGAAATGCCCTTTTTTGCTTGTGGGCATTGCAGTTATTTCACTGAGGGTAATGCACCCATCAGTAGTTCTGGCACACTCGGAGAGACTCGGTGAGCATGTCGTGTGGATCTGAGCTCAGCTGGGAAGAGCTTTTGCTCAGCGTCAGCTCTGCACTTCACCCGTGGTGGCGGTGCGCACAGCGGCGCGCTTCCATGTATGCCTGAGATAGCATAATGGGACAAGCACCCAGCTCCGTGTCGGGTGCGTGAGAGAGAAAGTGCATCAAAGCCGCTGCTTGAAATGAATCTGGAAGAGAAAGGAAAAGCCCATGAATAACACTGGTACATCCACGGAGGAGTGGGAACATAATGCAGATTTTTTTTCTTCACTATCTCCGCTGTCTCTGTATTGGTATAAATGGCGCAGCTGCTATCAGTATATGCGAACATAACATTCCAGGTGGGTGGCACAGGTTGTCTCTGTTGCTGAGGCACAATAGTCACATATGCTGATTTTTGGATAAATTGCATCAGATATTGTTCTGCTGAATTTTGACATTTTTATGATTACAGTTCAAAAGAAGATTTGTGTATTTTGGTGTGTGTAGTCAGTTTGTGTGGTCTCGTCTATTTGTGTACAAAAGTAGACTGCTATAATGAAGGCTTGGCTCCACCCACACATGCCACAATCACGTTCTGTAGAAAAATCACTGATAGGCTTCTGTCCTGTAGGAGCTAACTAGAATGTGTGTATGTGTGTGTATGTGTGTGTATGTGTGTGTATGTGTGTGTGTGTGTGTGTGTGTGAGAGATTAGACAACATGCATGTATATATGTATAGATATGTACGTGCATGTTGTCTAATCTCTCATTGGATAATTCCATTCTGATTTTAAATCCTTTTTCATCAGCTTTTCTCTACATTTAGAATAAAAAATCTCTGCTTCTTGGAGACCTGTGTTTATTAAATTTTACAGGTTGGGCAGTGGAGGCCTAGTGGTTAGAACATTGCCCTTGTGAACTGAAGGTTGCAGGTTCAGGTCCCGGCCCGGGCACCACTGAGGTACCCTCGGGCAAGGTACCGTCCCGCTACACTGCTCCCCGGGCGCTCTTGATAGCTGCCCGCTGCTCTACGTGTGCACATGTGATGGGTTAAACGCAGAGGTCACGTTTCATTGTGATGCTTGAGTGTGTTCACAATGACAAATAGTCTTGATTTATGCAAAGGGATTTCTTAACACATCTCTCATAGCTGCATTTATGCTGGATTTAGTGCTACAAAAAAGCTGAATGCAGTTTCATAATATCGGCAAATGATGTTTTCTTGATTAAATTGTAGAGCAATATGATTTTCAGGATTCTGCTTTGTGAAAATACCTTACACTCTCATGTGTCTTCACACTGAAATATTTTAATTGGGAAATTCCAATTAAAATAATGTCTTTCAAAGGATCGCAGTGTTTTTTTTTTAAAATATGCTAATTACCATGTGTTTGCCAATATATCTTATTTCTAATTCCAGTGCAAAAAATCCGACTTGAGAATGTGCGAATGTCAGTAATCAGCTGGCAAAGAGTCAGCCGAGTGAAGGTTACACCTGTAAGAAGGAGGAAGGACTCTGTGCTGAGACTGATGAAGCTCTTGGTTTGTGAAATGATTTAGATGCAGAAGACAGAAGAGTGAATTACGTATGCAGGACTGAGACCATGTTTTTGCTGCGTTTTGCAGCAAAGCAGAGGTGAAGGGGTTTGAGAGTTGAAGTGGGAGATGAAGTTCTACTCCGATGTTCCAACAAGCCCACATCCCGAACGGTGTTCATAGGCTTCAGCTTCGTCTCTCCATCCACACATATTCTCCATGAAGGCTGCTTGATTGGCTCCTCGAATAATGGACTTTGACCTCTGTGTTTGTTTACTCTCTGCAGTTTGACGCTGATTGAAATAAAATCTGCAGACCTGTGCACATGCTGATTAGAACAAGCGCCCGAGCACAGGCATGAACACTCCGATGTTCCCTACCGCTCTGCCTTGCACTCTCTGAGGCACCGGAGGTCGAAAAACTGTTCTTTTTCCCCCCCTTTTTGCCGCTGCTCAGCGATTGGTCGGCGGTGGGTTCCCTGGGAGCCATTGTTCTGCTGGAGTCCGTGCAGCCATCTGTTCTTTCGTCATCCGTTTTCCAGCCTGCCCTCCCTTTCCAACCATGCGGCTGTCGATACAGCCCGCTTCAGTCTGGTCTGGCCTACATGGCTCTCCCTCAGCAAGGTCAAAAGGTTACAGCGGTTCGGGCCTCTGATTGCCCAGGGAGTGGCTGCGGAACGGGACGCGTCGTTTGGCTGGCTGTTGTGTGTCACTATGCTGACTTCTCTAATGGCTCCTTCCCCTTAATCCCACAGAGGCTGAGAGTATGGTCACAGCATTGCAGGAGCAGCACCCTGGCTTTAAAGGACTGGTTTGCTGATGCATGACTTACAGTTTGACGAAATTCAGCCCAGCTGCAGTTCAGGCATTTTTTTAATGTATTTTTTGCTTTGTGACACGTTTGTGCAGTATGTTATACAGTAACACTCTACAGGGCAGTATTCATAAGGCTACCTATACAGACATACCGTCACTGTCGACCACAAACCTCATTAGTCCCAAACTGTCTTGTCCCAAACTGTCCTGTCCCAAACAGGAAATGAAAAAAAAAACCCGTTTTTAAAATAATTGTTGCAGAACTGTGAAAATAATTGTAGATAGATAATAGTTGTAGATGTTGGTATTGTGTCTTTTTTTATATGGTCAGATATCTATATTATGAACATCTTGCTGATAGATTTCAGCCTTAAAATATGTATCAGCATATTTCAGCCTTTAAACACGAATTGGCTGATTCCAGCCTTTAAACACGAATTGGCTGATTCCAGCCTTTAAACACGAATCGGCTGATTCCAGCCTTTAAACACGAATCGGCTGATTCCAGCCTTTTTAACGTGTTTGTTTGAGGATTGCAAGCCTTTGGCCAGTGGGTGGAAAGAGAGGGAAAGCTTGCAAACCCTACACAGAAAGGCGCTCGTGGCTGACCTGGGGATCGAACCCAGGACCTTCTTGCTGGGAGGCGACAGCACTAACCACTGCACCACTGTGCCATAATGCTTTTCAAGCATTAAACTAATATGGCTATACGAGCTTTGTGCCTGACCGTGACGACATATAAAGGCTACTGACAAAAACATTCTACCCGTTTGATTTAACTTAGTATCGTATCTTGGTATCAATGTGTCATGCAGCTTGCACGATGCTTGCAGAAGCTCCTGTCACTTTTTAGCTCCTTCTAGCAGAAACTAGTGAAGAACTTGCAGTGTACCCTGGACGCAGGGTCTTGCCTGATCGACTACTGATACTGAGAATACAGTATGTGTAATTTAGTTTATTTTTTTCTGTCAGTCTGTTCCTGTGGCGACCGTAAACACAAGCAACGCTGAGTCCGAACATGCTTGAGTCATGTGGAGAGGGCTTGTTCCAGGCTGACTGCAGGGATGATGGGTTATTTTCAGTAGAGACCGGACATGCTGCTTTTGTCATTCCGGTTGGTTGTGTGCATCGCTCGTAGCCTGTTGGAAGTTGTTTGCTTGTTTATTGTCCGCTCCAGACAATCAAGTCGATCATAGACCATGTAAGTCGACCTTATTTGCCACAGAAATGGAGAGAGTTATGTGGGTCAGCAGATAGGCTTTCGGGAGTGACATGGAATGAATAATTGATTACAGCAGCGCTATTCACTGAACGCTGGCTGGTCAAGTCACCTCAGGCCTTTGCATTGTGTGGTAGAGGACATGCACAAATGGAAAAAATCGAGTTGCGAGGTTTATCTGTTAAATGACATGCTTTTATTGCATGAAAGGCAACAGTTTGGCCCCGAGGGACGATATTTTCAGTCACTTTTTATGGCGTCTTTCTTTCACGTCTCATTTTATTTGTATCACTTTTTCATCCCATTGTAGGCGTTAAAAGTGCAGAGACATCTTTAACCTCCGCGTCCTTTTCGTCCTTCCCTGTTGTTGCTCTCAGCTCCTGCTTGGGATTTGATGGATGAGTCAGGGTTCTCTCCACCCCCCCTCCCTCCCCCCCTTTTTTTTTTCCACACTCGAATCCCGGCTTAGGACACAGGAGACGACAGTCAGCCTGAGAACTGTTGAAATTGAGTTTGTTTTTTATCGACACGGTCTGTGTTACAAAACCACTCTACCAGGGCTAGATATGCCCCGTGTCTCACTGCTGATTCCCTGCTGCCCCATTTAGGGGAGAGGGAGAGACCGAGCGAAACCGAGGGAGGGAGAGAGAGAAAGAGAGCGAGAAACAGGGAGAGAAATGGAGAGCGAGAGCGCGCAAGAAAGCGAGTGAGAGAGAAACCGGGAGCATGCGAAAGAGAGAGACCCACAGAGAGTGAGAGAGAGAGAGAGAGAGAGAGAGACACACACGCACAGCCAGAGAGACAGAGAAAGGCAAACACACACAGAGGGAGAGAGAGAGAGAAAGACACACGAGAGAGAGAGAGAGACAGAGAAAGAGAGAGAGTCACCCACAGAGAGAGAGAGATAGAGAGAGACACACACACACACAGAGGGAGAGAGAAATAAAGACACACGAGAGAGAGAGAGACAGAAAACGAAAGCAAGAGAGAGACAGAAAGAGAAGGGTGGGGGAGAGACAGACAAAGAGAGAGAGAGAGAGACACCCACAGAAAGAGAGACAGAGAGAGACAGAGAGAGCCACACAGAAAGAGAGAGAGAGAGAAAGAGAGAGAGAGAAAGAGAGAGAGTTAGAGAGAGAGTTGCCTGCGCTCCTGCATGGGCCACCTGGATCTCCGGCATGTAACTGTGGCATTAATAATGCTGTGATGTCGGTGAGTCAGGTGCACCTGGAACCTGAGGATCAAAAAGAGCAGAAACAAAAGAGGGTTAACTCTCCGACCTGGCAGGTGCAGGCTGGTTTTTGGGGCATACATGTGTGCTTTGTTCACTCAGTGGAAACATTTTAATTTAATCCGTGTTTTTAAAGCAGGTGTGACTGGTTCCGCCCCGCGTTTACCCGGCCTCGCTGGTTCTGAATGTTCCCACTGTTTGAGCAGCATGCAGTAGGCAGTATGGGATTAGAGACCTCTGTTTGAGTTGAGGGAAAACTGAAGTGCCGTTAAGTGAACTTTTGCAATAGTTTTTCTTTTAGTACAGATGTTCAGTTTGACAGTGAGCACCACGTCCTTGCAAAAGGAGTGGACTTTCCTGCTGTGCTGTTGACGTCTCTTTCCACAGACTTGTCCTGTAGCCAACAAAAAGACCATCTGTCCCCCACAGTCGATGTCTCGTGTGCTGTTACAGCACCTACTCTCTACTTCAGATGAGAAACCAGTTCTACCTGATGTACCAAAGGATGTTCGTTTCTTCGTCGGTCGAAAGTTTAGCTTCATGCCTGTTTCTTGGTGAATTTTCACCCAACGGATTGTTTCATCAGCTGAAGAAGCTGTAAAGATAAACTCTCAGAAGTTTAATGTATAATTTATTACTTTAATCATTGTACGCCAACAAGGGCAACATGCTAATTTATTTGAAGAGCTGGAGAAGAGCTGTGGTGCAAGACTTTTGATGGAGATGAATATATTGTAGTAGTTTGAAGTAGTGTTTTTTTCCAGATGCAACACTGATGTCTGTTCATTTGGGTTAAGCAGGGTTGTTGTTGTTTGGGCAAGTCTCTCTCTCTCTCTCTCTCTCTCTCTCTCTCTCTCTCTCTCTCTCTCTCTCTCTCTCTCTCTCTCTCTCTCT